>QNUK01001659.1:0-36170 GCA_013621035.1 Clarias magur
CCCACAGCCCGCAACAAAAAGCAAATAAGAGAAAGAATCAACAAACTTCTTAGAAAGAAAAGACTGAGTTTTCCTCTTTTAAAAAAAAAATCATACTACTCTCACTTTTGCAAAGAGTGACCATTTGCCATATACCTGTCTGATATATTCTATATTTAATAAAACTGTATTCAAACAAATTTGTGTATTTTCCTTATTTCCTTTTATTCGTTATTTACTAACGCTTCCGGAACATTGTTGTCTATACGTTTTATGTACATGGAAAACAGTGAAACCTAAACACAAACAAAAAGAACGAATAAAATAATGTACAAAACATTAACACCTTTGCCGTGTTCAGTGGTTACTGCATGTTTCAAGACATTGTTAATTTACATTTTTCTCCTAATTATATGTCCACAAATCCTTTGACACCATCAATTTATCAGCAATTATCAAGAATTGCATTTCATATGAACGTCAGATATGACACGCGCACAAACGCACGCAAACTCTCCATGCAGGGAACAACTGAACAACAGGTATTCATAGTTGGAGTTGATACTTTTTTATCGATAAATCGCACGGGTTTATCAGCCTTTTGATCAAAACACTGCCTTTTTGTAAAGTGAAAGTTTACGGAAAAATCGTCACGCCGATGAAAAGCTCTATTTCAGTCATAAATCCACAATCACATTCCAGCTATTATTTCCAGCCGTGGTCAAATAATGGGTTAAATAATTATTCAATGCTGGACACAAACAGCAAAAAAGCCATATGATTATTTTTATAAAAAGCCCGAAGCATTTCATGTTTATATTTGTTCCATGTCTTCTGATGGTGCTCGACACTTTTTTATGATTTAACAAAGACATGTTGACATATTCACGAATGAGGACATTCGCATAATTACTGTATGTGTGCGCATCTCATAGCTGTGTGTGCAACTCATAGGTTTCTGTGTGCGCGCATTTCATATGTAGTTGTGTGAGCAGTTAGTAGTATATATAAATGTGTGACTGTTTCATATATGTGAATGCAAGTGTTTCACTTGTGTGTGCATGAGTGAAGTTTGATTTAAGCCCTATACGATGCCTCACAGTTTAGGGCATCTATTTTCATCATTATGAACATAATATGAAGCAGATATACGCACATTCATCATAAAATATTATTATTGTAAAACAAAATAAAATTCATGATTGCTTCAGCATTGGAAACAATATTGTTTTAGGATAACTAATTATACACAATTCTTCATTGTACTTGGTCTGGCTTTTAGATAAAGTCCCTCCATGCGCCATCTGGTGGATATTCAGTGAAGCACAACACATTTATTTAAATTTCCGAATGTTGCTTGTGGGATTTCGCGGCATGTCGCAAACCAAATTGCGAGATCTCGCAGGAAAAAGCGTGCATTCTTAATGGCGAGATCTGTATAAAATAACTTTCACACTGATTACCAAGCTGTTACCAAGCCTGATTGTTTTGCTTACTCTGATCCTGTATACGACATTTAACACACCTTTTTGTATTGTGTGCAAAGAGTAGAATAAAAAAGGTGTGTTAATCTGCATTCTTGGCTCCTATAGTGTGCAATATGGTGAGCCGCACCACAAGATGTTTTGATGTTTATAATAGCCCTAACACAGGGCTTCTGAGGGGGTGAATGAAATAGGAGTTGGGAGAGTGCTTATGATGTGCATGGGAAGACTTTCCCATTTACAGATGGCGTGTGATTATTAATTAAGGAACTTTAAAGAAAACAAAAGGTGAAAAAAGAAAAAAACTGAAAACACAAAATAAACAGAGCTCCACCATCTATGTGAGATCAGACGGAGCTCTGGAAACTAAAACAAAAACTATATCCTCTCGGCGCATTTGCCCTTACTGAGGATTTATATGAGAGAGTTTTGTTTGTGCTTTACACTATTAAACTGAGCGTGCATGCTGGACTGATGCGTGGCGCTCTCTATCTCTCTCTCTTTCTCTCTCTCTCTCTCGCCGGTGTCTTAGACAAGCAGAGGCTGGGGCTTTGTCTCTGTCTCTAAACAGCGCACTTTGTCTGTCTGTCTTTCTATCTCTTTCTTTTCTTTTTTCTTTCGTTGGCCCTGATAGCTTACCGGTGGTCTAAAAAATGGTCTAAAGGAATCAGGACCCTTAAATAGACCCGCGGCCAGCTGTGGCGTGTCCAGCCTGATTGCTTTACGGTGGCGTTCTCTGTTGATCTGCACTTGTGTCCTTACCTGCAGCTATGATAACCATCACATTGAATGTATATATTTGTAAAGACATACGTGTAATGTATGTATTTACATTAAAAATACATCTACGGTTAAGAACACTAGAAAAGGGGAACAGGGAGTTTGAAATGCAGTTTGTCACAAATGCTTAATAAATATCTGATTTTCAGAATCAGATCAGAATCAAGAGCTTTATTGCCAAGTATATGTGCACATACAAGGAATTTATTTTGGTGACAGAAGCATTCAGAGATGAAAGCAAAAAAAAGTGAACTTATTTGATTAATTTGATAAATCAAATAAGTCAAATGAATTGTATCATGTAATCTGTATACATAGAAATAATAACTATTATAAACCATATAATATTATTGCATTTTAAGTGTGTGTCTGTCACGAGGAATGTTGCCCATTTTTTTAATCTGCCTTATCATAATTAACTTTAATTTAAGTCTATTCTAGACTTATTATTATTATTATTATTATTATTATTATTATTATTATTATTATTGTTGTTGTTGTTGTTGTTGCTGTTGTACCTTGATCTAGCTGCTTCTTATGGCTTTAGCATTCATTTTCAAACTCACTTACAGTACAATATGATTGATTGATAATAAAGTGTTTCATAACAGAAATTTAGAAAAAAATATTTTAATCCAAAATGGAAAAAAAAGAAAAGACAGAGACTTTTTCAAAATAATTTTTAACTATACGTTTATCCTTTTAGACACAGCTTTTTTTCTGGAAATGTATCATTTTTGCTTTCCACAGTGCTGTTGAATTCTTGATTGTGATTTTTCAGAAGGTGTTAATTAATTTTCAATAACAGCAGCTCTGAGAGTATTGCAGCTACAAATCACAAATTTGTGGTAATACACTATTTCTAATTAATAAATTATCTAAATATCTATAATTTCAGTAGTAAAAAACTTAATTAGTCAGCACTTGACATACCTTAAACTTTTTTTTCAGTGAGTGAGAAACAACAGCCAGTGATTTGTTAGTTTGTTTGTTTAATTACTTTAAAAACAGAAAGAAGAAAGAAACATGTGGACATTAATGAGATGGTGAATGTTCTGTAAGTATTTTTGTAAAAGTCAGAGATCATCCTGTAACTTTATATTTTCTGACAGCTTCATGAAAGAGTAGTATAAGAAGTTTCTTTTATCTTTTTTAGCTGCATTTTTTTTTCTTATTACCTTTATGAGCAATAAAAAAATGTATACTTATTATGAGAGACAGACATTAGAGTGGTAATATGAATTCCATCACACCATCCAGTCCCTCATTTGACAGCAACACATGCAGACTTGAACAATACATGAATTAGAAACACTATATTGTGGCCATGCCCACATCAGAAGCAGTTGTATTTATGTCTATAACAATTTTTACATCAGTATAACTTATGACTTCTGATGAACCCTGTTGTACATCTCAATGGTGTAGTACTTCTCTGAATGGCTTTTAACCATACCATCTATCTTCTTCATCAGAGACTCGACCTGGTCATAATTGGAGTCTTTGTTGTTAAATCCATGATAACGGTATCCACAGGTGTTGAGGAGTCTTCTTAGTTCAATGCTCTCTGTCAAAAACTTTTCTATTGACTGCCCTCCAAGTTGATCAGTATGAGTGAACAGGACAATAGTGTGGAGTGCAGCATCATCTCCAAAGTGCTCCTGAATCCACTTCACTCCATTCTTCTCCTCCTCTGTAAATCTGCCCAGTCTGATTACAAGCAGAATTGCATGAGGACCAGGATCTGACATTTTCATGCAATTAGCCATTTGTTCTTTCAGTTGTTCAGCGGTCAGTGATGTATCAAACAAGCCAGGTGTATCGATAATCTTGAGGTGCTCAACTTCTTCCATGCAGCACTGCCTTGTCACTGACATAGGAGAACATTTGGATTGAAAATAATTGTATTTAAGGATGGTGTTAGCAGTAGCACTTTTTCCTGATCCAGTCATCCCCACGAGAACAATCCTCCGCTGTTCCATTGCTAATGTAAATAATAATAATAATAAGAAGAAGAGGAATAAAAAGAAAAACAATAAGAAGAGTTGCCTTTTAGTTATTTCCTAACAGCATAAGCATTTAATCAAACACCTTGTATTTTGGCAACACCACTGATTAATAGCCATGTGTGTGTATTCATTTTGGTCTTTCTAATCACAGGATTATAATATTCATTAATATGGTCACCTGTAAGGCAGAAAGTGAATAAAAAGTTGAAGACCCTACCATGTAAACATCAATGCAATTTAAATAAATACTTAAGATATGCTTAAATTCCTCATTCCATTAGCATAGTTTAAGAACTAAAATGAAAACTGTTTTACATTTATTAAAACAAAGATGAGGTGGTGGGATGAAGAAACTTTGTTTCATCTCATCTTCTTCTCACAAAGTGTGGTTATTCCTTACATAACTTCATTGGTCTTGTTGTTGTATTTCTCTTCTCTTTGTTTAGCTTCAGCTTGATCTATTTTCAAGCTAATCAGTATAAATACAAATTTCTATGTATTTTAAATGCTTATTTTAACAACAGTCATGAACTCGCCTATTAGTGGTTAGCCAGAAGCTCTGTCATTTTGTATCCAAAATGGTAATGTTGTTATTGTCTACTTTAGTTATCCAATTAAATGTTGTGATCTTCACTCTAATAATATAGTTATTGACAACAGATTGTATATTTCACGTAACATCCTTCTATTTTCCTACATTTAACATCTTACAGTAAGTTCATGGTCTTTCAAAATCGTCTTTTGGATGAAGAGGTTCCTGGAAAGATCTGTCAAGTGGCCGAGACAGCATGCAACAATTGCTTTTATTAAAAAGGCACTGGAGAACATGAAGACAAAATCCCTTGTTGTGATCAAGTTGAGAGACAATTGTGAGGTCAGGCAATAAGCAAACAGGGTATCAGATCTCCTTTGCCCAACACGGTTTACAAGGAAAATTAGCAACAGCTAAAAGTATTAAATAGGTAAACATTATATAATATTGATTAAAAGTCCTGTTCAGTTCTGCAATGAAACACAAGTTTCATGATCATCCTCTTTCATACAATTATAATACCCATGTTGTGGTATTAAACCCAATTCCAATTCACTTGAACTCAATTTTCTGAAACCTTCAGGCTAGATAAATTAGTCTTTCTATCTAATGTAACTCTTTTATTTGATATGGATGACACTAAAAATATAAAATGACAATAGCAGAAAAAAAACAGACTATAAAGTAGCCAGGCAATTTATTATGCGCTGAGATCAATACTGTAGTACCAAATTAAAATTTGGCTTAATTTAAAAAAGAATTGTGTTATCTCAGTTAAAGGATCCAGTAAGTACTTACTGTAAAGTTTAAAAGAAAAGGCTGTGCTCTGTAAAATGTGCAGTAGGTACCCTGTGCAGCTCTTTTCTGAAATGAAACTAAAGGTTGTGCTTTGTTGACTGCTTTTCTGTGTGTGTCATCACATAATCCACATCATGGCAGAAACCACACCTTATTCATACAACTTACACACCTTTTTTCCCCATGCAACTTCCCCAATTGTTAAAGTGATCTAAATGATCTCATGACTCATAATTTTTTTTTTTTTTTTTTGTCAAACCACCATTTCTTCCATAAAGTTGAAAGTTCAGCACTATCTTTCCAGTTTTTTAACCTTAACCTTTTCAGGTCCTGACCTATTTCTAGTAAAATAATATTTTGTTTCTGGCCATGCAAGTGTTACACATGATAAAATCTAAAGGCTCATTGTGTTAACATTTACTTTACTTAACATTTACTTTACTTAACATTTACTTTACTTGCTTAAATTCAATGCCTACATTTAATTTAAAATCCAAATGTGTACTGTAATTTTAGTGCTGTGATTAGGGATTCATTTAATTACACTGTTCTACTTGAATTTATCTGCTACTACGTTCAGCTCCAACGGGCTGCGGTTCATTAATCCTTGAGAGAAGGAACTAAATCTATAGTCAATAAGTATAGCGCCACTTAGTGGTAAAGCCAGCAAACACCCACCCCTAATACTGTTGTAACATCTGTACCTCCACAGCTCAGGGGAATAAGATCAAGTTCCCCGGATTACTGAGTTGATGCTTTGTCCCCACCTGATGTGTCTATGTATGTACTACCAGCACTTAAGCACTAAACATGAGCACCTGTGATTCCCTTGTGTGTCTGACTATTTATTCCAGTCGAACCCGTAGGTCTTCGCCTGTTCCCTGTTATGCACGTCTCACGTCTTCACCCGGTTGTCTGAAAGATCTTAATGTTTGTGTCTACTTTTCCCCTCTCACTCCAAGGACTGAATGGTGTCTGCAGGTGTGGGATCCTTTGAGGAAAGGGAAATCCTCAACCAGTCGCATGGACTTTGCAAGTGTTTCATTTCACTGTTTTTCTCCTCACGCATGAGAGTTTTTGTTTACCCACCTGCAGACCCAGTCTGGGAAGTTTGTTTAGGACCGCAGAGCGAGTCCAGAGACTTTGTGTTGTAAGAAAAGAAATAAAATATATACTTGTGAACATGGAATCTGCATCTGCGTCTGATTCATCTCGGGGAGACATGACAACTGTCACCTGGGAGAAATGGAGATAAAACTGTTATTCTGGTTGAGTACTTTTTTTTCCAAAAAGTTAATTGCCTAATAAATATTTGCTATTAAATGAATAAAAAAAATTAAATACACGTTTGTCAGATTCTCCTCTCCACACGGGTTGCCCCTACACATAGTATTCCATTCACATGCAAGTCCTCGACTTACGAACATTCACGTTACGAATTTCCACAGATATGATTATACCATATATGATATGATATAATACCATAGTTCGATTATACCATAGTTACCAGATATGATTATACCATAGTTCACATCTAACATTCATAGAAGCGAACACATTGCGCAAGTGTCCTGTACGTATGTCCTGTACAAAAATATACACTACAGTGCAACAGATACAAATATTTACAATTATATACAATATTTTCAGTGTAAATGTCAGTGTAAATGAATGTATAAAATGTCTAAATGAATGTATAAAATGTATATTGTATGTGGTGTGTGTGTGTGTGTGTGTGTGTGTGTGTGTGTGTGTGTGTGTGCGTAGCTCCAGTTAAAAGGAAAATGATTAGAGATAATAAACTCGCTCCCTAGTATAATTATCACACACGGACTTTAAAATAGACCGCTTAAAAATTAGAAGGCAAATGGTGTCAAACTAAATTGTTAGTATTCCAAATCTAATTTCACTCATCTCTTCTGCAAAATCATCAACCTGTGTATTAGATTCTATACCAACACATTTTCTTAAGCAGATAGTACCAGCAACAACAGAACCCCTGTTGAAAATAATTAATTCTTCACTCAGCAGTGGCTATTTTTCAAAAACTTTTAAATTAGCAGTTATTAAACCGATAATTAAGAAACCGGACCTCGACCTTTGTCAGCTGTTCAATTACAGACTGATGTTAAAATTCCCCTTAATCTAAAAAACTCTGGAAAAGGTACTGTAGTAGCGTAGCAGTTATGTTCATATCTACATAGAAATAGTATTAACAAACTAATCAGTCATGATTTAGGCCTCACCACAGCACAGAAACAGCACTTGTTAAAGTAGTAAATTACCTCCTATTGGCCTCTGATCAGTGTCGCATCACTACTTTGAGAAACTTGTGTTACTCAACCTCAGTGCAGCTTTTGACACCATTCATCATAGTATTCTCCTTCACGGATTAGAAAATGTAATAGTAATTAAGGGAATGGCCTTCTCCTGGCTCAGATCCTATTTCACTGATCGTTATCAGTTTGTAGACTTAAATGGTCACTATTCTGCATGTTCTCAAGTAGAGTTTGGTGTTCCATAGGGGTCAGTTTTAGGCCCACTGCTTTTGTCTCTTTACATGCTTCTGGGCAACATAATTTTTAAGCATGGTATTAGTTTTCATTGTTATGCTGATGACACACAGTTATACATCTCAGCAAAACAAAACAAAAAACAGCTTATTAAAGTTGAGCAATGTGTGCAGGGCATAAGAAACAGGATGTTAATTAACTTCCTTTCGCTTAATCCTGATAAGACAGAAGTTCTAGTCATAAGACCACATGCAGCTAGAAGCAAGTTTTTTGATCACACTGTAACATTAAATCGTCTTTCTGTTCCATCAAGTGCAATAATGAAAGACCTTGGTGTGATTATAGATTCCAGTCTTTCATTTGAAGCACATGTAGACAATATTACCAGGATAGCATTCTTTCACCTAAGAAATATTGCCAAGATAAGAAACATATTGTCACTAAACAATGCAGAAAAAACAGTTCACGCTTTTATCACCTCTAGGTTGGACTTTTGTAACGCCTTACTGTTTGGTTGTACAACTAGGTTCATAAACAAACTTCAGTTAGGCCAGAATGCAGCAGCGAGAGTCCTCACTAGAACCAGAAGGTACGAGCACATCACCCCTATCTTATCTACACTGCATTGGCTCCCTTTGGCTCACATTGGCTCGCATTGATTTTAAATGACTACTTTTGAGTTATAAAGCATTAAATGGTCTCGCGCTGCAGTATCTGTGTAAACTGTTAGTGTCTTACGATCCGCCACGCCTACTTCGATCAAAGAATGCAGGCTGCCTGTCAGTACCACGTATTATTAAAACTACAACAGGAGCAGAGCTTTTTCTTACAAAGCCTTAAAGTTATGGAATAGTCTTCCTATTAATGTTCGGGACTCAGTATTTAAGTCTAGGCTAAAAACCTATTTATTTAGCAAAGCATTTTTGTAAATAGATTAACCTTAGGTAAAGGAGCAGATCTGGGGGACTCATGGACGTAGAGTATTATTATTTTCTCGCATAGATGCTCCGCGTGGTCTGCCTGGGATGCGTGTGGTGACTGGGGACGGTTTCTCTTTTCCATATACATTAGATTGTCCTGGACAGCTGTTCTCTGAGGACTAGTGACTATAGTCGCTTGATAGTTCAGGACGTTTCCTAGTCTACCTGCGGCTCCAATAATGGACTGGACTCCATATTAACTTAAAAACAACTCCTGTTATACTGAAGTTCCAGCCTCCTAACACAGTATTACCGCAGTTCAATCTCTGATATTCGTTATCACCCAAATGAGGATGGGTTTCCTGTTGAGTCTGGTTCCTCTCAAAGTTTCTTCCTATTGCCATCTCAGGGAGTTTTTCCTTGACACTGCTGCCATCATCCTCGGCTTGCTCATCAGGGAAAATCTGATCATTTTGATTCCATCACATTCACATTTCATATAAACTTCAATAATTATTTTGATAGTGTAAAGCTGCTTTGAGACAATGCCAATAGTTAAAAGCGCTATACAAATTTTAATTGAATTGAACTATATATACATTATATACTTGAACTATTATTATATCACAGACTTATTATTTTTCTTTTTTTTTTCTTCTTCCATACAAACGTTTGGCACGTAGCTAGTCCTGTACCATTCGTCATAGACTCATGAATGAGGTGTCAAATCGTGTGGCTTATTCAGGAACGGGGTGCTATGATTTTTTTAAGAGGTGGACAGTAAATTGTCCAGGCAGATAACGGATTGTAGTACAGAGCAAATCTCAGATTTACCAAATTTGAACAGGTTTGCAAGCTGTGTCAGGACATACCCCACAAGAGGGTATATGTTGTACCCCTGGGGTGCAAGAGGTGCCCAAATTTGCCCCATTGACTTATAATAAGGAAAAAAATCCCATAGATTTAACATTGATACCAAATTTGACGGTTTAAAGTGCAGAGCGTCATGAAGACACCACAAAAGGGGGCATACTGTATATCTTCTCATTTTTTGCACAGGGTTTTTGATTAGTTACATTTGAATTTGATTTTGTAAATTTCTTCTATGCCAACGCCTGACTGTTCATTTAATGTCATTTTTATTGACAAATTGTAGTAAATTCTGTTAGAATTTAAGGGGGCACTGTAAGATTTTATAATATTGTAAGACATTGTAATCTAATCAGTTCAGATTCCTGTGCCCTGAGAACAGACCCCTCACTGTGCTTCCTTATGCCTTCTGTGGTAACACCTTCTATATCCTGTACCCAGACGAATATACATCCAAATAACTCTTGTCTGCTAGAACCCTTTTGTTTAATGAGGAGAATGTTAATGTATTTCCTCTCTCCTTTCTGTCTCTGTCTCGCTCTATCACTGACATGTGAATGACTGGTTCTTTTGATGTTCAGGACATAGCACCGTTTAAATGTGCTCTCCTTGCTAAGAATAAACTAGAGATCTTCAGACATCATGTCTGCATGTGTGTGTGTGTGTGTGTGTGTGTGTTTGTCTCTCCCGGTCGATCGGGCCCAGACCGGTAATGTATCAAGGTGCAGCAGACACAACGAGTTAAACTCTTCTTCTCTTAGCATAAAACTTAGCTCAGACACACCACAGATCCCGCCATTAAGAACGCATGTTTCTTGAAAAGGGATCTTGCTCGCTTCTGCGGCAGCTCGCGGGAAGCTGTGAAAATGCCATTCATTGCTTGTAGGGGGCAGTCGTGTTTCAATCTGAAGTATTGTGTGTCTACTGAAGCCAAAAATGTGTTCTCTCTCTTAGGCGCCCATTGACAGGAAGCAACAGGGCTCATGAACGTGTCAAGTTAAAACTTTAAATACTGATATGTATTTATTCTTCATTGTCTTCTCTCCTGCAATGATGATTCTTCTTTGACTGCACTTTCTCCATTCAGTATTATTATAATTAGTAGTAGCAGTGAAAACTACCACTGATTAACTGTCTCTCTGCAGTAGTTAAAACAGCGGATTAATTTCATTTGGGGTATTTCTAAAAGGCAATTAACTAAATACCCAGCACTTTAACATTTAACCCAGCAGTTTTAGTGTGTAACATAAAAATATTCCATTTGTAAAATAGCATAGGTGAAATCATAGGTTGTGTATAGTGATTAAAAACAATACAACAAAGCTCTTCCACTGCAGGCATTAAAAAACAGTAACAATGTCAATTTTAGAATCCGTAGGAGCTCAGTGGTCCGGACAAAACCTCTCGTGGAGGAGCCTTTCCCTGAATTCGCCATTTTCACGGGGGTGGGCGTCTCGGTTAATTCATACAGATGGACACTACTGTACTGTACCTATTTACAGTACATGGAATTTTACGGGGTTGTACGATTTACAGTACGCTGACAAAGAGCAATATGAGAATAGTGCCAGCTGGCACACCTTAGAAAATAATTCGCCATCTATTTAGAGGCTAAATATTTTTTTTAAACTTGTGCTACTGTTGTTTACTTACAATATTTGTTTTTTTTTTCTTTAAATGAGGCTTGGGCTCCGGGATGTTGAGCCTATTTACTAGTATACGTAGACTAATCAGAGCTCTATCGCTTGTTCGAGTGTAATTCATAAATTATGTTTATAATAATGAAATGAGATCGTGCTTTAAAATTAATCTACAATTAATTTCAAACCTGCGGCTCGCACTTTGACTTTACAAAAGGGAGCGTTTTGATCAAAAGGTGATAAACGCATGCAATTTATAGTTAACAATTCTGCACTGATGGATGGATGTTGTTGATAAATATTTAAAATGATAATTAAATAAATAGCTGTCCATCTTTTTTCTGTTTATCTTTTCGGTTTATTATACACCTCTGCACCACTTATTATAATAAATAGTTTTAAATGTTAGTAAAGGTAGCAAGGGGGGGTGGGGGTATATATATACTGTATGCTGTAATTTGGTCATGTTCACCCATGGGTTAAACATATGCGGCGTTTAATAGCATTCGCTAGTTATCAAGTTGATATACAGGTCAATCTGCATCAAATAGAATCTCTCCGAAAAAGTAAGCATAATAATAAATAATGAATCATCATAGTGTCAGCCCATGGGTGAACATGACCAAATTACTGCATAAACACTAGAACCCGAGGATTTAAGAATTTTATTAAACACGAATATCCTTAATGTGTTAAAATGTTAGATTTTTATTTAAAAGCCCAATATATATCTATGTGTGTGTGTGTGTGTGTGTGTGTGTGTGTGTGTGTGTGTGTGTGTGAAATGTGTGGCATTTTAATTCAAATCCAACAATTTAATGTGCATCAAGGTGAATGGGCGTCAACTCGCACGTTCTGTAATATTCCATTGTCATTCATATTGCCGCTGTTTTAGAGCCCTTTACTAAAGCATTCGCTAGTTATCAAGTTGATATACAGGTCAGTCTGAATTACACTCAAAGTATCAACTCCAACTATGAAGTCTGATTTCATTTGCTGGGGAAATTAAATTTAGGCAGAGACGTCCGCACTGTCTTGTTAATTCATCTAAAAAACCCTACAGTATTCGCCAACAGCGCACCCAATTTGATAAATTCACACCTATCGTGAATGACGTGAATGACTATATTCGACAAGAATATAGAGAATAAGAATTGTATTTCTAATAAGATAATTAATTAAATAATAAAATTATATCAAATAAGAACTTTATCAAAACCAGACCAAATTTCTCATTCACAGGTGAAGTAGTTAAAGATGCTTATACTGTAGATACGTAGGTTATATTTTAAAAGTACAATTGCAAGTAAATTACAAACTGCATGTAATGTAAAATATGAATAAAACAGTACTAGACACACATATATGATATGGGAGTATATACAATGAAAAAGCTATTTGCACATGAGTGCTCAAATGTAAAGCAAACATAATTATTAATTTATTGTGTATATTTAACTTCATTCAACCGCCCATTATTATTTTCTATTCAAATTTAAAGATGCATGCGTGTGCAAAAGACGAAGTAAAACAAAGAATACAAAAGTGTATAATTTTTATTAAAAGTTAGCCTAAAACAATATTGTCTCCAATGCTGAAGCAAACATTATTTTGTTTTTGTTTTAGTCTTCTCGCTGAATACAGCGCGCTCCGAGATGAACACATGCAGACCCCCAGTTACTGTAATCCCTCTTCTCACCTTTCATTCACAATAGGTGTGAAGTTATCAAACCGGTTTTACTGATGGGGGATTTGGCAGAATTGAGGGGTTTAAAAAGAATGAACAAGACCGAGCAGATGTCTCTGCCTAAAATGTATTTCGCCATCACAGTGTACTGAAGCTCCGCACGTCTTCCTTGTGTTAATCTGTAATATTGTGAAATAATAAGTGAAATGTATTTCGCGTATATGCTTAAATATAACTTTTTATTTAAAGGACATATGTATTGTGTTTGATCTGGATCATTGCGTGACGCGATGACTTTCTGCCATTTTTATTGAACGGGTTTATCAGCCTTTTGATCAAAATGCTGCCTTTTGTAAAGTGAAAGTTTATGGACAAATTGGGGTTCACGCACGCTGACGAACAGCTTTATTTCAGTCATAAATTCACATAAAATCCACATTCCAGCTATTATTATTCTTGCTGGACACAAATACAAACAGCAAGAAAACATTATGTTTATTATTATAAAAAGCCCGAAGCACTTTGTGTGAATATAAGAATATTTTCAGAAATATATAGATTTTTTGTTAATTCCTGTCTTTTGATGGCACTCAATGTCGACACGTTTTAATGAAGATATTTCGTCATATTCACGAATCAGGACATTCGCATAGTTAACACTAACTGAACAACAGCTCTTTACTTCGTAATACACCTGTCCTTAAAAATGAATATTTAGGCAAATGCGCTAAATTTATTTCACTTAAATATTACATATTAAAACTAGAAAAGAAGACGTGCTGAGCTTCAGTTCATACAAAATGTCTAGGAAGGAAACTGTTGTCGTTATTTTACTAAATCAGTAAATTTGTGATTTACACAAAGTATTTGTAACGACGCAGGTCCCGCGAGGGGCAGAGCCGCGTTTAAACTGTTCAGAATGGGCGGATCCACAGGCTGCTACCGCGCGGAGTTCTGAACAGCCACCGGCACGGCCACTTATACACGCGACTGCCAGACAGACTAAGCAACAGTTCAGCGTGCGCGCTCCGTTTACTACTGGCACAACATCCCGCTCTCTCTCAAATAAATAAGGGCATAAGGCCCGAGAAGATAAAATTTTTTGCTTTAGTTTCCAGAGCCCGGCCGTTCTCGCGTAGAGACGGCGGAGCTCTGTTTATTTTGTGTTTTCAGTTTCTTTTTGTTTCCGTTTAAATTGTTAGTTAATAATCTCATGCCATCTCCAAACGGAAAGGTCTTCCCATGCGTATCACAAGCACTCTCACATACTCTTATTTCATTTACCCATCTAAAGTCCTGCGTATAGGGAACATTTTAAAAGTACAATTGTAAGTAAATTACAAACTGCATGTAATGTAAAATATGAATAAAACAGTATTAGACACACATATATGATATGGTAGTATATACAATGAAGAAGAGTGCTCAAATGTAAAGCAAACACAATTATTAATTCATTCTGCATATTTAACTTCTTTCAATCGTTTAAGTTACATGAAAAAATAACATGCCTATCAGCCCATTATTATTTTCTGTTCAAATTTAAAGATGCACACACGTGTGCAAAAAGTCGAAGTACAACAACGAATACGAAAGTGTATAATCTTTAATAAAGTTAGTCTAAAATAATATTGTCTCCCATGCTGAAGCAAACATGATTTTGTTTTTGTTTTAGTCTATTTGTTGAATACAACGTGATTGCACACTCCGAGGTGAACACATGCAGACCCCCAGTTACTGTAATCCCTCTTCTCACCTTTCATTCATGATAGGTGTGAACTTATCAAACCGGTTTCACTGATGGCGGAATTGGCAGAATTGAGGAGTTTAAAAAATGTATTTCACTAGCAAACCATAAATATAAATAGAAACAAATAAAATGTTTAGTGATATCAATTAAATCAGACTTTATAGTTGGATTTGATACTTTGAGTGTAATTCATACATTTACTGAATATATTCACATTTTGTAAAATAACGAAACTCGTTTCCTTCTCGGACCGCACGTCTACTTTCCTTGTTTTAGTCTGTAATATGTAAGTGAAATACATTTTGCATATATGCTTAAATATTCCTTTTTATTTATGGTCTGATGTCGTATGTTTGATCTGCATTATTGCAAGAGGCGATGACCTTCTGGGGGAGAATGTCTGCACCTTTTGTAAAGTGAAAGTACGAGCCGCAGGTTCATGAATGCCGATGAACAGCTTTATATCAGTCATAAATCCACAATCACACTCCAGCTATTATTTCCAGCCATGGTCAAATAATGGATGAAATAATTATTCAATGGTGGACACAAACAGCAAAAAAGCCAGATGATTATTTTTATAAAAAGCTTGAATAACTTCATGTTTATATTTGTTCCATGTCTTCTGATGGTGCTCGACACATTTTTACGTTTTAACCAAGACATGTTGACATATTGACGAAACAGGACATTTGCATAATTACTGTATATGTGCGCGCGTCTAGGTGTGTGTGCAAGGAGAGTTTGTGTATATGTGCGCGCGTCTCATAGGCGTGTGTGCACACATTTCATATGTAGTTGTGTGAGCAGTTAGTAATATATATATAGATGTGTGACTGTTTCATATATGTGTATGCAAGTGTTTCACGTGTGTGTGTGTGTGTGAGTACATGAGTGAAGTTTGATTTAAGCCCTATATGGCGCCTCTATTAGGGCATCAATTTTCATCATTCATCACATAATATGAAGCAGATATACGCAGATTCATCATAAAATATTATTATTGTAAAACAAAATAAAATTCATGTTTGCTTCAGCATTGGAAACAATATTGTTTTAGGCTAAATAATTGTACACAATTCTTATATTTGTCTGGCTTTTAGATAAAGTCCTTCCATGCGCCATCTGTCGGATCTGATCAGTGAAGCACAATACATTTATTTAAATACCCGAATGTTACTTAAGAAATCTCGCGGCATGTCGCGCGCCAAATTGCGGGATCTCGCTGGAAAAAGTGCGCATTCTTAATAGCCAGATCTGTACAGCACACATACACAACTCATTTTAGGCAAGAAGCTAGCGCGGATGGGTGCACAGATGTGCTACGAATTTACGGTTGCATACACACACACACACACACACAAACATGTTTATATATCAGTTATACATCATACCTATTGCAGTTGATACACATACAACACAAACGCTGGCTTGGTTAAAAAGAAATTGATTGTTTATTGTTTGTCGCGGCACAAGTTCAGTTTCCTTACCGGAGTCTTCCGGGTACTGCAATTGATTGCGTCAGCATGCGTCATCACCAGGGCATTAGGGGAAAGTGAGTATACGAGGATTTCCCGCCCTGAGCATACTGATGAATCCGGGGGAAAAAACATTCGGTGTTTAACCAGAGGGGTTGTATTTACATGATTATATATTTAGGCATTGTCTGCATATTAATAATATATTTATATATGTATATATTGAGGAGGAGTATGATTTTGTAGAAATGCTGTGTCTGTTTAACTGTCTCTGAAATGTGTATGGGTAAAAAAATGACAATGTGAAAATTTGAGGATGGTATATTCCAGGAGGCGGAGCCTCTTACATATAAGGCCATCATCGGCTGATGCCAAGAAGAGGGTTGTTGGTTGGAGTAGATGGGGTGGAGTTAGAATTTGTGATAATTGAGAGAGCTGAGTTGCAGTGTAAATTTTTGTATATATTTTGTAAATTATTGTTTTGTTTCTTTATTTATTATTTTCTTTTTCCTCATTTTGTACGTCTTGTACACTGTTTGGATCACTTGAGCACCTTTTTTCACAATAAACACCTGTCACTACCAAAATGCTATTGTGGTTGGGCTATCACTGGACTTTTTGTCAAGATTGGCAGTAAAGAAAGAACCCCAAGTAGGGTGGGTAACACAAAATTGCAAAGCCTTCGTGACAATATGTAACCGTTCGACCGCGAGTGTTATTACATCAAGTAATTCTTCATATGCTCTGTCAACCCTAGAGGAGCGTTCTGCTACTCAGGTGGCTATTTCCATGGAAGCGAGAGAGGAAGTCTCTTCTGTCCCTTCACAAGAAGCACTGGAGAGTGCTTGAGAAGTGGATGCTAAAACTTCCTGATCTGGGGAGAGCACTAGAGAAAGGGGGAATTCCATCTCATGTGCATCTGCCAGATCGGCACATGAACCCCACGAATGCGCCATGGCTCGTGGTTTCTCTTTAAAGAAGGCGAGCCGCGTGTGAAGCACCTTAATAGGGAGGAGATCACAGTGCTCACACTCTCCCTGGAGCCCAAGGACAGCGTGCGCTTCTCCCAGACACTCAACACAAAAATCGTGGAGATCATCCACTGAAAGATCTATCACACAGAGGCACACATCTCTTAGTAAACTCTGCCATATCGGTCAGTTAACACTTTTCTTTTTCTTTGTTTGTATATTCACTTGCACACACAAACACACACAAACACAATGCGGTCCTTGAAGACAAAAAGACCTGAGAATGTTTCCGGTTTGCTACTATTTATAACCTGCAGGTGTACCTCATCTGATGATGTCACCTGACCGAGGTTATATAAGCCAAAATTTGGCATGTTTAATACACACATGCTTCACAACCGGCTGAACAAAGAGATGTTCCTATAGCGTTTTCACACAGCATTGCGTGTAGCTTTACAAAGGGAACAGGGGTTCTGCAGAAAAAGGTTAGGCACATCATTCACTTTATCCCAAATAAAAGGTCTTTTTGAGTGTTAGAATGTAGTTGTTTTGCTATGGACACACACCCAACACTTTCATGGACTCAGGTTTTAAGTTTATTCTCCTTTTCCTCTTCTTTGTTGCTAGAGTGTTTGTGTGTGTAATTTGACATAAGTGTAAAAGTTGTACATGAATCTGACATAAAGATTCACACAAAGTGCACTGAATCACTACAGGACTTCAGAAAGGCCTCAGACCCCTAAGGGTTTTAATGCCATTTCTTAACCTTTCTCACTCTCTTGCTTCCATCCCCTTGTTCTGGAATTCCCCGACATGGACTCAAACATGCAGCGTTTATTGATATTTAATGGGTGTAGCAGGTGAATGAGGTGAGATTAAGCGCTTTGTGAAAAGGTGAGGGTCGGTATGATGGCTTTGTAGGGGATAGCTTGGGTCTTGTCGTGCTACTGTACTGTGGTAAGCCGGTCCGGGGATATATGGGTGCGATAGACTTTCCAATGAGCTTGGCACGCGTGGTCCTTCGTGGTAATCCAAGTCTGCAGGGAGAAGACAAATGAATAAGTCTCCTGTATACATTTTCCACTGACCGATGTGCGGTCCTTTTATAGTGAGCAGTCGACAGGTGGACGGTGTATGATTCATCCTTGCAGATACCGGTGAGACACAGCACCCTGCCCCTTTCTGTGCTGTAGTGCTGTCCAAGGTGCTATCTAAAGTTCCATTTGTGCTTTCCCCAAGATAAGCGAGAAGGTGTCCTACAATGTGCACTGGGCTTCAGCCTATCGCCACAGCATTGTGCCTACTCTTATTAAACTTATTATTCATTAAGCTGAGTGTGTGTCTTTTGGTTATTTGTCTGTGTCCCTTTAAATTTGACATGTCTGCACATGTATCCAGCCCCTGTTACATCACAGTTAAGATCACCCCATGTCTGAGGAGATTACCTAATGTCTGGGGCTATTGGCATTACATAATGACTAGGGCTACTATCAGCTGACATTACATCATGTCTAGGGACATCAGGTACTTTTGGATGCTCAGGGTACAAAGATTACATCATCCCTAGGGTCTGTTTGGTACACACTGTCCCCTTACCATCTCACATCCAAGATGGCTACCTGTCTGGAGTTCGTTTGAGTTCATGCTGCATGTTCTTGCTACTGTGACATCACACTGTCCTTAGCTCACCTCTGTCTCCTTACCTTACCTCTATGTTCTTCTACTAAGATTAATAGTTTCTATCATATTGTTGCATGCACAAGTATATTTAATTAAAATATGCTCACATATTTCCCCCTCTGTGACTTTTAAGTCACATAAAGAAAAATAAAGCAAATAGAAAATAATGCTTACACATTATACCAACTTAATACTTAACTTATAAGCCTTACATGTTACTATAGAGAAAGAAATAAACAGAAAAAAGGAAATAAACCCTACATATTGAACCTTATTACGAAAAGAAACCTTACTTAACCTTAAACTATGCATGCAAAAATTACTAAATCAAATTTCAACCATTAACTCAAAGGAAACTTACTAAATCAATGAACTGAATCTTAAAACTCACATTCTACCCCCTCACCAAACATCAGTCTAAGAGAGGTGAGTAAAAGATGAGTAAACTTAGCATAAACGAGTATATGAGAGTACAATAAGCATGCAATTGGTTAAATACGAAGAGTCCAGAGGTGGGCGAAAAAACCTTCCGTATAGCCAATTTAGAAGGAAAAATTCCCACCTTGCCAGCTTTTTTGTGCTCGACAGTGCATTCACCACCAGGACTCGACTTCTGTACAATACATACATGACAACGACATTTGAAACCATTAAAGCCATTTAAGCACTCCGTTAGGGTCCCTGTAAATCAAGGAGAGCGTGTCAAGACTTTCAGTCCCTTCTTCAGTCCATGCCTTGCGATCCTCTTCAGTAAATTCGATTACGTGCAGGTCCTTAAAGCTCATCAGCTGTGATAGTGGAATTCGGTTTATCCTGCCCGTCTCCTGACGTAAGAAGTCTAGCCAGACTTCAGCAGCGATCGGAAGAGCTTCCAGCGCACGTTGCAAAGTGGTTGGTGTATTTGTCCATAAAATGTCATCTCCCAACATCACTTTAGTTATGGTCTTTTCTGCTGCCATGTATACATCGTCAAATTCAATTACCCCACAGATATCGTATCCAACCCAATTCTCTTCGATCCCGATACCTCTATAGAGGCCTAGCTTCAGATGTCTTTCAAGCTGATATGAAGTTGTTACCAGACGAAGTCCTCTGCTTATGTCCAGGTCAAACGTCTCCTGTGTCATTGACTTGATCCATTTGAAGTCTCTTGTCAAGACGTTGGCCATCGCGATGAACTTCTTCGGTGTGGGAACCAGTCAACCAGATCATGTCTTAGGTCTGCCCATCTTCTTGTTGGGGTCTGTTCCAGAACCTCCCTCCATGCATTACGGCAGACTGTACAGGAAACTATCCATCGTGGGTCAGGTACCGGTTCCATCCTGCATACATACGTGTATAACAGAGACAGGACAAAAATACAACAAAAACACACAAAACATATTTCTTCTTCTAATACTACTTTTTTTCTTTTTTTTTTTTTCGTGGTATAGTTTCTTCAAAACATTAAGTTTGTTTGATTAACATACTATGCTAAATAAACTCAGTATACATGTGAGTAATAAATATACAGTCATTTTGTCCATTATGTAGCAGCGCTAATCATTTGTGTTCACTTCATTTCCACGTAAATGGAGTCTGCCTCCCAGTCGTCATCTGGTGGTGTTCGTTCGTGATATTCCACAGTCATTGTATATTGTCCCACCATTCTTTGAATGCTTGCTTTTGCCAAGGGGATAACGCAACATGACAATATGAGCAGAGTTCCCAGTACTATCAAAATAATTGTCCCTAGTTTCACAAGTAGTCCATACCAATTTGAAGGACTCAGCCAATCAAACCAGGAAGTCCATGCATTATTCCTCTGTACGTCTTGAATTATTTTAACATTTTTGTCTCTCATGTCCCTCATGGCTCTTAAAAGTTTAGTTATGTTACCATCTGGGCCTGTGTGTCTTGGAATGTATGTACAACATTCTTCTCCAATTAAGGCACATACTCCTCGTTGAGGTGCCAGCATCGTGTCCAGGGCGAATCTATTCTGTGTAGTCATTAATGTATTTCTATCCAATTGTTCTTGAACCAGTCCTAAGACTCCGAAAGTGTGATTCCAAAATCTTTGTTGATTGTAATAAAGTAGGTTGATCCACCTTGCATTTTTTGAGATTTGAACCCATGGCAAGAAGATTGTCGTGAATGCTCCTCCTACCCTGTTTATAGCCTCATGCTCAGTTGGTACACCAACTGGAATACCATCCCAGGTCACTGATAGTCCTCCATCTCTATCAAACTCTTTCCATGCCGATATTTCCTTTCCAATCGTTTTCACAAACTTGTCTTCACGTTTATTCCGTCTGTGTTTCTTGCCATATAGTCCTACTACAATCAAATCTCCTTCTAATAGTACTGGAGCACAACACCCACCCCAGTTATTTGGTAAGTTTTGTCTAACTGTCGTTCCTCCACAGTACCAGAATATGTCTGCCAGCGGTGTTGTTCCAGTGCTTAAATCTGGTTGTTGTACTTTTACTATCTCACTGCATGTCAGACTATCTGTTTTATTGTCGCATATCTGGTGCATTTCTATGAAGAATCCTGCTGCTGGCTGTGTTTCATTGCAACTTGGTGATAGATCTCCTATTTCAATGCTTCCATTTGAGTAGATGCATAAAGGATAGCGTTGTTGTGTAGGTGTTATTTCTCTTTGTACAGCATCTAATGTTCCTACAGGTTGATATGAACATTTGCTTATGTTTTGCATCCATTCAGGGCCATAATGTATAGCAGCTGAATGCAAAAGACAGCTAATAGGGCACAGTTGTTCACTGTATGTTGGGTTGTCTATACATTCTCTTGTTCCATGTGTTATCACCACACGTGGGGGTCTATTGCTTCTATCATGACACACAATGCAGTCTCGCGTGGTTACGGACTCAGCTGTAAATTTCAACCATTGGAAGAACATGTCATTTTTCCATGTCTGGTCAGATTCTGCTTGATTTTTGGGTAATTTCTTTGTTATCTGCGGAATTATTGTTACATATTTTATTGATTCAATATTTGATATATTGGGCTGGTCGGGCGCTTTTGCATAGCATCCCTTCCATCCTGCAAGTGAAACACATACTCCTCTAATTTTGCCGTCTATTGAATTCTCAAATGCGCACCAACCGTTGGATCTTGGTACAGCTTCTATTAGTCCATCTAATGTTGCCATCTGTGCTTTATTCCAATATGCCTTTTTTCTCATTTCTATGTAAATGCGCACTCTTTCTTCTGGGGGTTGTGTATTATCGACCTCTATTTGGTAGGTTGCTTCCCAAAATCCTGTTCTTTCCCCACTGTCCAATCCAGCTACTATTCTAGCTCTAGTTATTGTAGCTAATGCACAGCGTATTTGTCTCTCTTCATTAGTCCATTTCGGTTGGTTTCTCTCGTTCTTAGTAGCACCACTGTTAATTAGACCAATCATGAAGAGGATTCCTATACCCATAGATCTCCTTCGTTTCAGGAGGCAATAAGAGGGTGGTTTCTCCATTTGGATCACAACGGTGACACGTGGGACTATGGCCAAATAACCTACACAATATTTTTCTTGGGGGGTTCTTCGTTGGGTATGTTCTTTCAACTGTAGTTGGTTTAAATAATTTAATTACTATCTGAGCCAGTGTTAACTTCTAACTGATTTAATCACTATCTGAGTATTCTACAACTCTAGGTGTGGGATCTTCTTCTGACTGTCTACGTGCTGTTTCAATTCTAGCACGTCTGTGCTCTCGCTGTCTAACTTGGGCTCTTGTTCTAAGAGATGGTCCTCCTTGTTCTGCTTCTGCTTCTTCTTCTTCAAGCTCTGCTTCCCAATCTTGTATATCTTCCTGAGGCCACTCTGGCCAGTACCCTTGTTCTCCTTCTTGTTCTGCTTGTTCTTCTACCCACGGTAACCCTTCAGTATACCCATAAGGATCTGGTGCTTGTTGCGTGGGCCTTGTGTCACTCTCCTGGGAACCTGATTGCAAACCTGAAGGTCCCGCTCGGGGAAACTCTTCAACTTCTTCCTGAGGTTCCCTGTCCCTTACCTGGTCTGGGTTTGGGGCCTTGCAGCAATGATTTAAATGGTACCATACATCTTTACCTTGGACTTTTACTGCAGTTGGAGTTGCCAACACCACCTTGTATGGTCCTTCCCTTCTAGCTTCGTTCCACCTTCTTTTGAATACTCGAATAAACACCCAGTCACCGGGTAGCACAGTTCTCTCCTCTATGTCCTCTTCCTCAGCGTCATCAGCTGGATCAGCTACCCTCGGTCTGGTGTTGTCATGTATTGTGGCTCCCTTAACCTGTTGGAAAATAACTTTGTGTATTTCAGATAAGTGCTTCACATAGTGATCAAGTTCACTCTGTAGTTGTTCAAGTGTGGGGCCTTTATCGGGCCCTCTAACAAAGGATGTAAGCATAGGTCTGCCAGTAAGCATTTCGTGCGGTGTTAAGTGTGTGTTGCGGTTAGTTTGCGATCTCATACCCATCAAGGCTAATGGCAAAGCTTGAAACCAATTCATACCTGTTTCTGCACATATTTTAGCCAATTTCATTTTCAGAGTTCTATTTGCTCTCTCTACCATCCCCTGAGATTGGGGGTGGTACACACATCCAAACCTGTGCTTGATGTTCAACCACTGAGTCACTTTCTGTACTATCTTGTTTGTGAAGTGTTTCCCATTGTCTGAACTGATTGTGTCTGGGATTCCAAATCTTGGTATCACTTCCCTACACAGGAATTTCGCTACTGCCATTGCATCTTCCTTAGCTGTTGCTACAGCTTCTACCCATCTGCTAAATCTATCCACAATCACTAGGATGTATCGTTTCCCTTGTATTCTGGGTTCCCCCATGTCCACATAGTCGAACATCATATGCCTAAATGGTCCATCTGGCTCTGGAATATGTCCTATTGGTGATGTGAAGTGTTTTCTAAGGTTATATCTAGAGCATATGTCACAAAACTGTGACAGAGTTCGATGAACCATAGGACCTAGATAAGGTGATCACCATGTCTTTTGGATTCTTCTTATTGCTTCTCCTCTTAATACCTGATCGTTACCATGAGCTTGCTTTATCAAGGTTATGAGAAAACTTTGTGGAGCTACAAAACGCCCATCTGCACTTCGCCACACGTTAGTATCATTATCTTTTGTTGCTCCTCTTGCTAACCATTTTCGAATCTCTTCACCTGATGCTGCTGCCTGCATGTCTGCTAGTGACGATAAGTCTGGTGCTGGGGGTGCGAAATCTTCTGGTATAAGTACTAATCTTTCTTCAGATTCTGGACTTGAGCTCGAGCTTGAAGTTGAGCTTGAGCTTGAACTTGAGCTTGAGCCTGAACTTGTGTTTGAACTTGAGCTTGAACTCGAGCTTGAGCTTGAACTCGAACTTGGCCCTTCATCAGGGTTAACACTTGACTCTGGTGAACTTGGTTCATTGTCTGTTTGTGCTGCGGATTCTGGCATCATGTTTGCCTGATTTAGTGCTGCTTTCTTAGCTGCTTCATCTGCTGCTTCATTTCCGTCACTAACAAATGTACCATCTTTCTTATGTGCTGCGCATTTTACTATAGCTAATCTGGATGGTAGTTTGATTGCACCTAGCAAATCTGAAATTGCTTCTCCATGTACTACTGGTGTTCCGTCTGCTCTTTTGTAACCTCTTTGTGCCCATATGGGGCCATACAAATGGCATATTCCATATGCATATGCTGAGTCAATGTATATTGTACATGCTTTTTCTTCTGCTAGTTTACAAGCGCCTGTCAAAGCTTGTACTACTTTGAAGACTTTCCCATCTATGTCTGGTGTTACTATTGCATAGCCTGCTTTATTGCTATCCCCATCTCTAAAGCATGACCCATCTACAAAGTATATACAATCTGGGTGTGACAGAGGTTGATTCTCTAAATCTTGACATGTCTTTAGATGTTCTGCTGACACAAGATGACAATTGTGTGGATCTCCCTCTGCTGGGGTCATCATGCGATCTGCTGGATTTACTGTCTGACACCTTCGTATGGTCAATTCAGGTGCAGAGAGTATTACATCATATCCTGTTCTTCTAGCATTTGTAATTACAAATGATGGGCTAGTCAGGAGTGCATGCAATGCGTGGGTGGTGTACATCACAACAGGATGTCCCATAGTAATTGATGAGGCTTTTTGATAAGCAAAGGCGGCAGCTGCCACACCTCGGTAGCAGGGTGGCATGAATTTTTCAATATTATCGAGTGCTGTACTATAATAAGCAATTGGTTGCTTACTAGGCCCTTGTTGTTGAGTCAGAACCCCTGTGGCAAAACCTCCACGCTCCGAGACATACAAATGGAATGGCTTATTATACTCTGGACTAGCAAGTGCTGGTGCTGTACAGAGTTCTCTTTTTAGCTGCTCAAACGCTTCTAGTGCTTCAGGTGTCCATTCTAACACTGCACTATTCTTTGTTTGTCCAGCTACTTTTACTATTGCTCTCAAGGGTGCTGTTTTTAGTGCAAAGTCACAAATCCAGTCCCTACTAAATCCAACCATGCCTAGAAAAGATAGCATCTCCTTAACAGTTCGTGGTTTAGGAGCTTTCATTATTCTATGTGTTCAGGATATATGCCTAGATGTTCCTTCCAACACTCTGCCTAGATATTCTACCTTCTCTTTACAGAATTGCAACTTTTCTCTGCTAACGTTATGTCCATTCTCAGCTAATACTGTCAAAACTCTTAACGAATCTGTTTCGCATTGCTCTTTTGTTGGGCTACAAATCAGTAGGTCATCGCAGTATTGAATCATAGTACTTTCGATATTTAACGAGGCTAGATCTTGAGTTAGTACTCGATTAAATATTGACTTTCACAGTATCCCTGTGGTAAACGATTGTAAGTCAGCTGTCGCCCTTCATATGTAAAGGCAAACAAGTATTGTGATGCTGGATGTAGTGGAATGCTAAAGAATGCTGAACATAAGTCTATGACAGTGTACCATTGTGTATCTTCTGGTATATTGGACAACAATGCGTGTGGATCAGGCACTATAGGCAATTCTGCTTCTACAATTTAATTTATGGCACTTAAATCATGCACAAGTCTCCATTTGTCTGAGTTGGGCTTCCTGACAGGAAATATAGGAGTGTTACAGGGACTTTTAGTAGGAGTTAATACTCCAGCTTCCAATAAGCCATCTATAGTAGGTTTAATCCCTGCTACAGCTTGAGGTGTCAATGGATATTGTCTTTGGTAAGGCAATGTTGCATTTGGTCTTATTTTTATTAAAGCTTGTCCTCCAGACTTAACTAATCCTACATCTGTTGAATGTCTTGTTTTTCTTCTTTAGTTTCTCCCTCCTTCTTTCCCCCTTCATTTTCAAACCATTCTACAATTTCTAGCTTTTGTTCTAATTTAATCCTTCCCTTACTGCCCTTTTCTTTAGTGGTGTGTCTGAGCATCTCCTTTACTTCTTTACAATTTTCTTCTTTAAAAGTTCCCTCTTTAGGCCATTGTAATTCTCCTGATGTCCTGTCATGCCATTTTACCATGCATTTTCTGATATACTTTTCATCTTCTTTGTGTTTAGCTATAATTATGTCTACAGGTGTCGCTGGCTTTGGCCATGTGTTTTTTCCACGGCAGAATAACTTCCCCATCACACACTTTTGTCCTATCTTATAGTGTGATTTTTTGTGCCTCTTTTCTCGCTTATTTCTTGTAATTCTCTTAGTGTGTGTTTTATGACTGCTGCTGGTCTTTAACAGTTGTTTTTTCTTTATATGTTTGTTAAGCATTAATTTTGTGATGCTATTAGAATCAGAGGCGTGACTATTTTGTCAAGGGTCTGAAAAATTATTCTACCGTCTGGGCCTATAGGTATCAGTGTAAATTCACTATTATTATTTATCACCCACTCACGATACAGCACTACCGGACCGATCTCGTGATCAATTAATCTATATCTTTTTACTTTCCGTCCTCCCGTACCTTCCTCTAAACGCAATATGTCAAAAACTGGGTATTGTCGCAGCAGTGAAATGAGCGGAGTTAAACCAGGGGGTCCTCCTAGTCCTCCAAATTCTAGCGTACTGTTTATTACTCTTAAGCGAACCTCTCTAGGAATTAACCCTAGGAAAGAGCTCATTTCTTCATTCTAAAATATGATTTAAGTATTAGAGTGTGTGTGTTACAGTTTAGGTCTAATACGTCAGGTATTAATGAAAGCCTAAGCGTCCACTCTCCCTTGTCACACTCTATGTTTTTAAGTAGGTCTTTTCCTGGATTATTCAACAACCATCTATTTGTTTCACTCTGATCCGATTCTGAAATTCTAAACTCCCGTTCACACTTGGTTGTGACTCCTTCTTCACTTATCTGCTCTTCCCAGTTAATTACTCTGAATCCGCTTAACATTTGTTTTTATCTAATATATATTTAATATTTATAACCTAGGTGCATTTATTATTCTATGCACTATATTTATTATCATTAGTGTTGTGTCGTCGACTACACTACACGTAAAGGTACCTTTTGTATCTTATTTAAGCTTATCTTTAATAACTTATATGTTGCTGCGCATGTGTACACTAGTCCAAAGAAATTATTATTTTATAATACTACTAGGCTGGTACATTCAGTACCTGTACCGCTCCCGTGTCACAGAAGACGCTGATGTCACAGTGAGTTCTATGTCTGGTAGCACATCACTGATTATGTCACAGACAAGACTATGTCACAGTAAGCTCTATGTCACAGACAAGACTATGTCACAGTAAGCTCTATGTCTAGTGGCATGTACCTCAGCCAAACACTTCCTTTAATATTAGATATATTATCTATCACTTATATGCTATTTTCTTAGATCCTTCTATTTAAATTTATTATTAATTTATAGCAAATCAGAAAATCTAATTTTTGGTCTTCTATCTTCTTTTTTAGACTATTTCTAATACTATATCCCTCTTAACTAGGCCTTATATTTTCTTACACACATACATAAATTCAATACAGACTTTTCACATAAATATAACACACTCACATTTAAGAGACACACATACAAGACATATGAACAATACACGACACAAGCGCTTTCTACTACAATTTCAAAAATTTGAGTACTCAGAACAACTTCAACAATAAAATATTTTATCACACAACCTGGGCCCAGAAAACATCAATTCCACCTGTAGGAATTTTCAAATAGCGCTCACCTACAGGAATTTTCACTCTACACCTGGCTGCACACGCGTCTCAGAACGGTGAGTCACCTATATGTTCTGTGCCTAACGGCGGACTCAGGAATTTTTCACCTACCACGTCTGGAGCCGCAGCTCCTACTTAGTGTATTGCAGGAATTTTTCGTGGGTCCAGCCCCACTGGTTGGCAAGTTTCCTCGTCAGGGCTTGACCCAACACAGTGGCGTTACCTCACTTATCACACAACATATAAAATAGTAATAAAGAGAATATAAAACAAAAATCACAAAACAAAATAAAACTTATGGAGATCTCTTAATACTTCGTTACTTCATCCAGTCTTTTACTTGTTAACATAAATTTTACAATCAATTTAAATATAGTAATTAATTTATCAATATTGGCAACTTAAATTTTACTTTGTTCAATATACCTTAGGAGTACCTCTCTCCAGCTGGAAACACGCACACTAACAGACCATGAACTTCTAATGCAGAAATTTGATCAAACAGGTTTTCTGCTTACCTTTTCTTATGCCGGCAAAAGTTGATGGTCTCTCAGCCCGCGCTGGTCCCAGGTCCCCGGAGGAGCCCTCCGTAGAGGCAATCACGTCGGGGTCACCAATAAATGTGGGAGATTTTTCTCCTACACTAGTTAGAGTTGCCTTAATTACAAATGTTACACAAAAACTTTAACTTTAAAAAGAACCAAAGAAAAGACTCCGGACTCCTTGTAGATCTGGATGAAGTAAGGCAGGATTTATTGCAGCAATAAAACCAAGTGAGCCAGCAGAGCAATGCCTAGGTTGTAGTCCCAAGCAGGTCCAAAATCTGACTGAAGTGCCTGTGACATGGGCACTTCTTTTATACAGTTTTCAAGGGGAGGAGCGCTCACCTAGCCCCCTCCCCTGTACATTTTTTTCTTATTCCTTATCAAATTACTAACCCATTGTAATCCAACTTTTTCCAAGTATTGTCACCCATTGTAATTACATTTTCTCTTATCTTGTCTGCTTACGTCATATACCTCGTCATCTGACTCCATATCTTTTCCCCATTATAGTCTATTTTTCTTTCAAATTATTTTCCATTATCTTTACACTAAGTTTGTTTATTATTAAAAAATATAGGGGCGGCGCTTATTTTACTATATATTCTTAGTTCTTCCGGGTTACTCTACAGTTCTCGACAGACAGGCCATGGGTAAGCATCTCTCTTGCACTCATTTTAATTATTTGTCTTATTTTCCTAATTTGCTGTATTTACGTATTTTATTTTATTGTTATAGCGAAGCGCAACTGCCCAAGCACTGAATACATCCCTTTGGACGATTTGGACAGCCAGGACAGTCCAGAGCACAACTCCTTTGAGGATTACACTCCTACTGAACCTGTTGCTGACCGAGCCTCAGTGAGTTTTTGCCAAAATGAGTCTGATGGATCATTGACACAATTTCTTCATAAGAACGGTCTTACTTATGCCAGGAAAGATGACTCCGGGCCTGGTCCTTCTAAGAGACCACGTCCGGAGGCACATAGCTCCCCTTTACTTTCCTTCAGGCCCGTGCGACCAGAGTCTAGTACTCCAGCCCAGTCTCTCTTAAGGCCTGTTGGTCTAAGAAGTGTCAGTACTCAGACTGATTTTAAAATGTCTGTTGGTACCCAAACTGACTTTCCTGAAGCGCCTACACCACTTTTGAATCGTGGTATTTCTGTTTTTATTCCTCACACTGATCTTCCCATCAATGTGGTTCTGGGTCAGAGAAGGCTTGATATTTAATTTCTTATGCCTTTTGTTATTTGATGCTTACCCAGGCCCCCTATTTTACTGTACTTTTATATGTTGGGCCTTATACTTTGTATTTTTATTTTATTCACTATGTAGGTGCACATGCCATTTTATTTTGTGCCTACTCTTATTAAACTTATTATTCATTAAGCTGAGTGTGTGTCTTTTGGTTATTTGTCTGTGTCCCTTTAAATTTGACATGTCTGCACATGTATCCAGCCCCTGTTACATCACAGTTAAGATCACCCCATGTCTGAGGAGATTACCTAATGTCTGGGGCTATTGGCATTACATAATGTCTAGGGCTACTATCAGCTGACATTACATCATGTCTAGAGACATCAGGAACTTTTGGATGCTCAGGGTACAAAGATTACATCATCCCTAGGGTCTGTTTGGTACACACTGTTCAATTCAATTCAATTCAATTTTATTTATATAGCGCTTTTAACAATTGACATTGTCGCAAAGCAGCTTTACACAATAAAAAGAAGTAAGTTTTTATGCAATGTGTATGAATCAAAATGATAAGATTGTCCCTGATGAGCAAGCCGAGGGCGACGGTGGCAAGGAAAAACTCCCTGAGATGGTAATAGGAAGAAACCTTGAGAGGAACCAGACTCAACAGGGAACCCATCCTCATCTGGGTGATAACGGATAGCAGAGAATGATCAGCATAATAATGTGTACTGGAAGTTCAGTGTAACAGGAGATGTGTTAAAATTAAAATTAAAAAAGGAGTCCAGTTTGTTCCCGGAGGCTCAGGTAGACTGTAGGAGATTCCAGTCCTGAGCTATCGAACAACTGAAGTCACAGGTCCCCAGAGCATCAATCGATGATAGGACAATGGAAACCATCCCAGCCACCAAGCCATCCAGGCACCACACGGGGCATCCATGCGACGGATCTCCAACCAGCAGGACTCCAGGACGGGTTAGAGGGAGGGCAGAGGGGTCTGGATCACTGGCAACTCAGGAGCAACATGTATAGCTCGACAGAGAGACAGAGAGAGGGAAAGGAGAGAGAGAGAGAGAGAGGAGAAAAGGAGAGAACAGAAAAATAAGGAGAGATGGCAGTTAGGTATGGTCACAGTCAACATGTATAAGGTGAATGTATATTAGTGCAAAGTGCAAGCAGGGACTCCGGCAGGACTAACTATAACAGCATAACTAAAAGGGAGAGCCAGAAGGAAACACAAACATGAGGGCTCCCTGAGATGTAAAGCAACCAATCACCTCACCGTCAACAAACCTGAGTGAACAATGAGAGTGGGGAGGACAGCATCTAAACATACCAGTTCACCAGAATACTCTACGTCCATGAGTCCCCCAGATCTGCTCCTTTACCTAAGGTTAATCTATTTACAAAAATGCTTGGCTAAATAAATACGTTTTTAGCCTAGACTTAAACACTGAGACTGTGTCTGAGTCCCGAACATTAACAGGAAGACTATTCCATAACTTTGGGGCTTTGTAAGAAAAAGCTCTGCCCCCTGCTGTAGTTTTAATAATACGTGGTACTGACAGGCAGCCTGCATCCTTTGATCGAAGTAGGCGTGGCGGATCGTAAGACACTCAAATACTGTGGCGCGAGACCATTTTTTGCTTTAAAGGTCAAAAGTAGTATCTTGAAATTGATGCGAAATTTCACAGGGAGCCAATGCAGTGTAGATAAGATAGGGGTGATGTGCTCGTAACTTCTGGTTCTAGTGAGGACTCTATGCTGCTGCATTCTGGACTAACTGAAGCTTGTTTATACACCTAGTTGAACAACCAGACAGTAAGGCGTTACAATAGTCCAACCTAGAGGTGATAAAAGCATGAACTAGTTTTTCTGCATCATTTAGTGACAATATGTTTCTTATCTTGGCAATATTTCTAAGGTGAAAGAAAGCTATCCTGGTGATATTATCTACATGAGCTTCAAACGAAAGGCTTTGAATCTATAATCACACGAGGTCTTTAACTGTTGCACTTGATGGAACAGAAAGGCCATCTAAAGTTACGTGTGATCAGAAAGCTTACTTAGCTACTTTTGTGTCCCTAGAACTTCATCTTCATCAGATTACAGAAGAAAATTAATTAACATCAATCTCGTATGTCCTGCACACACTGCCTCAATTTTAGCAAACTAGTTTTTCTCATCTGGTTTTGCTGAGACATATAATTGTGTGTCATCAGCATAACAATGAAAACTAATACCATGTTTACGTAATTATGTTGCCCAGAGGAAGCATGTAAAGGGAAAAAAGCAGTGGGCCTAAAACTGAGCCCTGTGGAACACCAAACTCCACTTGAGAACATGAGGAATGGTCACCATCTAAATCTACAAACTGATAACGATCAGTCAAATAGGATCTGAGCCACAAGAGGGCAGTTCCCTTAATTCCTACTACCTTTTCTAATCTGTGAAGGAGAATACTATGATCAATGGTGTCAAAAGCTGCACTGAGGTCCAGTAACACAAGTATAGTGACGCATCCCTGATCAGAGGCCCATAGGAGGTTGTTTACTACTTTAACAAGTGCTGTCTCTGTGCTGTGATGAGGCCTAAATCCTGACTGATACAGTTCATTTATGCTATTTCTGTGTAGATGTGAACAAAGCTGCTGTGATACTACCTTTTCCAAAATCTTGAAGATAAACGGAAGGTTTGATATCGGCCTGTAATTAGAAAGCAGACAGGGGTCAAGTTCAGGTTTCTTGATTAGCGGTTTAATAACAGCTAATTTAAAGGATTTGGGGACATACCCACTACTGAGTGAACAGTTAATTACTTTCAACAGGGGTTCTATTATTGCTGGTACTATCTGTTTGAGAAAATGTGTTGGTATAGGATCTAATATACAGGTTGACGATTTTGAAGAAGAGATGAGTGAAATTAGTTCCCTCACTTCAAGGGGAGTAAAGTGTTCTAAGTTCTGATGTGATGTGGTTAGATCATCTGAATTATTTAAATTGTCTGGTTTCAAAGCCTGAATTTTTTGCCTAATATTTATGATTTTATTATTGAAAAAGTTCATGAAATCCTCACTACTGCATGATGATGTTGTGGAGATTTCTGCAGTGGTCTTGTTTTTAGTTAATTTAGCTACGGTATTAAATAAAAATCTCGGGTTGTTTTTGTTATTTTCTATTAGAGTGGAGAAATATGTTGATCTAGCATCACTGAGAGCTTTTTTTATAGTTCAGGATGCTCTCCTTCCAAGCTATTTTGAATACTATCAATTTAGTTTGGCGCCATTTACGTTCGAATTTGCGAGCGGTTTGTTTTAAAGCATGTGTGTGGTCATTATACCAAGGAGCGAGTTTCTTATCTCTAATCATTTTCCTTTTAACTGGAGCTACATTATCTAAGCTATAACGAGTGCTGACTCTAGATATTCATTCGCCTGTTCGAGTTCTGTGAAGTCAGATGGCGATCCAATCAAAGTAGATAATCCTGGAAGATTATTGATAAAGCTCTGTGCGGTATTTGATGTAAATGTACGTTTAAGGTGGAAGCGCGGTGCTGTGCGTACATTATTACTATAACACGCTTTAATCGAGACAAGGTAGTGATCTGAGATAACTTCAGACCGTGGAATTGTGGTTATATTTCCTATACTTAATCCGAAGGATAATATTAAATCCAAAGTGTGACCTGCTTTATGAGTGGGTCCTACTATACACTGATTTACTCCTACTGAGTCCAGTATGGACAAGAATGCTGTTCTCAGAGGGTCTTCTGGATTCTCAAAATGAATATTAAAATCTCCAGCAATTAACGCTTTATCTACAGAAACAACAAGGTTTGAAAGGAAATCTGCAAATTCGCAGAGAAACTCCGAGTACGGCCCTGGGGGTCTGTAAATGATGATTAGCGGGATTGACTGAGCTGACTTTGTTACTATAGAGAACTTCAAATGCATTAGATTTAAAACTGTGTTTTTGTACGAGAGACAGATTATCGTTATAAATAACTGCGACTCCTCCTCCTCTACCAGTTAGCCGAGGCTGGTGTATGTAGCTGTATCCAGGAGGACTAGCTTCATTTAGAGCCACATACTCGTCCTGTTTAATCCAGGTTTCTGTTAAACATAATATGTCAAGCTCCTGATCTGTGATAGTTTCATTAACAATAACTGCTTTAGATGCGAGAGATCTAATATTTAACAGTCCTAGCTTCAGATCAGAGGTGCTGGCTGCGCATTCAGTGTGGTCTGAGTTTGTGGTCTCTATGTTAATTAAATTACTAAAACAGACTTTCTGAGTCTTTCTAAATGTATGTTTATGTTTATGTTTACTGTCCCCTTAGCGTCTCACATCCAAGATGGCTACCTGTCTAGAGTTCGTTTGAGTTCATGCTGCATGTTCTTGCTACTGTGACATCACACTGTCCTTAGCTCACCTCTGTCTCCTTACCTTACCTCTATGTTCTTCTACTAAGATTAATAGTTTCTATCATATTGTTGCATGCACAAGTATATTTAATTAAAATATGCTCACAAAAGAAACCAACGTGTTATGCGAGGGTTCGTGTCCTTAGCCCTTGACAGCTATTGGAGAGGAGCGTGGTCTGTAATTAATGTGCTGTCCAGCTAAATATTATTTCAGCTCCTCGATAGCCCACTTAATGGCAAGCTCTATTCTATCTTCCAGCTCTATTGTTGCTTATTTTTCTTCTGTTGGTGTTAGCTTTCTACTTACATATAGGATGGGTGTTCTACTCCTTCATATCCTGTGAAAGGACAGCTCCAAAGCCCGACTCTGATGCATCCATGTGCACCGTGAATGGTCTGTTAAATCGTGTGGTGTTAACAGTCTATGGCTGATTCGGTACACCAGGTACTTTGCCTCTGTCAGCCCCAGGATTTGCTGGTAAGCTGGCTTTTCGCAGTTCTTGTAGTACCTGCCTAAGGTGGTATACATGTTCATACCAGCTGTCTGAGTGAATAACCACGTCGTCCAAGTAGGCAGCGACATACTGATGGTGCTGGCGTGGCGCCCGGTCCCTTTCTGTGCTTTAGTGCTCTCCAAGGAGTTCCATTTTGCTTTCCCCAATGTGGATGGTCATGCCCGGTGAAGTACGATGTCCATGAGGCATTGGAAGGTGGCCCGGGCTCCATGGAGACTGAATGGGAGAACGTGGTACTGCCAATGCCCTTGTTTGGAATTCTATGCTGTTTTTTCCTTTGCCTCCAGAGTTAGGGCGACCTGCCAGTTGCCTTTGGTCAGGTCTAGCGTGGAGATGAAACACACTATTGCTAATCAATCAATAAGATTGTCCGCTCTGGGTAGTGGGTAGACATCGAACTGCGCCGGTCATATACGCAACGCTTCTATGTTTGCACTTTTTCTATATCCTCCCTCAAGATGGGCAGCAATTGTGCGATTTTTCCCCGTAGATCTTTTATATGCTCTGTAATTGATCTAAAAGTGGATGGCTGCTCCTCACACACTTCTTTTGCTACATCTAAGAGCCCACGAGGGCTTTATTCAAACAGCAGCTCAAGTGGTGTGAACCCGGTGGAGGTATGTGGCATTTCTCGTAGGGCAAAACGGACGTTGGATATTAATTGATCCCAATTCCGTCCTGTTTTATCCACCACTCGCCTCAACATTCATTTTAAGATTTGGTTAAACTGCTCCACTAGTCCATCTATTTGCGGATGATGAACAGAAATGCGCATTTGTTAGATCTGCAGCAGCCGGCATCTGTCAGTTGTAGGACTGGTTCAGAAGTGAATCGAATTTTTAATGATTCGGGTTAATTTTATCAAACTGAATTAAAATTTATAATATGCACTTTCTTGACTAACCGTCCACTGTTTAGTACAATTCAGTGTATCTTACCAGTTCTGCTTATCACATGGCCACCGATGATAACAAAATATAGTATTTAGCAATTATGAGCAAGGTAACTTAAGTTCTGGGCAAATGTTTAGACTTTAAAATACACAACCAAGACAACAGTTCTTCATAAAGAAACAAGAATTTATTTGACTAATCTATGATACATGAAACTACGCTACGTGAACACACGCGCACACACACACACAAAAACACACACACACACACACACACACACACACAATACAGTTCAAAGGATGAAAGTTAATGTAATTTCCTAGTACTGTTCACTAGACCGGACAAAGTCA
>QNUK01000166.1:0-315000 GCA_013621035.1 Clarias magur
TACAGTACAGACCAAAAGTTTGGACACACCTTCTCATTCAAAGAGGTTGAATTTGTATTATGGCAAGAAAAAAGCAGCTAAGTAAAGAAAAAAACGAGTGGCCATCATTACTTTAAGAAATGAAGGTCAGTCAGTCCGAAAAATTGGAAAAACTTTGAAAGCGTCCCCAAGTGCAGTCACAAGAACCATCAAGCGCTACAAAGAAACTGGCTCACATGCGGACCGGCCCAGGAAAGGAAGACCGAGAGTCACCTCTGCTGCGGAGGATAAGTTCATCCGAGTCACCAGCCTCAGAAATCGCAGGTTAACAGCAGCTCAGATCAGAGAGCAGGTCAATGCCACACAGAGTTCTAGCAGCAGACACATCTCTAGAACAACTGTTAAGAGGAGACTGTGTGAATCAGGCCTTCATGCTAGAATATCTGCTAGGAAACCACTGCTAAGGACAGGCAACAAGCAGAAGAGACGCGTTTGGGCTAAAGAACACAATAAAGAACACAATAAAGAATGCAATAAAGAAAACTCTTTGAATGAGAACGAGTGTCCAAACTTTTGGTCTGTACTGAATATACAGGATTTCTGCTACTACATTTTCATTTTAAATCTCTAATTGGGACCACCACTAAGAATACCCTGGATTCAGTCACTGGGTTTGAGGGCCTGGCTGGAAATTGAACCCAGACAAAGCTGACTATATAATACTATTAATAAATATTTTGTAAATAAAAAAAAGCATCATCAGATTTCTTAAAACAGAATGTTTTATGGGCCTTCTTCTTTAAATTTAGTATAGTGTGTGAGATTATTGTATTTAGAATGAATTAGGAAGCACTATTAACATGACTCAGTGCTTCTAAAGCATGTGATCATATTTTCATTACTTGGAAGTGGCCTACATAAAAGTTGTACACTTTTAGAATAATAATGATCTCATTAGCATTATGCAATAAGACATAAAATTATCCACTGACCAAGAAATGTTAAGTCAATTCAATTCATGCAGTTATCTAATCAGCCAAAATGTAATCTCAATTCTTTTGACTGTGGCATGATTGTTGGTGCCAGATGGGCTGGATTGAATATTTTTTATAACTATTTCTCTCCTGGGACTTCCATGCGGAGCAGTCTCTAGAGTAGGGCATCACAAAGGCTGGGCTCTGGTTCGGATCTCGCCCGCACAACATGTCGATCTGGACCAATCCCACACTTCAAATTGGGAATACAATAATTCAGTGTAATAACGTGTATATTTCTTAATTTTAAATAAAAACTTATAGTAATTAATATTAATAGTTATTAATTGCTAGTTTGTAGATTCTGTAGATCGATACAGCAATCCTTGCCCGATTAAGAAGGTAATCGTTTTCCTGTTTTACATCATTGTCATAGCAATGCTGACAGCATATAACAAAGTTCAAGGGTCAGCTAACAGGGGCACATTCATAAATTAGCCAGTTAGCTAACAGCTAACAGATGCTCACAGAGAAGCAAAACTTCTGCTTCTTCTTTCATTGTACATTAACCAGTTCAAATGACGTTGTTTTGAAGCCTGAAATGAAGACAGACATGGTTTTTGTTTTATCCAGCTATATTTACTCAGTGGAACTTTTACCATCCACGTGAAAGGATTGCCCCCGCTCCCCAAAAATGACTAGTAAACTCATTGAAGTGAAGCTAATCACCTTCTCAATGCCACACAAAGCTTTGCACATTTAGAATTGCAGATATTTTCCTGCTCTTTATTGCAGGACTGTGGCAAAGTTGAGTTAAATTTAATGATGGCCATTTGTGTACTGCAGTTTTTAAATGATTCCACTTTTTTTTTAAATAGCCTTTAAGTCTGGGCTCTGGCTAGGCCATGCAAGGCCATTCACCTTTTTCTCCTTCAACCACTGTGTGGTCAGTTTTGTTGAGTGCTTTGGGTCATTGTCATGTTAGAAGGTAGGAGGGCAGCAGATTCTCCTAAAAATTTTATTTAATTTTGCCCTATCCATTTTGTTTCTATCCTGACAAGTCCCTGCTGCAGAGAAACACCTCTATAACAGAATATTACCACTTCCATGCTTTACTGTGGAAATAGGATTAGTTGGTTTGTGAGCTGTATTGGATTAGCATCAGACATATAGTTTGGTGTTGTAGCCAGATAATTAAAATTTTGTCTTATGACCATCAAAGTTTTTGTCAAGATCAGTCATGACGCAGTCATGTCCTTATTTAAGGAGGGGTTTTTTTCTTGCCACCCTGCAATACAAACCACGTTGGTGAGGAATTTGTGATATTTTTTGTCACATGCACGAAGTGACCACTCTGTCATAAATTCCTGCAACTACTTCAGTGTTGCTGTAGGACTCTTGATAGCCTCTCTGACCATTTATCCTCCTGGCTTTTTCATCCAGTTTGTCCTGATCCAGGGAGGGTCTGTATTGTACCAAATACATTCCACTTCTCAATAATAGACTTAACACTGATTCTAGGCAGTGATAAAGTCTTTTAAATGTATTTGTATCCATCTCCTGACTTGTGCCTGAGCACAACTTTATCCCGGAGATCTTTTGGGAGTGCCTTGCTACCGATTCATTGTTTGCTTCAGTTGCTCTGCCAGGGAAAGAAATGCTCCAGATTTTCATGCTGAGCTAATCAAAATGACCACTGCTGATCATCCTGAAATGAGTATATAAAATAATAAAACTGACACATGATGAAGATTAATAAACCTGAGGTGTACTTCCGCATGATGCCACTAGAGGATCAAAACCTAAAGGTGCACCCGATTTTAAAAAAATATACTTGGGCTTTCTTCATGACAGTGCGCCAGTCTATTCAGCTCACGAAACTGACACTTGAGGACAACTTGTGGGACAAAATTCTCTGCATCCACCTCTGTTCCCCTGACCTGCAACAAGTGACTTCTTGCTCTTCCATCACTTGAGGAAACTACTTGGTGGCAGGTGTTTGATGACGACAAGATTGATTTTCATCAAGAGCAAAAAAGGAGGCGCCTTCAAAGATGGTTTCTGCCAGCTCGTCCATCATTCTGAGAAGCGTATCATCTTAGATGGAGGATATGTAGAGAAGGACTAAGGTACAATCAATGTTTGTTTTAACTGAATTATTTTTCTTTAACAATAATAACAATTTTATAACCTCCCCTCATATGCTAATCACTGGCCTGATCATATGTAATCAACTGCACTGTTTCTCACTGGTTCATGCCGTAATAAGTTATATATTTTTTTTAATGCTTGGATGATTTTGAACGACTTTGAGTGACATCGAGAATCTGATTAGGTGTGTCTGTATTCATTTCAGGCCTCAAAGCAACAAAATGTAAAGTGGGGGGGGGGTCATTCTTTTCTACAGTATGTGTGTGTGTGTGTGTGTGTGTGTGTGTGTGTGTGTATATTATATGGGTCAATATGTTTATTGTTTATTTCTCATCAGTGGACCCTATTCTGGTTTGGTGTTGATGTCTGATCATCTTCCATTGAATTGTATTTTGTAAATTAAAACATATTATTATTATTATTATTATTATTATATTATTATTATTATTATTTATTTATTTATTTATTGATTGATTGATTGATTTTTTACAAATGGGAGGTACTGTATCTGCCTTTGAACATATAACCACACACACACACACACACACACACACACACACACACACACACACACACACACACACACACTACTGACAATTTGGAAATGCCAATTAGACCAAATATACTACACACAGATGTAATGGCATGATGTGAAATGGGGTCATTCTTACAATCCCCAAGTGTTTTATTCCAAATTTATAACACATCTATAAAAATTTGCTCCCTCACTAGCCTCTTTATCTCGCTCTCTGGGATTTGCTACTGTCCAACTTAATAGACACCTTTTAACTATTCAGAATCAGGAATTCATCATTTTTATCTGACATGGTCCCAGTGAAATGAGACATCAAAATGTCCAAAATAATTTTTTTGACCCTGTAATAACAGCTAAAAGCTGTTAACTGAGAGACAGCTATCAGTCATGTTTGGCATAATTTCATGTGAATAAATTGTCAAGGAGTAACATGTTGCAAGGATGTCAGATTGTCATGAGTTATTTCCACTAAAGGACTTTTGGAAGCAATTCAGGCTGCAACTTTAGAAGAGAGCTTTGTTTTATTATGCTCTGAGGACCTTTTGTATCACTTCTCCCAACTCAGTAGTCTTTCCTGTCCTTGATTTTATCTTGATCTCATAGTTCTAACAGGTTTAGATATCAGTTCAGGTTCATTTAGTTTAAATGGCTCTAGGTTTTAAAAAAAAAATGCAGTCAAATTGGACAAACGGGAGGCAACAAAAACACTCAGGTGCTGAATTGCTGCCTGTTTAAGGCACTGGGTTATTAGTAAAAAAAAAAAAAAAAAAAAAAAAATACATTACTTTCTGGCATCTCTGTCAATAATAATAATAATAATAATAATAATAATAATAATAATATAATAATAATAATAATAATAATAACATTATCATTAATACAGTACTGTGCAGAAGTCTAAAGCCACTGTCTATTTCTTCTTCTTTTTTTAATGAATAAATAAATACATTGTTGAGTAAAAGTGATGCTATGAATAGAAAAGATATACTGAATATTTTCACTGGGCTTATTTAATATCTTCACTGCTGAAATAACAGTGCTGAAGTGGTATAAGTGAATTTTAATGAGTTGAAGCTATTTTAAGACAAAACATTATCATTATCTGACCTTTTTTTCTTCGATTTCTCATCTGTTATTCACTCTCTGATTACCGAACAGGGAGTGTATCTATTATTTAAAAAAATTTAATAATAATAAAATAGAAAGCAAATTTATCTAAGAAAGAATAATATATCTCTAGAACAAAAAATATACAATATAAAAAATATAAGAAAATCTACCTGTACAAATATAGAAAATATAGAATTTATGGAAATTGTATTTGGAAATTAAATTGAATGGAAATGGGGGGTTGGGGGCAGCAGGGGGTACAAATATGTCTGAAAGTGTCTCATTTAAAGTGACTTATGTGCAACAAGGACATAAAATGAAATATAATAAGTTTAAGGGTTTTTTTTTTTTTACTTGTTATTACATTATTATTAAATGTCCATGAATGTGCAGATGTGCAGTGTCCACAAGTGACCATGAATGTCCAGAATGTCCAGAGTGAGTGCAAGAGACACATGTGTGAATGTGCAAAATGGATCAGTCCTGTGTGGTGTACCGATTGAGAGACCGTATCGCCTGAGGGAAGAAGTTCCTCATCAGTCTCTCTATATTGCCCTTCAGGGAGCGGAATCGCTTTCCTGACCGCAACACAGTCCATTGCTGGGGTGGCTGTGATCCTTCACAATCTTCCTGGCCTTAGTCCAGCACCGCTTGCTGTAGATTGAGTGCAGGTCAGGGAGTTTGGTGCGGATGATGCGCTCAGCTGATCGCACCACCTTCTGTAGAGCTCGTCTGTCCTGCATAGTGCTGTTTCTGAACCAGGTTGTGATGTTTCCTGTCAGAATGCTCTCTGTGGTGCAGGAATAGAAATTCCTAAGCACCCTGGAGAGCAGTCTGACGTTTCTCATGCGTCTGAGGTGGTAGAGATGCTGCCACGCCTTTTTCACCATGGTGTTGATGTGACAGGATGATGACAGCTCCTGCATGATGTGAACACTGAGGTATCTGAAGCTGTCCACTCTCTCCACTGGGCTCCTGTTGATGATGGTAGTTCCTCTCCTGGTTTGTACTAAAGTCCACAATCAACTCCTTTATCTTGCTGACGTTTAGAAGAAGATTGTTTCTCTGGCACCAGTTCTCCACAATTCTAATCCGCTCCAGGTAGGCCGTCTCATCATTGTCAGTGATCAGGCCCACCACGACAGTGTCATCAGCAAACTTGATGATGGTGGTGGAATTAGTAGAGGCAACGCAGTTATGCGTGTACAATGAGTACAGCAGGGGGCTCAGAACATAACTCTGAGGGGCTCCAGTGCTGAGAGTGAGGGAGGCTGAAAAATGTCCGCCCATCCTCACTGCTGTGGTCTGCCAGTTAGGAAATTGAAGACCCACTGACACAGAGATGAGCTGAGTGCCAGGTGCTCCAGCTTGGTGGTCAGTGTGGACGGAAGTATGATATTAAATGCTGAGCTGTAGTTGATGAAAAGCATTTAACATAATTCCCCCTTCTAGTGTCTAGGTGAGTGAGAGATGTATGGAGGAGATGAGAGATAGCATCATCTGTAGAGTGGTTTGAATGGAAAGCAAACTGTAGTGGAAGTGAGGAGATGATGAAGTCTCTGACCAGCTGCTCAAAGCATTTCATCACTACTGAGGTTAGGGATACAGGGCGATAGTCGTTGAGAGAAGCAGGATGGGGTTTCTTTGGGACAGGAACAATGATGGACTTTTTAAAGCATGTGGGGATTCCTGACTGAGATAGGGAGAGGTTGAATATCTCCATGAACACAGGTGCAAGCTGGTCTGCACAGCCTCTGATGACTCGACCTGAGATGCCGTCTGGTCTTGCTGCTTTACTGGTGTTCACTTTCCTGAAGGCTCTCCTCACGTTGGAGATGATGAACAAATTTATGGTACTGGCAGTGTCTTCCTGTCCGCAGAAGATGGCGCTGCTAGCATTAGGATCACTAGTGTTTTTATCTGCATCCTCGAAGAGAGCATAGGTGTTCAGTTCATCTGCCAAAGACACGTCCGTGCTCGTCATACTGGATGTTGGTGCTTTATAGTCCGTTATTGTTCTTAGTCCCTGCCACAGGCTACTAGAGTCACTCTGTTGGAGTTGTAACTCTAGTTTCCTCCCGTAGCGCTGCTTCACCTCCTTCACCGCTTTCCGACACAAGTCCCACGTGTCCCACAAGATCTCGCTTTCTGACACAAGTCCCACGTGTCCCAGATCTCGGAGCGTCACGGATGGTTTTATCCATCCACGACTTCTGATTGGGAAATGCTCTGATGTTCGTTTTTTGTACGGTATCATGCACTAATTTTCTGACGAATCCCACAACCGCTTCCGTAAATGCATTGATGTCATCGGAGCTGTCTCTTCCTCTAAACCAGAACTTCCTGTTTGAGCCTTTGTTTGTATTTTGGCATGAGGAAGATGGCAGCATGGTCAGATTTTCCAAATGGTGGATGAGATTGTGCCTTGTAGCCATCTTTTATTGTGGTGTAACAATGATCAAGTGTCATTTCACCCCTGGTGGGGCAGGTGATGTGCTGGTAAAAGTTTGTCCCGGTGTTGTGTTTGGTGCTGTGTGAGTGCCTCATGCAGCTTCTATAAGTCAGTGACTTTGTCGTGGAATGTAAAAGGCGCTGATTATGACTGATGTGAACTCCTGAGGAAGGTAAAATCTACACTATGGTCAAAAGTTTCAGGTTGGGTGTGCAGGAGGGTGTAAGCTGTTAAACCAGCTGTTGTTCACCATTAAACACACGCCACCTCCACTTGACTTCTCTGAGTCCAGTATCCTGTCCATGCGGTGAACCGAGAGGGACTCAGCCGGCTGGATGGCATGGTCCGGCACCACTGGGTTCAGCCATGCCTTGGTGAAGCATGCATCTTCCTTGGTGAAGCAGAGGAGGTTGCAGTCCCAAATGTCTCTCTGGAACTTTACCCTGGCCCTGAGGTCATCGAGCTTGTTCTCCAGTGAATGGACATTGGCGAGCAGGATGCTAGGCAGAGGTCTGCATTTAATATGATATTTATGTATTTAATAAAATTATGTAATTATTATATTTAATTATTACTATTTAATTAGTTTAATATAATCAATAAAAATTTTATTTCTTTGCATTAATAAGTTAGGCAGAGAGTTCTGCCGTACTGAAAAACAGGCAGACATGTACTTGGGCTTCAAGCTGAAATAATAAAATCAATGATTACATTAAAATTTATCAGCTTAGTTTTAGCTCTAAGATTTTAACTGTTTCCACAAACCAACGATGGGTACTTATGCTAGTATATATTCATTGTAAATGCAGTAATGTAAAGTAAAGATATGCAGTTCGTGTTTGAGAATTTTCTTTGTGCCAAAAGAAAAGCAACCTAGCTTTCGCTATAGTAAATCTATAGTATCATTGTATCTTAATAAACATTTTGGATGAAATATACCCACCATGTACCAGTGTTTCACAGCATCAAACTTGCTACCTGCCATATCAAACCCATATTAAACATTGAAGCTACGTTCAAATGAACCATGAAGGGCACATCATCTTGTTAATTATTGGATTTTAATTGCCATCGGCTCTATAATCTGATTATATGCTGTAAGTGGTTGCATGAATAATAAGGAAAGTCTTAATTGAATTAACAGCAAAACTTAACAAAACTTTTTTGAAGCACTAAACCTGAGTACTTGAGCCACAAAATCTGTAAATCGACTGTAAATTTAAAGTGGTATACTGGTGAATTACATTTAGGATTACACTGCACTTCATATTGTATATGAATACACACATACTGCACTTTCTCTTGAATTTGAATACACACACACACACACACACAAACACACACACACACACACACACACACACACACACACACACACACACACACACACACACACACACACACACACACACACACACCAAATTTGACCATTTATATCATTCAGGATGGACAATAATATGTTCCAAAGAAATACAAACATGTAAAATAAAGAAAATAAAAAAGCATTCATGCATTTACATTGTTCATGAATTTACAGTTTTTCGCCCATCCTTAATATCTGCCTGGTTAGAACTGCTATATTTAAATTAATCAGCTAGTGTGTTTATATAAGGTTCAACATCTTGTCTGATTGTACTGAGCATGGCTGCCATGTTGCGAGCTCTGAGCTCTTTACTTGTTCTTTACTTGTTATACTTGTTTCTATTTTACTTCTTAGTGAGACTCAGGAAATTAACCATCCATTCTACACTCCGTAGTAGACTCCAGACGAATGTACAATCCCTGGAAAACAAGCTGTGTGACTAAACAGAATGGGTCCTTCTTTAGCTGTAAATACAAGACTGCAGTATACAGTAATTTGCTTAACAGAGACGTGGCTCTTGAAAGAGGTACTAGACAGAGCCACTGAATCACCTGCATTTTCTGTACACTCTCAGACACACTTAAAGATGTTCCTGGTAAGTGCAGTGGGGTGGAAATATCAGCATTTACTAACCCTTAAGAAATTCTGCTCTCCTTCTCTACAGTCGTGGCCAAAAGTTTTGAGAATTATGTAAATATTGGAAATTGGAAAAGTTGCTGCTTAAGTTTTTATAATAGCAATTTGCATATACTCCAGAATGTTATGAAGAGTGATCAGATGAATTGCATAGTCCTTCTTTGCCATGAAAATTAACTTAATCCCGAAAAAAACTTTCCACTGCATTTCATTGCTGTCATTAAAGGACCTACTGAGATAATTTCAGTAATCGTCTTGTTAACTCAGGTGAGAATGTTGACGAGCACAAGGCTGGAGATTATTATGTCAGGCTGGTTGGGTTAGAATGGCAGACTTGACATGTTAAAAGGAGGGTGATGCTTGAAATCATTGTTCTTTCATTGTTAACCATGGTGACCTGCAAAGAAACGTGTGAAGCCATCATTGCATTGCATAAAAATGGCTGCACAGGCAAGGATATTGTGGCTACTAAGATTGCACCTAAATCAACAATTTATAGGATCATCTCGGGTTACCCTGTTCCCTGATAAAGCGGGAATGAGATGCTGCATGAAAGCGCTATGGGAACATAACCTTTGTTTCCGGTTGTGAAGCCTGTGTATGTCAAAACCGCCAAATACTTCGGCTTATAACCTCTGCCAGGCATGACGTCACCGAATAACGTGCAACTGCAGGTCATAAATAGGAGTGAACTGGAAACATCCTCAGGTTAATTTTGTCTGAAGGATGTCCAGGCCCGTGAGCAGTGCGGCATTGAATGCAGCATATTGTCCCCGCTTTATCAGGAAACAGGGTTGCAGCTAAGTAATCTGAGACGTTCCCTTTCAAAAGCTACACTCAATGCTGCGTGAAAACGCTATGGGAACGAGAATACCAACGCCGCCGCAAGTGTCTGGACCCCCAGGTTGTGTAGCGTGTGCGCCAAGGAGGTCTCAGATGTAGCTCTGAGATGCTAACTCAAGGATCCATGAGCCCGGAGTAGCATTGACATCCGGACAATAAAATTTAACAAACGTGTGTGGAGAGGACCAGCCTGCCACATCACACACCTGCTGTAGGGGGGCACCTCTTGCCAGAGCAATTGAAGAGGCAATCCACCTGGTTGAATGAGCCCTGATTCCCAGAGGCGAAGTGTGACCACAGCGCCTCATAGGCTAGGGAAATAGCATCTCTCACCCAGTGTGACAGAGTCTGCCTAGTGGCGGCCACCCCCCGGTTTGCGACCCCCATGGCAAATAAAGAGCTGCTATGACTTACGCTATGACATACTGGACACAGTAAGTGAAGCCGTTCCTGCTCCGGAGCTCTGAAAGGCGGAGGACAGAAGGCTTCGAGAATGACTGGGTGCATGGTCGAGAATGGAACCTTGGGAAGATAGTTTGGGTGAGGATGCAGAATAGCTAGCCCAGGGGAAAAGTCTAGGCAGGATGGGGAGACTGACAGAGCCTGCAGATCACCAATCCTCTTCAAAGAAGTAATAACTATAAGAAAAAAACATCTTTAGAGACAGAAGCCTGACAGGCACTGACTCTAGTGGCTCGAAAGGGGTGTCAGCCAGACCTTCGAAAATGATAGCTAAGTCCCATGAAGGGAGCATCGCTCTAGTGGAGGCCTCAACTGTTTAGCTCCATGAATAAAACGGGCAACTAAATGGTGCTTTTCCACAGAAACCCCATCGGTCAGAGCGTGCCGAAATAGTGACTATGTATGTTCTGAGCATACTAAGGCATAAGCCAGAGGACAACTTTTCTTGCAGAAACTCCAGCACTGAAACAATCTGGTAGTGGACTGGGTCTACATGTCTTACCATGCACCAACTTTCAAATACACTCCATTTGAGGGCATAAGTTCTTCTAGTGAAGGGAGCCCTGGCACTTGAAATGGTTTCAATTACGCTGGCTGGAAGACCAGCATGTCTTAGTTGGTCCCCTTCAGGGGCCAAACGTGAAGATTCCAGAGCTTGGGCCTGGGATGAAATATTGTCCCCTGCGCATGAGACAGAAGATCCCTCCTCACTGGAATCACCCAGGGTGAGTGGTCGAGAAGATATATTAGATCTGAGAATCACACTCTGGTCGGCCACTGGGGCGCTATCGATAAGAGGCACAAACCCTGTTGACGGACCCTCGCCAGGACTCCTGGGAGCAGAACTATCAGAGGAAATGCATAATGGCGAAATCTGGGCCATGTGTGGGCCATGGCATCCAGACCCAAGGAAGCTGGAGGAGTCAGAGTAGTAAAGGTGGTGGAGTTTCCAGTTCCCATGTGTCACAGCTTGTCTGGATAGCTCCTACATTCATGTGCCCCGGAATGTAAATCACTCTGAGGGACAGGAACTTGTCCTGTGCCCAAAGCAGAACCTGGTGCGCTAGCTTGTTCAAGCGGCGCAAGCACAGTCCACCCTTGCGATTTATGTACAAGACTACCACAGTGTTGTCCACCCGCACTAGGACATGGTAGCCTCTCAACTGCTGAAGAAAGTGTTTCAGGGCCAGAAACAGAGCCATCATTTCGAGGCAATTGGTGTGCCATGCAAGAAGATGACCTCTCCAGCTCCCTTGTGCTGGACGGCCATCCAAGACCGCACCCCAGCCCATAAGGGAAGCATCTGTCATTAGCATCTTGCAAAGACAAGACGGACCTAAAGTGGGACCCAAAGTCAGAAAACAGGGTCTGAACCACATAGAAAGGGTACGAAGCCCCGGCACGTAACCCTTATTAGCCTCTGGGGATTGGCCCTTGAGTGAAATCCCCTGGCTTTTAGCCACAACTGAAAATGCCCTCATGTGCAGAAGGCCCAAAAGTATCACTGTGAACGCAGCTGCCATGAGCCCTAAAGATATTTGAAAGTGATGGAGTCACTTTCTGGCCTAGCTTGATTTTCTTCAGGGTGTTGGAGGATGGGTTCGACACAAGTGGTAAACAGCTGTGCCCACCTTGTGATCGAATCCCATGTGACACCCAAATATGTAGTCCTCTGAACAGGAAAGAGAACGCCTGTCGTGGAGTTGAGTCTCAATCCTAAAGAATGGAGATGAACTAGGATGACATCCCGATGTTGAAGCGCTAGCTATTAAGACTGAGCTAGGATCAGCCAGTCGTCTATACAATTCAGAAATGGATGCTCTGGAATCATACAGCCAGAGCTCTATGCATTTTATATTTATATTTCATCCGTGCATTTTATATGTGCGGGGTGACAGGGCTAGGCCAGATAGAAGGACCCGATACTGGTAAGCTTCGCCCCTGAAAGCAAACCCCAGGAACCTCCTGTGTTGTGGCAATATTTCTATATTCTCATTCAGGTTGACCGTCACAAACCAAACCTCTGGTTGAATTTGAGAAACAATCATTTTGGCTGTCAACATTTTGATGTTCAGCCCAAGAAGATGTAAAATTGGACGCAACCCCCCATCTCTCGTCTGGCAGGGGAACATGCTCTATGGCCCCTTTTTGCCAGCAAACTCATTCTGTAACTGCCAAGTCAGCAGATGCGTGCGCTCCGGTTTCATGGAAGTGAAGACCACGCCATTGAAAACTCGGAGGAATGATCAACGAGGGGGGGGGGGGGGTGTTAGGTGTCCAGCATCCTGAAACAAGACAGGAAGGAACCGAGCACCTAACATTTCGCTGGAGACCGCTGCTTCCCGAAACACTAGTGGTGGCGGAGATTAGACAGCGGCCCCCATAGGGTGCCAGGGAGGAGTCTTTATCCCTTATTGAAATTTTTACATGTCCCTCCCCAGGGGGAGACACTCCCGTGGTCCTGGGCATGTCAACCTCAGAACTTCCTTTTTGGCGGAGATAATGCTCCTCAGGTCCGGTGCTGTTTTTTTTTTCTCTTTGAGATGGATTGCGAAGGGGGTAGCTGACTCGGCACACTCTCCTTCTGAGCCTCATGCCTCGTGGGGACCAGACCTGGTCGGGACTGGGTGACCGACAGTCCCGACTCCTGAGCACGGCAGGGGAGAAACCTCACAGAGGTCTGCTCGTAGAGCTTTGCCTCCCAAACCTAGTGGCGGCGGTGTTTACAGCGTCGCCAAAGAAGCCAGAAGGCGAGAGGGGGGGCATCAAGGAGGAAAAGCTTTCCCCACCAACGAAGATGTTAGTCTACATGGCTTGGTGGGCAATGTGGGCTTTTTCAGGGAGGATGAGCTCCCAAGCGTCTCTTTAATCTGGGGTATCATCATAAAACAGGGGATGAATAAGGCTTATTCCATGAAAAAGTTAACTCGACATGGAGGTCGCCAAAAAAGGGGGGAGAGGGTTACCCGCATTGAGGCCCGTCCCCTGGCCACCCGACAGAAACCTGTCGTCTAACTTTGAGCGCTTGGGGAATTTATGAAAAAAAAAAAATTTATCTTTATTCTTTTATTTATTTATTTATTTTTGTGGCGAGAGAGGAAATCTATTCGGGCCCTTTACAAAAAGCGCCGGAGCGCTCTTGAGAAGCGGACACTAAAACTTCCTGATCCGGGGGGAGCGCGAGAGTAAGGGGGAATTCCGTCTCATGCGCGTCTGCATGATCGGCACGCTATCTCCATGGAAGCAAGTGAGGAAGTCTCTTACCCTTGCTCACAAGAAGCGCTTGAGAAGCGGACGCTAAACACTTCCTGATCCGGCGAGAGCGCAAGAGAAAGGGGTATTCCGTCTCATGTGTGTCTGCCAGATCGGCACGCTATGTCTGGAAGCAAGTGAGGAAGTCTCTTACCCCTGCTCACAAGAAGTGCCAGAACGCGCTTGCGAAGCAAACGCTAAAAACTTCCTGATCCGGGGAGAGCGCGAGAGAAAGGGGGAAATACCGTCTCATACGCACGCGAGCCCCAGGAATGTGCCACAGCTCGCGGTTTCTCTTTAAAGAAAGCAAGCCGCACGCAAAGTGCCTTAATAGGGAGATCACAATGCTTTTACTTTCCTTGAAACCCAAGCACTCAAGAAAAGTCGTGGAGATCGCGCTCCGAAAGAAAATCACACGGAGGCACGCATCTCTAAACCAACTCTTGCCATTATCGGTAAGTAAAGTTTTTCTTTGCTACCGTGATTCTGTTGCACACACACACACACAAACACAAAGCGGTCCAGAAGACAAAAAAGATCTGAGGATGTTTCCGGTTCACTCCTATTCATAACCTGCAGGTGCACCTTATTTGGTGACGTCATGCCTGGCAGAGGTTTTGACATACACAGGCTTCACAACTGGAAACAAAGAGATGTTCCCATAGCGTTTTCACGCAGCATCTAGTGTAGCTTTTGAAAGGGAACATCAAGTACGTCAAGGAAAGAGGTTCAATTTTTGTTAAGAAGGCTTCAGGGCATCCAAGAAAGTCCAGCAAGCGCCAGGATCGTCTCCTAAAGAGGATTCAGCTGGGGGATCGGAGTGCCACCAGTGCAGAGCTTGCTCAGGAATGGCAGCAGGCAGGTGTGAGCGCATCTGCATGCACAGTGAGGCGAAAACTTTTGGAAGATGGCCTGGTGTCAAGAAGGGCAGCAAAGAAACCACTTCTCTCCAAAAAAACATCAGGGACCGATTGATCTTCTGCAAAAAGTGTGGCGAATGGACTGCTGAGGACTGGGACAAAGTCATATTCTCGGATGAAGCCTCTTTCCGATTGTTTGGGGCATCTGGAAAAAGGCTTGTGCGGAGAAGAAAAGGTGAGCGCTACCATCAGTCCAGTGTCATGCCAAGAGTAAAGCAACCTGAGACCATTCATGTTTGGGGTTGCTTCTCATCCAAGGGAGTGGGCTCACTCACAATTTTGCCCAAAAACACAGCCATGGATAAAGAATGGTACCAAAACACCCTCCAACAGCAACTTCTTCCAACAATCCAACAACAGTTTGGTGAAGAACAATGCATTTTCCAGCATGATGGAGCACCGTGCCATAAGCCAAAAGTGATAACTAAGTGGCTCGGGAACCAAAACGTTGAAATTTTGGGTCCATAGCCTGGAAACTTCCCAGATCTTAATCCCATTGAGAACTTGTGGTCAATCCTCAAGAGGCGGGTTGACAAACAAAAACCTACTAATTCTGACAAACTCCAAGAAGTGATTATGAAAGAATGGGTTGCTATCAGTCAGGATTTGGCCCAGAAGTTGATTGAGAGCATGCCCAGTCGAATTGCAGAGGTCCTGAAAAGAAGGGCCAACACTGCAAATGACTCTTTGCCTAAATGTCATGTAATTGTCAATAAAAGGCTTTGAAACATATGAAGTGCTTGTAATTATATTTCAGTACATCACAGAAACTACTGAAACAAAGCTCTAAAAGCAGTTTAGCAGTAAACTTTGTGAAAACTAATATTTCTGTCATTCTCACAACTTTTGGTCACGCCTGTAGATTATCATACGATTAGCTGTAGACCATACTATCTACTGAAGAAGTTTTAATCTTTTTTTTTTTTTTTTAATATAAACTGGCCCCTTATGAGCCAACACCAAGGTGGCAGAGACTGAAACAGAAAGTAGTTCATAACATGTGGTCTGGGGAATGTTCTACTGTGGACAATAACATAGATGAATACATAAATACATAAAAAACACTGAGATGTTGGCCTAGCTCAGAGACATGTCGGGAAAGGCATTATCTTGCCTGCTCAGAGGACAACGTTTTTGGGTGTTATATGGAATTCAATCGCAATGCAGGCACAGCTGTCTCCTGTGCATGTCGAATGCATTCTCAATACCCGAAAGGAAATCAGGCTAGGCCAGAACAGTGATTGTTCATTGTTCATTACTTTTGTGTTTTAGATCTTATGGCAGCTGCATCCAAAGTGATACCCTTGGGCCTTCTGCACACAAGATTGTTTCAGTTGTGGCTAAATGCAAGGGGATTTCATCCAAAGGCCAATCCCCAGAGACAAATAAGGGTTACACGCCATTGGTTTCGTACCCTTTCTATTTGGTTCAGACCCCGGTTTTTGACGCCGGTCCCACTCTAGGTCTGTGTTGTTGTAGCAAGTTGCTAACGACAGATGCTTCCCTTACAGGCTGAGATGCGGTCTTAGATGTCTGTCCAGCCCAAGGGATCTGGAAAGGCCATCTTCTCGTGTGGCACATCAATTGCCTCAAAATGATGGCTCTATTTCTGGCCCTGAAATACTCCTTCCAGCAGTTGAGAGGCTACCATGTACTAGTGCGGGTGGACAACACTATGGTAGTCTTGTACATAAATCGCCATGGTGGGCAAAGCTAGCTCACCAAGGTTCTGCTTTGGACACAGGACAAGTTCCTGTCCCTCAGGGCGATTTACACTCCAGGGCATATGAATATGGGAGCAGATTTGCTGTACAGACAAGCTGTGACACATGGGGATCGGAAACTCCACCCTGAAGTAGTCAATCAAATCTGGGAGAGGTGGACCTCTTTGCCTCGCAGGAGAAGGCACAATGTCCCCATTATTACCCTCTGAGTCCTCCAGCTCCCCGGGACTGGACACGATGGCCCATACCTGACCCAGACTGTGTCTTTATGCATTTCCCCCGGGACTCCGGGGAGTCCTGGCAAAGGTCCGTTGACAAGGCTTGCGTTCTGTATTGATAGCGCCCCGTTGGCCGACCAAAGTGTGGTTCTCAGATCTAATATCTCTCCGCGACCATTCACCGTGGGTGATTCCAGTGAGGAGCGATCTTCTGTCTCAGGTGCAGGGGACAATATTTCATTCCCAGTCAGAGCTTTGGAACCTTCAACTCTGGCCCCTAAAGGAGACCAATTAAGAGATACTGGTTTTCCATCCAGTGTAATTGAAATGATGTGCTAGGGCTCCCTCCACTAGAAGAACTTATGCCCTCAAATGTAGTGTATTTGAAAGTTGGTGCATGGCAAAAGATGTAGACCCAGCTCACTGCCAAATTGTTTCAGTGCTTTTTTGCAAGAAAAATTGACCTCGGGCTTATGCCCTAGTACTCTCAGAATCTACGTAGCTGCCATTTCAGCTTGTCATGTTCTGACTGATGAGGTTTCTGTGGGAAAGCACCCTTTATTGCCCGCTTTATTAGTGGAGCTAAACGGTGGAGGCCTCCTACTAGAGTGACAGTCCCTTCTTGGGACTTAGCTACTGTGCTCGTAGGTCTGGTTGATACCCCTTTTAAACCACTAGAGTCAGCGCCTGTCAGGCTTCTGACTTTTAAGATGGTTTTTCTAATTGCCGTTACTTTTCTAAAGAGAAATGGGCATTTGCAGGCTGTCGGTTTCGCCATCCTGCCTATACTTTTCCCCTGGGCTAGTCAAAGCTATTCTGCATCCTCACCCAAACCATCTTCCAAAAGTTCCATTCTCAACCATGTACCTAGTTGTTCTCTAAGCCTTCTGTCCTCCGCCATTTACAGCTCATGAGCAGGAAAGACTTACTGTGTCCAATACGTGCTCTTCAGGAGTTACGTCCACCTCACTAGCCAGTGGCGTAAATCAGAGCAGCTTTTTATATGTTATTTTTATATGCTATAACGCTGTCACATTGGGTGAGTGATGCCATTGCCCTAGCCTACGAGGCGCGTGGTCAGACTTCGCCTCTAGGAATTAGGGCCCATTCAACCAGGGGGCTTGCCTCATCAATTGCTCTGGCAAGATGTGTCCCCTTGCAGCAATTGTGTGATGCGGCAGGTTGGTCCTTTCCGCACACATTTATCAGATTTTATAGTTTGGATGTCCATGCTACTCCAGGCTTGTAGGCCCTCGAGTCAGCATCCCAGAGTTATGTCTGAGACCTCTTTGGTGATTGTGCACACACACACTGCGCAACCCTGGGGGTCCAGACACTTGCAGTGCAGCGGCGTTGGTATTCTCATTATCATAGCATTTTCAAGCGTTTTCAAACAGCATCAAGTGTAGCTTTTGAAAGGGAAATTTATTTTGCTATAACCCTGTTCCCTGAAAAGTGAGAATGAGATGATGCGCTCCAATGCCGCACTGCAGGCGTGACCGTGTCCTTTCAGACAAAAATTGACCTAAGGATGTTTCCGGTTCAGTCCTATTTATAACCTGCATGTGCACCTAATCAGATGTCCTCACCTGACCGAGGTTATATAAGCCAAAGTTTGGCATGTTTGATACACACATGTTTCACAACTGGTTGAACAAAGAGATGTTCCCATAGCGTTTTCAATCAGCATCTCGTTCCCACTTTTTCAGGCAACAGGGACACAGCAAAGTAACCCGAGACGATCCTGATTATGAGGCAGAATAGATGAGAATTATGATGAGAATAAGAGGCTCAGTGTTGACCCTCCTGTTGTCTCTCAGGCCATGTCCACACATAGCAGGGTATTTTAAAAAATGTAAATAAATAATAATAATAATAATAATAATAATAATAATAATAATAATTTTTTCGTTCACATGCAAACTAATTTTTGGTCATTGAAAACTGAGCTTTTGGAAAGCTCAGTACAAAGTAAAGATTTTCCAAAACTCTGGAGATTTTGTCTTGTTGTAACGTCACCTTATGTGCCGATTATGTCAATGTCTGTGTGCTGGTCTCCTTGATTTGACATCAGCTTTGTTTTTGAGGATATTTTGTGCAATGGTATATTTGCGTACAGTCAACTAGTGACTGTGTAACATTTGCTTACTGGACTTTTTACATACAGTATGTGTAGATACGCGCAGTTACTCACACATTATGTTAACAAACAGAGGTGCCTGAATATACTACAAAGCTCACTGATGCTACATACAAAACTCAGATGAAATAGACCACACAGACAGCAGTGCCGGTTTGGAGGAAACCTGTCGGATTTCTACAAAGTGCAATTGATAATGTTTTGTCTAGGCTTCTGATTAGGGATACTTCTAACAGCACTTAACAGGGAGTTTTGCATTTTCATGTGGACAAAGATATTTTTAAAATGTAGGTCATGTTGACAGAATTATTTAAACAACGAAGTAGAAAAATCTCATATATCTCCAGCATATATCACTACTTTTTAAAAAATACCCAGTAACTTGTCGACATAGCTTCAACCACCAGCAAACACACTACCTTTCAGTGTGGAAAGCTAAACCGAGACACACATCCCAACTTCTTCAATGATTCAAAATGGAAGCAGGAAACGTGGCAGGTGCCATTTTTTGTCCCAACAAAAATGACTCCAAGACCAGCAAGAACTGTATGAAATGCAGGAAATACGTCTGCAAAGAACATGCATGCACTCTGCATATGAAACAGTTGCTCAATACTTAAGTAGTCTTTTCACCGGATACCTTTTTACTCTTATTTGAGTAATATTTTGGATGACTACTTTTTACTTCTACTTGAGTAATATTATTTCGAAGTATAGCTACTCTTACTTGAGTGCATTTTTTCGCTACTCCATCCACCTCTGCTTAAATGACTGGCGCTCCACTGAACCGCCATTCTTACCGTAGTAAATTCTTTAAGAGATACATCAAATACAAAATCAATGTGCTATGATCCATGCTAGATAGATATACTTTATATGTACAATTTTGTATTCAGCAACAACATGCAATTTAGTATCTACCAGAAATGAAAACAGTATATACAGTACATTACATCAGTCCAAATATTAACATTGTGCAAAAGCTTTCACTGATAACCCAAAACTGGTGACTAAGAACAGAAAACTGAGCCTAAACTAGATCTATAGTTTTTTGACTAGATAATAAGTAAGATGGTTAGGATGGACCACAGTTGTTCCTCTCCCCTAACTGTCAGTACAGTGGCTCTACAAGAAGGCTTTCCCCTTATTCCTTAATGTGATACTACTACTACTGCTACTACCACTACTACTTCTACTACCACTACTACTACTAATAATAACAATTATTATCAATTAATTAATAATTATTGTAGTATTTTAAATGGGGAGACAATGCTCAATGCATTGTTCGCCGTTTATGTAGGGTTTCAGCTCTGGTTCAGAGGTGAATCGAATCTTTAAGGATTCGAGTTAATTTTGTTAAACTTAATAAAAGATTATAGCGTACACTTTATCAACTACCCGACCAGCGTTTAGTATGATTTAGTGTAACTTACCAATTCTGTTTATCCCGCGGCCGACGACGATAATACAAAATCTGGTATTTACCTAATTATGAGCAAGGTAACGTAAGATCTGGGCAAATGTTTAAACTTTAAAATACATGACCAAGACAACAGTTCTTTATAAAGAAACAAGAATTTATTTGAACTAATCTACGATACATGAAGCTATGCTAATTAAACACACGCACGCGTACACACACACACACACACACACACACACACACACAAACACAAACATACCAACAGTTGCAGGGTGAAAGTTAATGAATTTCATCTAGTACTGTTTACTAGACCAAATAAAAGTCACTCTCATTCGTTCTCATGGTTCGCCTCCGGTGAAGGGAATCACGGCGTTGCTGATTGGTTGGTGCTCTGGTTGAAATGACGTCTTTCAGGAAAGCCCTTCGGTGAGGCTTGGTTGCCTGGTTACCGATGGCGCGCTCTGGAACTTCTTCAGTGGGTTTCTTTGTTGCAGTTCTGGCACGAAGTCTCATTGAGAGTTCTCGAAGCTGATGACATCAGCGAAGTCGGCGTAGCACTCGCAAGGGCCGAAGCCCGAGCAGCGAACTTGCTTCCTTCAGATGGTCATGATGACGATGTGACGAAAGAACGTGGAAAGAACGCGTTTGGACGAGTCCGGACACTGAGTTTTGTCCCTGTGTCTCAGTCCGTCCCACGGATGATCGGATGTGGTTTCGGGGCTTAGCCACGCCTCACTTGGTTCCCCCTTTTGTGCATACATTAGGCCGGGTTTACGGCTGTCACGTGGGGCCAAGCCGATTACACTTTGAATTAACTTTATAAAGTAATTTTACATGAGCTCTTGTTCATGCAACCAATTTTCCGTGTACACTACTGTTGTTTGAATAAAATAAGCTTTCAATCGATACCACACATCCCCTATCTTACACACTCATTTATAGCTTTGTTCAATAAACAGGGTTTGTGAATGCTAATGATACCTTTAAAGTTATGTAAAATAAACAAACATGACATACAGATATAAAACATACTGAATATATGTTTCTAGCAATTTTATCCTACTGGCACCATTAAAGATTGCTTAAATAGTGTCTCTGCCTTATTCCTCTTTGTTCTTTGAAAGCCATTTGGAGAACGCATGTGTCCTGGGGTCACTGAGATGTTCAAAGTGTGACTTGGTGGTTCCCCCCCAACTCGGGGTGAAGCTGTAAAACTGTCCGCTTTGTTTACAGGATCGCCAATTTACACAATGGTTTTAGGTCTAGTTTGAGGCATCTGGCTTTAGAGTACCTTCAAGCCCAGCAAACTTCCTGTCCCATGCCTGGTTAAGATCCAGCATCTTAGTTTTACAACCTCTCCTTTATGTTCCCGAATGAGATAAGGTTATCGGGATGGCACCATGAAAAGTCAATATTTTACTTTGTGGAACAGATTGTAATAACACTGAAAAAATGTGTAGGTGTTACTATCTTGTGATAACCCTGCACACATGTACGCAACATAGGCCTGCTCCAGTACTAACAAGTAGCACTGCAAAGAATATCAGCGTTAACAGGAAAGGAAGAAATATCACACTCAGAGGATATCCAAAACACGACCTACCCAACTATCATCAAAGTCAAAATGCATCATATAGAACCCAAGGCAAGTTTTTTTTTTTTGTATTTATTTATTTTTTATTACTAACAATTTGTTGTAACAGGTGTTTTTTTCTAACACAATTTTTTTCAAACAACAATAAAAAAACCTAATAGTGCTGTTTCCTTGACCCAGTTAATCAATCATAGAATTCTTACCAAAAAGAATCTTACCAAAAACAGTCTCTAAAGTTTGATAAACCTCAAAAGATCAACAGATTTCACTCATTTGGCAACTCATCCTCAATGGAGGTGAGCTTCAATCCCTTAAAGACTAATTTACACAAGGAGATGTAGAAGCAGGGCTTCAAGGATTATAAAAGACCCTAGCCATCTGAGTCACAGTCTCTGCTTACTATTGCCTTCAAGAAGACAGAACTTCAGCATCAAAGCAGAAACCGATTCAGGGACAGTTTATCCCACAGGCAGTATGGCTGCTTAATTATAACCACTCACTTCAGTAAAAAAAAAAAAAAAAAAAAAAACATTCATTTTTCGTTCAACATTTACGACAGCTACAGGGTGTATTATGCTATATTTTTGCATTTTGTACTTTACCAGACTGCTAAAAACTGCTTGTTTCCATGCTGCATTGCTACCTACTACCCCAGAATAGTATCAAACAAAAACAAATATTGCACTCACACTTTCTATTTTTTATTTCTTGATTTAATATACATGTATGCATGAACCCATGTATTTAAACCACATACACTTGCACATATAGTTCCTATATGCATATAAGAGTTTTACTCACCTTTGCGTAGTTACCGTCTAAACTGTGACATGAATCGGGAACTGCAAATGTTGGTTACAAAATATATCTCTTGCATTTATCTCTACTTAAAATCAATCAAACAAACAAACAAACAAAAACAATTTTAATTTCAGACAGTCTCCTTATGATTTAAGAATGGATACAAACAGATACAGATTACAGGTACAGCTATTTGTGCACTGTATCTGTCTCTTTAGACTGTAAAACAAGCACCTGTGCATGTGAGCTAAACTGTCACTACTATGATAAAAAGCAGATGCATTTCTCTCCTAGTTGTTCTGGTGCTCTGAACCTCATTTTGTCCCTGTTTTAGTTTATTCCAGCACACCTGAATATTCCCTACACAAAACCATGGCTGACATGGATCACTCTCATCCCTCTGACAGGCTCTTTGATTTTCAGGGCAGTCGATGGTACCCCAGTCAGAAAAAAAATAATAAAGCACAATGTTCTTCTTCATATCCACAGTGGCATTTCCCATACAGACAATTTCCTGATCACTAAATTTCCACACAATCTAATTGTTTTTGGTTCCATCGATCTACTCATGTACCAGTCATCTTATGGAAAAGAGGTGCGCTCTTATAATTGAAAGCCACCTGCTTGCTTCAAAACTTGTTTGTCTCTCACCTACCATTCTCCCTTATATAAAGTGCAGAAACATCAAAGCAGCTGAAAATCCCACTGCATTTTGCACATTTGAGGAATGTTTTAAGCTAAAAAAGTTGTCACCTAACAGTGCTTGGGACTGCTTCATTTAGCTGCTAGAAGGCACTACTATCCTAGAAGATAGGCAGATCTTATATGTCCTGATATGATCCTGCAGTGCAACCATTTACAATATTTTGAAAGGCTTCTGCAAAGACTGAACATGTATTCCATGTACATACCATAGCTGTAACATTTATAATATATTCTGGATTATGACCCCTCACATCTCATACTGCTATAGATTTGGTCACATTTTACAGGGTCATACCACAATTTTAACCACTGTCAATTTTTTACCTAGATCTTTATTCCTCCGTCAAAACTATCCATGGCAATCGAATCTGCAGAAATCATTGTCCCTTTCCTAGAAGCTCAAGCAGGAAATTTGGAAGTTTCTAAGAGTCTTTTGTCACAACCACCAACCTGACCCCTGGGAGGAATACATCTACAACTTCTTTATACAACTCATACAGGACCAGACCATCTCATGTATCAGCATTTGAAGATTAGATTTGACTGGAGCTGAACCTGTCAGTTGGTATATCCTGAGACACGATAATTTAGTACACACTCAACTGCCTATTTATCTTAAATATCTAATTAGCCAGTGACATTGAAGCAACTTAATGCATTTAGGCATGTATACTTGGTCAAGAAGATCTGCTGAAGTTCAAAGTAACCATCAGAATGAGAAGGAACTTGTATTTCTTAAACTGCTGTGATGGTAAATTTTATCCTTTCCATATGTCTGTAGATTATGTGACCTTTTTTGTTAAGGGTTTCCATGTGCTGATATGTGCATTTAAAGTTAGAATGCTACTCATTTCCTTAAGAATGAACATTTCCTTTCTCTTTGTGGATCTGTGTGAAAAACTCCAGATCTTGCAAAAGGTTATCTTTCAACATCTTAGGGAGTAGTAAACTGTTATCTGTTACTTCCTTGTTTCCTGGTCTGTAACCCCCTTCTCCTTATCTATTTACAACAGGGCAAATAGGCCCATTTGAAAATCTATCTTGTAGGTATATAAGGAGGGAGGAGAAGAGGAATGACACACTTCTCTTCTGCATACTGTTGAGTGTGTGGTAGACGAGTGTCATTACTTTATTGCAATAAAGGAATTGTTTTACTGTTGCTGTGACTTGATTGATCTTTCTTGCTCAAATAATACTGTTCTTATATATTTTTCCATGACAGTTTTTGGCGCTGCGAGCAGGGTCCTTCTCAGCTGGGATCGGTCCCGAGGTTTTCCCAAGTGGGTCTGACTGCAGCAACAGCCCGAAGCCCTTGACTTCGTCCAACCACAAAACACAAAATTAAGTGGAAGGAGACTTGGGGAAACAGCGGGGCCACCCCAGCGACAGGATCCTCGAACAAAAGGTGAGAAGTTCCCTGGTTTTTGTTTAATGGTGCATATCACTGCTTGTGTTAGGGACTGAGTGGTTCTTACAGAGGCAAAATTTAGACTTGGATTTTGTCGACGGTCAGGGACCGGCAAGGGTTACAAAGGGGAATCGTCTAACGTGGTTAGATGATCAAGTAACTTAGTTTTGCGAGCTTAACGGAAAAAGCCGCCGCTGCAGCTGACGAGCTGAGCGTGGAAACCTCCGGAGGTGAAAACAAGTGCGCGTCGAGGTAAAAGGGAAAAAGAAGACTCAAGTCAAAGCTAACACAAGTAGTGATAAAAAGGGGAACACTGAGTGATCATGGGGAACAGCAAGAGTAAAACAAATAAGGGGGAAGATAATTTGCAACCATATAAACATCCTAATGTTAAGTTTATGTTAACTAATTATGGGGCTCGTAGTTTGAGCCAATTCAGAATGTGGGTCGAGGATTGTGGTTTCCCTGATAGAGGTAGTTTTAGTGAAAGACAGATACGTATGTTGGGAGAAGCTCTTAAGGAATATGAAAGTGATAAGCGGAAAAAAAAAAAAGTTGATATAGATTGGGTTGCGTTTAAGATGTGGCAGAGCGAATCACGTGTTCGTGCACAGAGATCACAACCACCACTTAATACTAACACAAAAGCTAATTCTTCTCTTCAGTGTTCTAAGTTTCTTGTAGATCCTGATCTGGATGACTGCCCTCTCAGACCGCTGGTTCCTCCGTCTCCGCAAACACCCCCATCCCAAGCAGACCTACCGAAGCCTGAACCTTCACCTCCTGAGCAGACAGATAAGCAGTGTCCGCCTCCTCCCCCCCAGTATGCTTCTATGTATCCGAGTCTAGAAGAAGAGGAAGCCAACGAGATGCGGCGAAAGCTCAGGCCAAGAAAGGAAAAGAAGCAAGAACTCGAAAAAGTGAGCACGGCAGAAACGTCCGACGAAGAAAAAAGGGATTTGAACTATGATGAGAACAGCCCACAAATGCCGATGGTGGAAGTGGCAGGCCCAGATGGAGCAGCGGTCCTGGTGCATCGACCCTGGACAACAAAAGACATAGAAGATGCACACCGGCAACTTCCGGACCCTCGTGAAGTCGGGGGTGATAAGTTCAGTAAAGAACTTGTTCGATTCTGCAGAGAGTTTCGACCCACTTCACATGAATTGAGACGCTTACTAATGCAGAAAGTGAGTGTGGATATTTCTAGAATACGATACCAGTGGCCGGATGCCAACGTCATTATGCTTGATCCAGACTGGGCTAATTCGAGCAACGCAAGGTATAGGACTTTTGTCACTGAATTACGGGATGCCTGTCAAGCTGCGTTTCCGGTGCGGATGGACATGACAAAGATTTCAATGTGTAAACAGTATGATGGTGAGTCAGTGATACAATATCTAGCTCGACTCACTGAGGTTCATGATGCACATAGTGGACTAGAAAAACCTGAAAATATGGATGCTAACAATCAGGTTGGGGTGTATGAAGCTCATTTGAGGAATAGCTTCATTAATGGACTAAAAGAGGACATTGCACAAAAGGTTAAACAGACATGCATTACATGGGACACTGGAAAACTGAGCTTGGTTGAACAGTATGCTGTACACGCTGAGAAGTTGCTACATCAAGAAAACCAAAAAAAGATCAAGAGAAAGGATGATCAGACGCACAAGGCCCAGCTCACCATGCTCCAAATGGTTTCTGACCAATTCCAAAGGGATTTCAAAGGACGTGGTAGAGGAAGGGGCCGAGGACGAGGTCGAGGTCGTGGTAGAGGACGAGGCAGAAGGGATGGACAAAGATCCAATGGCTGCTATATTTGTGGCAAAGATGATCATTGGATGAAGGACTGCCCGCAAGGAGCAGACAATCAAAACCAACACGATGGTGGGGACTGAGGATCAGCGGAGTCTGAGGAGGGCAGGCCAGAAGGATCGGGTGAGTCACAATCTTTCCTGCCTTGCAATGAAGATCTGCTTCAGCAAACTATACCTTTCTCAGACATAGATAAAGCTATCCAGATAATTGAAGGAACATATACTAAGTACACCACACATGTATATTCTAAAATGCCTTTACTTACACTGTTGGTAGAAGGAAAACCAGTAGAATTTTTAGTGGATTCAGGGGCAGGGCATTCTGTTATTCGAAAGGGTGAATTTAAAGAACCACCCAAGTTGAGTGGGAGATTTCTGCATTCATTAGGAGCATCAGGTGTAACAGTGACTGAAAAATTTTCTACACCACTAAGGTGCCACATTGAAGGTAAATCAAATTTCAAATTTTCCTTTCTTATCTCGGATTGTTGTCCAATAAATATATTAGGACGAGATTTGATGTGTAGATTAGGAATAATTATTGCAAGTGATCCAGAGGGATTAAAGGTTTCCTATGCTGGTGAAACATTTCAGGGAGTCAGATATGACCTCTGGCCATTTTTATACATATATAAATGGAAAATTTGCTCCTTTTCATTGAATGCAGTAAATCAAGCGCTCGTTGACAAGGCACATCAACTAACCTCCACAGAACACACTGAATATATGACACCAGATGCATTGCACTGCACAACAAACATCAGTAGAGACGGGCCAGATGAAGATTATGAAATGGAATGGTTTAGGAAGTTATGTGAACCGGAGCTTTTGCTCCTTACTAGGCTGATATGGGATGAGCATAGATGTGTTGCAGAAGTTGATTTATCTCAAATATGCGCAAGGGCCGGGAAACCACATCCTTTTCAAATGAATCATAGTTTGCCACATGTGTCACTTGCAAAAGGGTATTGTGAGTCACCAACAATCTATAATGAAGCGCTTAAAGCTAGCTTAGAAGATCTTGAGCTCACCCCGGGGTCTGTTCTTTTGCAGTATGTAGATGACTGCTTGTTAGCTGCACCTACAAAGGAACAGTGTGAAAAGGATACAGTGGTCCTGCTATGTCACCTGGCAAAAGAGGGACATAAGGCTAGCCTCTCCAAATTACAATTTGTTCAACAAGTTAAATTTTTAGGCCACTTGATTTCTGCAGAAGGTAAAAGATTATAGTTAAATAGGATAGAGGCAATTCAGAAAACTCCTAAACCAATCACTAAAAAGCAGTTAATGTCTTTTTTAGGCATGTGTTCATACTGCAGAATGTTTATTCCGGATTATGCAATCCTCGAGGCTCCCTTGAGTGCAATAGCTCATGGGAAGGGCTTACTGGCCCACAGTGCACTTAGTTGGACAACAGATGCTGAGCAAGCATTTGAAAGTCTGAAAAAGGCCTTACAAACCACACCCACTTTAGGAATTCCAGATGCAAATAGACCATTCATTCAGACAGTAGATGAAAAAGAGGGCTGCATGACATCAGTACTATTACAGGACCATGGGGGAAAACCAAGACCAGTAGCATATTTTTCTGCAAAACTAGATCCGGTAGCAGCAGGTTTACCAATGTGTCTTAGAGCTGTCGCTTCGGCTGAAAAAGCTGTTAATGCTTCACGAGACATAGTGGGATATGGTGATCTTACCCTTTTGGTTCCTCATGCAGTTTCACAATTATTATTGGAACAGAAAACAGCTCACATGACCGCAGCTAGGTGGTTACGATACAACACAGTGTTATTGGAGATGCCTAATATCACTGTAAAACGGTGTACTGTCTTAAATCCAGCTACTTTATTACCTACTGAGAATGATGGTGAAGAACATAATTGTGTTGATGTTGTTAATGAAATCTGTAGTCCTAGGCCAGATCTACAGGAAACCCCGCTGACAAACCCGGACCTGGAATTATTTGTAGATGGATCAGCATCCAGAGATTCGGTGACGGGCAAGAACTGTGTTGGCTTTGCCGTAGTAACACAACATGAGACACTAATTGCACAACCACTTCCTTCACATCTCTCTGCACAGGATGCAGAACTCGTAGCTTTAATTGAGGCATGCAAGTTAGCTAAAGACAAAACTGTGACTATTTATACTGACAGTAGGTATGCATTTGGTGTAGTACATGATTTTGGCACATTATGGAAACATAGAGGGTTTTTAACATCCTCTGGTAAGCCAATAACACATCAAGGCCTGATCGCTGAACTTCTGGAAGTAATCCTTCTTCCAAAATCTATTGCAGTATGTAAATGTGAAGCACATACTAAAAATGATGATCTTGTTTCACAGGGTAATGCAAGAGCAGATGCAGCTGCGAAAGCTGCAGCACGTCAAACACCACAGAAAACACACACACTATGTATGTCTAACATTCCTTCCTCAACAGCAAGTATACAGGATTTACAGAGTATGATCACATCGGAGGAGAAAGTACAGTGGAGAAAGGCGGGTTGTATCACAAAGGATGGTGTTTGGTATGGCTCCAACGGTAAACCTTGTCTTCCAAAGAAACTGTTTCCTTTTTATGCGAAGTTGACACACGGTTATGACCATGTGTCAAAAGGAGGGATGTACAACAGTATCTCTAGACATTGGTACACTAAGGGCTTTACTAATTACTCCCAAAAATTTTGTGAAAAATGTGTGATTTGTGCCACTAATGATGTAGGTCGAGGTGTTAAAACCTCTCAGAGTGCTCACCCTCCACCACAAAGGCCATTTGAACATTTACAAATGGATTTTATTGAATTGACACCCAGCGAAGGAAAACGATATTGTCTGGTTATAGTAGACATGTTCTCAAAATGGGTAGAAGCTTTTCCTACATCAAAACAGGACGCAAGTGCAGTAGCCAAAGCCTTGCTGACTGAAATTATTCCTAGATGGGGAATACCAGACAAAATAGGAAGCGACAATGGAACACCATTTGTAAATCATGCCTTACGGAACGTAGGCGAATATTTAGGATTTGACTTAAAACAGCACTGTGCTTACCATCCTGCTAGTGGAGGAGCAATTGAAAGAGAAAATAGCACTCTCAAAAATAAACTAGCAAAATGCTGTGCACAAACAGGCTTGTCGTGGGTAAAAGCACTTCCTATTGTCCTCCTGCACATGAGGACTAGGGTAAGGAAAAGATCAAACTTGAGCCCATTTGAGATACTGTTTGGACGTCCTGCCAACACAGGAATAGGTCCCACAGGAATTCCACGACAGCAAACTGGTGAATGTGAAGACGAAATGTTAAATTATTGTGCAAATTTGTCTTCTGTGTTGTATGAGGTCCACAGGCAGGTGAAAGACGCCCTACCGAGTCCTGCTCAGACGCTTCTGCATGATCTAAAGCCAGGAGATTGGGTGGTGGTGAAGGACTTCCGCAGGAAAAGTTGGAAGGCGAAGAGCCTTGGCCCAGAAGATAACCAACCAATACAGGAATAAAATTAAGCCCGATGTGACTAGATCCCATTTGGTGTGCTTGAGTCTCGGTGAGGTGGGACGAGTGCGTAAACGGGCGTGCCTGCACTCCGAGCACCAATATACGTCAAGAAAAGGCAAAGGCTCACCGAAGGGAAGGTCAGCGCTATGGCGCAGGGCATAATAGTTCTCTTAATGATGCAGTTCTTTTTGATTAGCTTACTTTTTGGAGGGGGAATAATTGGGCACCCTACCTGTCCCTAGTACTACCAGTTATTGTAATATTGATAATACACTGTATTTTTGGGCCCTGTGTGTTTCAATGTATACAGGGGTTAATTGTTAAGAACTTGAGTTATCAGATGCTAAAGTGTAAAGAAGATGACATTATTGAGCTTAAAGATCAATGGATTTTTCCTTTCCAGGATGTTTCAGATGATTCTTATTCTGGACTGGCTTCCTGATCCTACGACCTATGATCCAATTTGGATCCGATTGAACTGGGTGATGAATGTACAGCATATTCCTTATGAAAAGCAGTGTAGATTAACTTCTGTGTGTAATCTTGCTAATGATGGCCATGTTGAAAATTCATTAGAAGAATATATGTGTCTGATGTTTTATGGACTACATTGAAAGTATTTACATGTTTTCTGGGATAAAATGCTGTGCATTAAGTTATCCTGTTAGGATAAAAGGAGGGACTGTGATGGTAAATTTTATCCTTTCCATATGTCTGTAGATTATGTGACCTTTTTTGTTAAGGGTTTCCATGTGCTGATATGTGCATTTAAAGTTAGAATGCTACTCATTTCCTTAAGAATGAACATTTCCTTTCTCTTTGTGGATCTGTGTGAAAAACTCCAGATCTTGCAAAAGGTTATCTTTCAACATCTTAGGGAGTAGTAAACTGTTATCTGTTACTTCCTTGTTTCCTGGTCTGTAACCCCCTTCTCCTTATCTATTTACAACAGGGCAAAGAGGCCCATTTGAAAATCTATCTTGTAGGTATATAAGGAGGGAGGAGAAGAGGAATGACACACTTCTCTTCTGCATACTGTTGAGTGTGTGGTAGACGAGTGTCATTACTTTATTGCAATAAAGGAATTGTTTTACTGTTGCTGTGACTTGATTGATCTTTCTTGCTCAAATAATACTGTTCTTATATATTTTTCCATGACACTGCAGATCTACTAGGATTTTTAGTGAGCAGCAGTATTCTGGGTAACAATTCCTTGTTGATGCCACAAGTTGGAGGCGAATGGCCAGACTGGTTTGAGCTACTAGAAAGGAAACAGTAGTTCAGATAACATCTCGTCACACCTGAGAAGACCACACCAGGTGCCATTTCTGTCAGTTAAGAAAAATAAACTGATGTTGCAGCTGTAAAACCATCCCAAATGCTGAGATATTTTCATGGTTATAGCAAAAAATTGGGTTATACTGCTGACCAATAATTTTTATAGAATATTTAAATAATTGTCTGCCTAAAGACTGAGCCATACATCATGGTATTTAAGTATACTAGCTCTGGGTTGTTCGTTGTTAAAACATTTGTGAAACAGCAACCTACTCCCATGGCTTCTGTGAGCTCTGCTGGAACAGGTGTTTAGGAGTGTAGTGGAGCATGGCAGCACTGAGGGGGACTTTGACAGAAAACACATTTAACACGTACATAGTATTAGATTGAACTAAAAAAGACTGAAGACTCAAGCTGTTGCTTTAAATGAGAAATTAGTTATTTTAGTGATTCTGGCTATTCCCATTTGCGACATGTAAATGTCATTGTTTATGTGTGTGTTTTTCAAGGTGCAACTGTAACTGTCATAGTGACACCTGGTGCCTGCAGCCAGAGAGATTAATTACTGTGTAGTTTAAATGCCATAGATTATCATGCAGAATTAATGCTTGGTATCAAGAACCCATCAGATAAACCAGCCCAGAATTAGCTGGGCAATTTATGAAGTGGGAATTTTTTTCAGAATGTTGACTGAGTGTTTAGGGTGGAAATATATTTGCAGTTAAACAAAACATTTGCCTTGTCAACCTGCAACATCATGATCATATTAGTTCACACACTTGCCTATATTCTACATGTGTTACTGGAGGTTTCCAGTAGAGGGCACATGGTAAGATTCAACAAACATGACACTCAAGAAGCTTGATTTCCATCCAAAAGATCCAATATTTATGTGTCAGCATGTTTTGACATGCTTATTTGCCACAAAATCCCTGAGCACTGAATCTATAAGAATTAGTAGATGACTGTTCCATACCTTTAAGGAAGCAACACCTTTATGATGTGGTGCAATGCTGAGAGGAAGAGGATTTGCACTGGTGGTCAGGTACCATGGTGGCATAGTGGTTAGGACTGTGGCCTTGCACGTCGGGGGACAAGTGTTTGATTCTGACACAAATTGGTTTTTCAAGATTGTCGATAACGGACAATTGAGTGTGCTTGTGCTCTGTACTGGCCTGGCATAGGGTCCATAGCTGTTTGCCCATTTTGCCATAGTACCTTTTTATTGAGGTCAGACACTAAGCAACAGAAAGGGTTTATTGCCACCAAGTAGCATCACATGCCATGGCAAACCAGCTGACCAAGAATCCTGTCATGGAAAGGTTGGGGACAAGTAAATGTATCATCTTTTATTTCTTGCTCTCCCTGTCTTCTACTATCTCGTTTTCCAACCCCAGTCCTCACAATAGGGGGGTGTATTATCCCCAGACTGATTCTACAAACCTATATAGTGCCCCTCTTCCCATTTCGCTTCCCTATTATTGTTTTTTTTTTCCAGTTTAATGCCTCTACCAAATCCCCCTCTTGTGCCCTATGTATACGACCTCTCACAATCTGATACAGCACAGGTTTTCATGTTGCAGGAAGAATTTTCAGATATGTTTACCAGGTTGTATTAACCTTATAGAACACCACACTGAGACTACTTCAGGGTTGGTTATAAACATCATATATTGTAGATTGCTTGAGCACAAAAAGTAAACTCATGCTCAAATTTTGTTGGAGCTGCCTGATGGTCTGTCAGGCTCGGGTCTTGAACCCGGTTCTCCGGGGTGATGGTTGAGGATTTTACCACTAAGCCATGGAAGGGATAGGGTTGGACCCAACGGAGTTGGGTTAAGGCAAAAAGTCTCAGGCAAGGTAGATTTTTATTTTTAAAGATATGAAAAAAGTTCACAGGCAACTTGTCATCAACAAAAGTTCTTCTCACTTAGAGGAATCAATAAAAAAAAATAGACAAAATAATAAACTCTTAAATGAAAGCCTCCACAAGGGGAGAAAACAACCAGGTAATGAACAATCAAAGAAAAAAGACCGAGGAACTTACAACAGGAAACACTGAATCATTGCCAGAAGTTCAACAGGAGACACAGAGGAGGGACTCAAAAACCGAGTGAATAAGAGGGGAGAAAATGAACAGCTTAAATACACTGGGGGAAACAAGACACAGGTGATCTGAATAACTAATGAGAAAACACAAAGAAGAACTTAGGCTAAGGGGAACACAAATTACCTCTAGAGGCCAGGGGGCGAACTACAGGAGGAGGAAAAAGGCTGACAGGACCCCTCCTCTAGGAACAACTCCTGGCGTTCCTTTCAGCACCTCCCGATTGCTGTGTGCAAAACTCCTGGATTAAACAGGGATCTAGGATGTCTTTGGCTGGAACCCAAGAGCGCTCCTCTGGCCCGTAGCCCTCCCAGTCCACCAGATACTGTAAAGAGTTCTGGATCCTCCAGGAGTCCAGTATCCGGCGGACTGTGTAGGCTGGCTGGCTGGGAGGTAGAGGGGGTCTGCGTGGGGGGGGGGTAAAGGGAGAAGACAAAACAGGTTTTAACAAAGACACATGAAACATTGGGTTAATTGTAAGAGAATTAGGAAGAAATATACGATAAGAAACAGGGTCAACTTTCCTCGCAATGCAAAAGGGGCCGATTAACTTCTGGGACAATTTCCTTGATTCAACCCAGAGAGGCAGGTTCTTGGTAGATAACCAGACTCTTTGACCAGGTCGGAAATTGGGTGCTGACCGGCGGTGGCAGTTGGCTTTACTTTGATATCTCTGAGAGGATCTAAGAAGCATGCGCCTAGCCTTCCTCCAGGTTTGCCGACAGCGCCGAACAAAGTTCTGGGCAGATGGAATGTCCACTTGTGCCTCTTCCTCCGGAAACAATGGGGGGGTATATTCAAACTGACATTCGAAGGGGGACAGTCCAGTGGCCGAAGACTGGAGGGTGTTGTGGCCGTATTCAGCCCAGAGAATGTAGGTTGCCCAAGAGGTGGGGTTATTGGCTGCCATGCATCGCAGGGTGGTCTCCAGAGCAGAGTAAGGGACATATAAGCATTGCGTTGGACCGCCTCCTGGATCTAGCTCATGAGCTTGAGCCCTCCACACCTCCCGCTCTAAGTCCCATTGAAGGGGTGTGATGATCTTTGACCTTGGGATAATCTGGGCCAGAGGTTTCTCCTTTGTCTCGGAAGAGTAGGCTCGGGACAGGGCATCAGGTTTGACATTTTTGGTGCCGGGTAAGCCACTAAGCCTGCTGGAGATATTCCAAGTTCTTGTGGTCTGTGAGGAGGTGGAACGGATGCAGAGCCCCCTCGAGCCAATGGTGTGATTCCTCCAAGGCAAGTTTTACCGCTAGCAGCTCTCGATCCCCCACATGGTAGTTGCACTCAGCATCTGAAAGACGATGAGACATGAAAGTACAGGGATGCAATTTACTGTCCTCACCTCTTTGTGACTGACTGGCCCCTACACCTACCTCTGATGCATCTACTTCCACCACAAAAGGTTTTTCTGGGTCAAGGACTGAGAGAATGGGAGCGGAGGTGAAATGGCATTTGAGGTCCTGGAATGCCTCTGATGCTTCTGGACCCCAGTGAATCTTGGTTCCTCCTCCTTTAGTCAGTGCTGTCAAGGGGGCTACCACCGAGCTGAAATTCTTAATGAACTTCCTATAAAAGTTGGCAAAGCCAATGAAGCATTGGATCTTCTTGATTGAAGTGAGAATGGGCCAATTAAGGACAGCTTCAACCTTCTTAGGGTCCATCTCCACATGGCCAGGGGTGATAATAAACCCAAGAACTTGAGCCTGGGTGGCATGAAACTTACATTTCTCTGGCTTCACATAAAGATGGTTATCAAGAAGTCTCTGGAGGACCTTGCTAACATGCTGCTTGTTCTCCTCTAGTGACCTTGAGAAAATAAGAATATCATCCAGATACACAAAGACGAATAAATTTAGCATATCCCGGAGGACGTCATTAATTAGGGCTTGGAATACAGCAGGGGCATTTGTGAGTCCAAAGGGCATCACCAGGTACTCATAGTGGCCTGTGGGGGTGTTGAAGGCCGTGTTCCATTCGTCACCCTGCCGGATCCGAACAAGATGTTAGGCATTGCGCAGATCTAGTTTGGTAAAAATGGAAGCCCCTTGAAGTAATTCAAAAGCAGTGGCCATGAGAGGAAGGGGATATCGATTCCGAACAGTGATCTTGTTAAGGGACCGGTAATCGATACACGGCCTGAGACCCCAATCTTTCTTTCCCACAAACAAGAAGCCTGCCCCAGCAGGAGAAGTAGAGGCACAGATAATGCCGGCTGCCAAAGACTCCTTGATGTATGTGTCCATTGCTTCCCGCTCAGGTGGAGACAAGAAGAAGATCCGACCTCTGGAAGGGGAGGAACCTGGTAGCAGTTCAATGGCACAGTCATAGGAGCGGTGAGGTGGTAGGGAATTGTCTTGGGATTTACTAAACACTGTCTTGAACTGATGATAGCACCTGGGAACTTGAGAGAGGTCAATAGGTTCATGAAACTCAGGACTAGATGCGGGTGAATTCATATGTAAGCAGGTAGGTTGGCAAGTGAAGCCCCAGCTGAGAATGGTGCTAGCGGCCCAGTCGATGAGGGGATTGTGTGTGTGCAGCCAGGGATAACCAAGGATGACAGGGAACTCAGGAGAGTCAATAAGATAAAAGGTCTCTTTCTCCGAAAGCTCAGGACAAGAGGAACGAAAGTGGTCAGAGGATCCATAGTAGAGACAAAGCTGCTCCTTCATGCGGCGTTCCCTCTCCTTAGGGGTGAGCCTGGATTGACCCAACTGCATGTTCTCCGGGGGATCACAATGCTGTTCAGGGACTAGGGACACTCTGGGGGGCACACCAACTGGCGAAACAGACCTGGTCGTAGGTAATTGGGGTAAAGGTGCCTTCCAACGAGCCAACCTCTGCTCTTTGAGACGATTGTCCAGATGGATGGCCAGGGTCATGACGGACTCGATATCAGCGGCTGGCTCACGGGGAGCTAACTCATCTTGCAGTGACTCTGACAACCCTCCCTGAAAGCAAACCATTAGCGCCTCGTCATTTCATCCACTCGCCGCCGCGATGGTCCGAAACTCAATGGCGAACTCTGCTGCACTACAGGAGCCCTGTCGGAGAGTAAGCAGGCGCTTGGAAGAGTCTCGGCCACTGGCTGGATGATCAAAGACTCGCTTGAACTCCTCCTTAAAGACCCAGGAAAGTGCCTTGTCTGAGAGAAGGGTGATCATGTAAGCAATCTTTGAGCGGTCAGTGGGGAAACTCGAGGGCTGGAGCTCAAAGGTCAGGGAGCACTGGGTGAGGAAGCCCTGACAGGAACTAGGGTCTCCAGAAAAGTGTTTGGGAGGGGGTAGGCAAGGCTCAGAAATGGGAGTGGCCCCCTGGGATGGTGCAGTGCCAGGGAGCTGTTCAGCAATCTGGTAGATGGAACTTGTGACCTCCGCCAGGAGTTGAGAGAATGCCTAGCCATCAGTTCCTCCTGCCGGCCGAGAATGGCCTCATGGCGCTGAAAAGATGATTCATGTTGAGCAACCAACCTCATCAGGTCCCTGGTACCGAGTGTTTCTGGGTCCATAACTTGCTCCGTTTTTCTGTCAGGCTCGGGTCTTGAACCCGGGTCTCCTCTGTGATGGTTGAGGATTTTACCACTGAGCCACGGAGGGGATAGGGTTGGACCCAACTGAAACACATTCAAGGCAAAAAGTCTCAGGCAAGGTAGATTTTTATTTTTAAAGATATGAAAAAAGTTCACAGGCAACTTGTCATCAACAAAAGTTCTTCTCACTTAGAGGAATCAATAAAAAAATAGACAAAATAATAAACTCTTAAATGAAAGCCTCCACAAGGGGAGAAAACAACCAGGTAATGAACAATCAAAGAAAAAAGACTGAGGAACTTACAACAAGAAACACTGAATCATTGCCAGAAGTTCAACAGGAGACACAGAGGAGGGACTCAAAAACCGAGTGAATAAGAGGGGAGAAAATGAACGGCTTAAATACACTGGGGGAAACAAGACACAGGTGATCTGAAAAACACAAAGAAGAACTTAGGCTAAGGGGAACACAAATGACCTCTAGAGGCCAGGGGGCGAACTACAGGAGGAATAAAAAGGCTGACATGGTCTTAGTTCCCAAGGCTGATGAGTAGGGCCAGTTCTGTGTGAACTCCAGTTCAGTCTGGTGCGACTCATTTTTATTCAAAATTTTTATTTTCCTAATAGATACAGACAGATTTCCCAATAGATCACAAGAATGTATTTGCTACACATTTCAGATTACACCAATTTGTGACTATTTTGAAATTTGACTCATATTAGATTCCTGTACTATGAGAAAAAAAAGAAAAATCAATTTACAGGTGAGATCAATAATTTCATTTTATTGCCTACAACATTTCTGAGCCTAGTCCTGACCAATTAAAGCAACCATACATTATAACCCTGCCTCCAGAGACTTATACAGTGCACTAGGCATGATGGTTGCATTACCTCATGATCTTCCCTTCTTTCCTTGACGTATCTATTGCTCTGAACTATGGTGAATCAGATAACATGAGCCTTTTTTTCCCCAATTTAGCTCCCTAACAAGTGGTAGTAGCTTAGTAGTAGCCTAGTGTAAGATGTTAGTGTAACATAGTGGAAGCGGGGCGGCACAACAGACACACAAACAGAAGGTGTGGTCTTACAGGGAAAAGGATGTACTTTGCAGAAGCAAAATGTACTATTACATAGGGAAAATGCTCAAGTAAAGTACAGATACAATAATGGGTTAGATGCACTTTATTACTTGCCACCTCTACAGTCTTTCAGAATTAAAAGGACTATACAAACTCTATATTAAACTCTATAATGGATCAAAAATAAATGTGAACATTTTATTTTATGTGAGCCATGTACTAAAATACGATAATGAGACTACATGTATTAGAGTTCATTGCTTTCTCCCCTGACAGCAAAACACCTTTAGTCCATAATAAGCTGATAAGATGTGCTTCATTTTAAATCACTTTAGACATACAAAAAAAAAAAAAAAAAACACAGAGAGAAAGACCTGTTTATGTAGTAGCTTCCTTTCAAGGCCACTAGCTTTTACTCTAGTCTATCAACTTTATTCAACTTGAGCGACTTATAAAAAAAAAATAAAAATGAAATAAAATAAACCTTGGGAATCAATAATTCATTTACAGACAGATTCTTATACCTAACCTCTCATACCTTGCTCCCATGACAACATCCTTGTCTTCTTTACACCGTTTTCTTTTTTCTTTCCCTGTAACATGTGTACAGGTTCCATTCAAGAATTAGTAATAAAGCACTCAGGTTTTTAAATATTGAGACAAGGCATCCCCTCATATATTATACATCTAGCTGTGAAGTAATTTTGCATTAGAAATTATCACATGAACTACAAATCAACAAATCTTACAAGCCCAATGATCAGGGCTAGAGGAACAAACATTATAATAGACACTGTGCTTAGTGCTATTAAATTCATGACTGGGCTCTTATGAATTAATTTCTATTGCTGGCCATTGGTGTAAGGATGAAAATCATACAAATAACCAAATTTTAAAAATGTTAGATGTTCAATGTTAAAGTTATAAAGAAAAAATATAATTCACTGATTGTAAAAAAAAAAATAAAAAATCTGGTAGGAGATGTTTATATAAAGTATATTAAATATATAAAAATATTTAAATTATTACACATTCTTTAATAAATATTTGTACTGTAATTGTTAACAAATTGCTGTAGTTTTGAAGGATTAAATAAAAAACTTTTAAATTTGTGATTATTGGAAAACATTCAACTTGAAATTGTTAAATGTACTTTGCTTCATGTTGGCCCACCCATTCATTTATTTTCCATGACATTTCAACTTCTAACATTTCACCTGAGCATGTTTCAGCATTCTGCTGTGGTATTTGCATATCTCATTTATTTATATATTTATTATCTCATGTGAGATGTATTATATCTCAACTGAGTGTGCAATTGGAATCAGAAGTTTACATACACTTTTCATGAACATAAATGTTGTGGCAATAGTGGGGTAACAATGATTTATATTTTAGGGGTGGTGGGGGTGTAATTATACAACATGCATCTTCAATAGAAAAAAAAAATGGAGAACAAGGTTCAATTTACATTAAGTTCTCTGATATCAGCACAGGGTCTAAATGATGCTCCAGTTTCCTGTTAGTGATCATGACTGACTATTGCTAGCAGTTTTTCTGCATCAACATAAAAAGGTTTTTCAACAGCACCCTTTATATTGACCAAAACCAAGATATTTCTTTACTAAGGAAGTGGGACTGACTGACATGAAGAATAATCTGTGAGAACACTGTAGAAACAGTGTGAAAGCTGGTAAGAAAAATTTAAAACTACTTTGCAGCAGGGATGGTTCAAATGGTTAAGGCTCTGGGTTACTGCATGGAAGGTTGGCGGCTCAAGCCCCAGTGCCGCCACGAGCCCTATTTGCTCCAGGAGCACTGTCCTGACTGACCATGTGCTCGCACTCCAGCTTCCTAAGTGGGGTACATATATATATATTTTTTAAGTATATGTGACAAATAATTTAATCTTGTAAAAATGACTCCAGGTGACATTCATGACCTGTATATAGTACATTCACCATACTCTCACAGATCATGGAAGATTTATACAACAGCAATGTTGTTTGGAGCCATTTCTAGACAAATGGAAATCAGTTCAAACAATTATTGTATGTAAACGTTGTGGAAAATTGTAGAAGACCAAAACTGTCATCTTCAACTGAGAGGATATTGGTTCAAATGGTCAAAAAGAAATCCAGGACCAAGGCACAGGTGTGCCATGAACTGAAAGCTGCTGAAATATCAGTTTCACTATCTACAGTACAAGTGATATCTACAGTATATCTAATTATCTAATTGTATGTCTATTATAATTAAATCTAATTATCTATAAGTGCCATGGTCTGAAAGGATTTAGTGCACAGTAACTAATGCATCAACATTGATACGGTCAAGCTTGAATTGACATTAGCAGGCCAGGGTGGTTCAGGTGGTTCAGACTCTGGGTTGCAGTTTGAAGGGTCAGGGTTTAATCCCTGCTGCTGCCGGGTTCCTGCTGGGTAAGGAAGTGACTAAAATAAAGGATTATTTATGAGGACAATGTAGAGGGGTTGGTGAAAGTGGGTAAGAAACTCAGAAACTACTTGAGCAGTAGGGGCTCAAACAGTTAAGGTTCTGGGATACTGCTTGGAAGGTCAGGGGTTGAAGTCAGTACTGTCATGCTGCAACTGTTGATCCCTTGAGCACTCCATTTTACCTATTTGCTCCAGGTGTGCTGAATCCTGACTGACCCTGTTCTCTACCCCAGCCTTCCTAACTGGGGTATATTTAAAAAAAAAAAAAATCACTGTGCTATAAGGTGCATGTGACACTTAATTTAATCTTAATCAATACACTGGACTAATCAATACACTGGACTAAAACACCTCTGCATTTTTGCACACCTCATAGAACGGACACTCATGGCAATTGCCCATTTGCACATATATTCACATTTGCACACTTCCAGGACATTTTCACATTTCCCTCTATTCTCATTTTCATTAAAATTACTGCAATATTTATAAGGTCTTATAAGTGGTTATATTATATATTTTTGAAAATTTTGTATCTGCATCTTGTTTTATAGCTTAACTTACTCTATTTTCATTGTATTTTTCATTCTATTTCACTATTTATTTCCTCTTTTCTTGTAAACTTTTTAAGGTCATGGGCGGTTGTATAAGCATTTCACTGCATATCATACTGTGTATGACTGTGTATGTGACAAATAAAATTTGAATTTGATAATCTTGATTTAGGGTATGCTGTAGTGTATTTTTGACACTGTATTAATTTCAGAAAACTTAACATAAAATAAAATTAATTACATATAAAATTGTGGGAGTTATCTTTTATTACAGATGTATAATCATTTTATTTAATAAAAAAGACCTATTCAAAAATGTATTTAAGTCCAATATTCCCATAACATTATGTTCAGAATAAGAGTATGTTAACCACAATACTCCCAGGACTCTTATTACCAATATACTAGTATTGATTTATGCTTTTAACAAATTATTATTGTGTGATTTTATAGCATACAGTTGCTAATAATAGTCATACAATCAGGTTGCTGTATACCAGATGAAGATGGGTTTCATTCCATACAAGTCTTGTTCCTCTATTGTCTTTTTTCCTTGCCACTGCCATCTCTGGGTTGCTCGTTAGAAACCTAAATATAAATTTGGATTTCTGTTAAGCTGTCTCTTTTATTTAAAATTGGAATGAACAGTGTTTAGCAGTGCTCCTTAAACAATTATTTATTCTATACAGTACCTCATCTGACCTTTGTTTCTATTGAATTATTATTAATTTTCCTCTCACTAATTAATGTAAGGCAAAGCACTCAGAATCAATTTACAAATAAGCTAATGCAAGATTTGTGCATATTTTGAAGGCTGACTTTTTGCACTGAAAACTCATTTGCGTTGTAGAAACTCATTTCTGGCCTGGCAAGTCATCTCTTTAGCTTTAATTGGAAATATGAAAATATAAAATGCAAGCAAGGGCAAAGGTGTTCTTGATTGAAAAAAATTGACTTGTGAAATGCCTCTTTGCAGCAAGCTTCTGTACAATACAGTAAAGTTATTTGCATGCATACCATTGACCTTTTGTTTAATCTTATTATCTACAGTATGGCTTGGGAATTGGAGAGGTTTATATAAGCATTGCTATTTAAGGCTAGCAAGGTGTGCTCAGCCTGGGTCTCCAAAACAGGAGTACTGTACAGTCATGAGAAGCTATTATGCAGAAATTATGCATACCACATTAAAGTATAAAGTGTGGATAAGCTTGGTTAATGCTACTGTTTAAGGTGATGTTACTGAACATATTGTGAATAGGGGTGTAAGTGAGGATCACTATATGTATATTTTTAGGTGACCAGGATATCCTTAATGCAAATTTAAACCTGAAGTAAGCATGACATAAATGGAAACAAATAAGAATATAATATATTAATAATAATAATAATAATAATAATAATCATCATCATCATCATCATCATCATCTATTCATTCCTGCATTTTCTCCCCAGTTTGTTCAAGTGCCACTTCTCACCCAGCTCTCGCTAAGCATAAAGAAGCTATCAACCAGAGACGGTGAAGACTAACACATTATTATTTTTGCATGAACCTTCTTTTAAAATTGACTATTTTATTCAGAATCAAACAGCTTTTAATTTTAACTGGTCTTAACCTTGGTTTGATCTTCAGCAGATAAGAACAATGGTCATGATACTTTTAGATGGTTCCTGACTAAGCTTTGTCTTGGTGTAAAGCTACAGTCGCTGTCGCTGAAAAAAAGCCCAGGGAGTGAAGAGACATCACTTCTCTGCTCTCACCACGGTTTTAAGCTTAGGAAACAGGGAGGAAAAACAGCCATTTGAAGATAATGACCAAGCAATGAACGAGTGCTGGGTTGCCAATTTTTGGCACCCTGCCTTAGCAATGCAACACAGTAAAGCTGCTTAGTCATCATGTTCCCCCCCTGTGGTAAATAATAAGACCGTAGGGAGGACAGTTTAGGAACACTGCACCCCTGGCTCACTGCCACCCTCTATCCATTTGATCACAAGGTGTTCTATTAGATTTCCCCCCTCCCTTTCCCTCCTAATGCTCTAATCATGATGTAGTGGACCCAGTGAGAGTCCGTGAAGGTTCCGTGACACTAAGCCAAGGTATGTCATAAGTCATAATGCTGATAAATTGGAGCAGAGGAAAATAATTAGAATTGCTCTCAGCAGGTGGCTGGGTTATTTACAAGGCTCATTCTGACATGAGCTTTGTTGTGGCATTTTGTCTGTATGTGTTTGCTTGGGTAGGTGGAGTCTATAGTACCTATGCTTTATACACCATGTGATTACACTATATTTTGAGCAACATTTTCCTGTTGCAAACACAAATCGCACAATGTTGCTAAAATATTTGGCCATGAGTTAAAATCTGCAGTCTTGGAGAAAAAGTGTTTAATGTAGCTAGTTTAGTGCTATTGTGCAATGAACTTTTTTTTTTTTTTTTTAGTATCAACATTGATATGACATTTTTCATGTCAGGATAATAATAACGTTCACTTTACTAGTACAAATACAGCAATAGCAATAAGAACAATGTGAATTAAATGCAGTATAGTATGTGATTGGTTCTTTTTTTTTTGAGGGTTGGGGTCCTGTCATTTAGACTATTTATGTTTTTTGATTATTTCTGACATGCAATTTATAAGCCTTTTGCTTCATGCATCTCTCCCTATACTGTCATTGTTGTGACAGTTGATCATGTGCACATGTTTTGTGTTAATTATGAATTAGTTAGCTCATTTATACCTAGCCATATCTGTAAATCATTGTGAAGTCTTATTAGCATTTTGTCCATTAAGTCCATCCCTTTTATTTTCCATGTTTCATTTGCATAGTTTTTTGTATGCCATAATTAAAATCTGTTTTACAGTCATTAATAACTCTAGTATTACTTTGATTCTGTTTGAGGTTGTGTTTTGGCATACACTGTGGAATGTATCTTACATTAACACCACTCAAGCATTATGGCCTTACAGCACAACTACAAATACCACAAATTACCACACACTTATCACAAATGGCCTATCACATACACAGCAGTAAGGAAAATAAGCGTCTCTAAAGCCTTTGATACAAAAATCACGGTTCACCAGGAAAAGAAGCAGACATTAAAGACAATAACGCTCTCCGACTCATTTTGACCATTCTTTTTTCATCTTTTCTATTTCTTGTGTTACTGTATGAGCAATAAAGGTACAGTTTGGGTCAAAAGTACAAGTATGCCACAAAGAAACAGATTCTTTTGGTATATACTGTATCTTTGCTCAAGTTATTGATGAACAGTATTTTAAAGGATTTCAAACACAGTTGAAGTTGATGCTGGCAGCACCGTGGCTTAATGGTTAGCACTGTTGCCTTGCACCTGCTGGGTTCGGATTCAGTTCCGGCCTGTATGCATGTTCAGTAGTTTGCAAGTTCTCCCTGTGCTTGGTGGCTCTCCTCCGGGTGCTCTGCTTTCCTCCCATAGTCCAAAGACATGCAGATTTGGTAATTGCCATTAAGAAATTGCCCATAGTGTGTAACTATGTGTGTATGTGTGTCCCCTGTGATGGATTGGCATCCCATCCAGAGTCTCTTTCAGGCCAACAGTATCCCTGTATAAAGTATAAAGCATTGTACTGTAGATGACTAGTAAGTGAGTGAGTGAAGTTGATGCCATTGATAAGTGTGTGCAATGCTATTAGAGATTAGTCTTTTGCAGAAACCTAAAATTTTAATATTTTTTTAACAGAATGAGAATATAAAAAACTAATGAATAAATAAACAATTCATCTGCAGATGCATTACATGTTAATGAAACCTTGTAGACATTACAAGTGGTGATATGTAAATTTACTTAAAATTATGTATTTCAAAAGTTAAACACAAATTATATTAAATAATTGACTTGTTGGTTTAGATAAGTCAAGAAAGAGAGGAGTGCACACTGCATGGGTTTTTAGACAAAGGACACTACAGCTAGAATGTTGATCAACTTTCAGTATTGGTGAGATTTATGGATTTAAGGATGCAAGTAGCCGCTCTGCCATGCCAGCTGATCAAATGGTTTTATTTCAAGAGAGCTCTGGCTTTCCAGATATTAAAATAAATATCTAATCTTTGTATATACACACACATACATTTTACATACAGTATGTTGTGGTGGATTTTGTAACTTATTCAAAAGAAAAACAAGTGTTTGAAAATGTATGAAGAAGGTAATAAGGATAGTTATTTCCAGAACTTCGATTTATTATAACGTGATTACCTCAGACTTGTGCAAATATTTCATTCCTCATGGATTTGGTGGCATTTGCTAGCAGTAGCAATAACTCCTTAAGTGCATTTTGTTGCAAATGAGACGATGCTATGGAATATGCTGCGTTTTACTCTTTGTAAAATGTTATGCAGGTAATGTTAACTAATGCTGACTTTTCAGGCTTCAGAATTAATAACTTCCTGATTAACCGTTTGGTGGAATAGTAAAAAAAAATAAATAAATAAAAATACAGCTAGTGTGCCATGTAGGATGTACTGTACAAACCCTTGTTCCACACACTAAGTAGCGTCCTTATTCAGAGGTTAAAATGGATTTGGGACTCAGCTTTGTGTTAGAAGCTATTAATCTTTGTAGCATTTGTTAGCTGTGAAAACCTACGTGGACAGATCAGGGGCAATTCATAACGATTTAGAAAAAAAAATGTATAAAGGAGACTAACTGCTATTTAAGATGACATACCCTTAGAAAGCACGGCACTTTCATTGTGGACAGCGAGCCGCCGCCGCTGCACCATGCCGCTGAGGACAGCGAGCTTCCTCTTCCTCCGCCGCCGTCTTCATGCGCCGCTGAGGATCACGAGCTCCATCCTCTTCCTCCGCCGTCGCCTTCATGCGCCGACGAGGACAGCGAGCATCCTCTTCCTCCACCGTCGCCTTCATGCGCCGCCGAGGTCAGCGAGTTCCATCCTCTTCCTCCGCCGCCGCCTTCATGCGCCGCTGAGGATCACGAGCTCCATCCTCTTCCGCCGCCATCGCCTTCATGCGCCACCGAGGACAGCGAGCTTCCTCTTCCTTCGCCGCCGCCTTCATGCGCCGCTGAGGATCACGAGCTCCATCCTCTTCCGCCGCCGTCGCCTTCATGCGCCGCCGAGGACAGCGAGCTTCCTCTTCCTCCGCCGCCGCCTTCATGCGCCGCCGAGGATCACGAGCTCCATCCTCTTCCTCCGCCGTCGCCTTCATGCGCCGCCGAGGTCAGCGAGCTCCATCCTCTTTCTCCGCCGCCGCCTTCATGCGCCGCCGAGGTCAGCGAGCTTCCTCTTCCTCCGCCTTCATGCGCCGCCGAGGACAGCGAGCTTCCTCTGCCTCTGCTGCCCTGCGTCACTGAGGAAGGCAAGCATCCACTGCCTTCGCCGCCTTGCGTCACTGAGGACGGCGAGCCTCTTCTGCCTTCGCCGCCCTGCGTCACCGAGGACGGCGAGCATCCACTGCCTTCGCCACCCTGCGTCACCGAGGACGGCGAGCATCCACTGCCTTCGCCGCCCTACATCAACGAGGACGGCGAGCCTCTTCTGCCTCTGCCGCCCTGCGTCACTGAGGAAGGCGAGCATCCACTGCCTTCGCCGCCCTACATCAACGAGGACGGCGAGCCTCTTCTGCGTCTGCCGCCCTGCGTCACTGAGGAAGGCGAGCATCCACTGCCTTCGCCGCCCTGCGTCACCGAGGACGGCGAGCCTCTTCTGCCTCCGCCGCCCTGCGTCACCGAGGACGGCGAGCATCCACTGCCTTCGCCACCCTGCGTCACCGAGGACGGCGAGAATCCACTGCCTTCGCCGCCCTACATCAATGAGGACGGCGAGCTTCCTCCGTCTCCGCCGCCCTGCGTCAACGGGGTCATGAAGCCTGGCATTTCTGAATATTTCTGAATATTCATTATTTTATACACTTTCTTTAAGACTTTTATTTTATATCACATATATATTATATATGCTATATATGAAAAACCAGAGATAGATGCTCCAAATGGACACATCAGCCCATCCCATCTGGATCACAGGACCACATTGGATATTCTATGTTCTTTTAGGTTTTTATTATTATTTATTATTAAATTTATTATTATTATTATTATTATTATTATTATTATTATTATTATTACTATTATTATTATTATTTTAAATAATGTTTGTTGAAATCAAACATGTCTCTCCAGTGCAATAATTTGAAATGACATTAAACCTCAATATACAATACACAAAACCTTTTTATCGAAAGCATAAATAAAATCCCTTAAATGTTATGTTTACTGCAGATTAATCATGCAGTAATGACATGCATCAGTGGGTATTTTCTATGCCTGAACATTCACTATTTATTTCCTGTTAATTCATAGTACATATTTTACTCAAGTGTCAAGTGTCTAAGTCTCTACAATCAATTCAGTTTGTAATACCATACAGTGGTTAAAATGTCTTTAATACACTCTGTACGGATGACAATAAAGAACGTTTTTACATTTGTAAGTGGAGTAATAATAAAACATTGCCAGCATAACAGAACTGCTTACTTGCACAGAAAAATAAATAAACAAACAAACAAATAAATAAATAATAAAAAAGATGATGTTGGTTTGTTTGCTATATGCCCATTGTTGATTCGTATAGAATTTATGACCAAATGTCAATAAAAAAAAAATAAAAATAAACTTTTTCATAAGACTAAATCCATGTAATTTATAATTATGAATTCTAATTAAATAATCATAAATCTAAAAAATAAGCTCTGCACCATTGTTTAATTAACCTTTGGAATGTTGGACAATTTTAACAATTTGGTATAGTGCCATAATAGTCTTTTTAACAGACTGAGTTATGTGATAGGATGAGAGGCATTCCATGAATGGTGATAGACAGTAACAGCACTGGAACGTTTAACATTATATAATGCTCTGTGTCCCAGGTGTACTAACAATCATTAATTACATTACCTGGTAGCCAGCAGCATGGGTGAAACTATATTGGTACAGTCTGGACCATTGGAAAGGGAGCAGAGCAGCTGCCTGACAAAACCCACATTCAAAACCAGTCACAGAAGTACTTTCAGCACTTGTCATCTTAAACAAAACTGTCTATTTAATAATTGTGAAAGTCATTCCAAATTGTCTCTGGACCATCCATGTTGTTTTATTAACACGTAAGGAGGGCTACAAAGCTAACTAGCTTCTATCACAAGGGTGAATCCCAAGTCCCTCTCTAGCCCCTAATCAAGGTCATTACTTCACATGTAAAAAAATTATAATAGTAATAAAAAAAAGGATGTACACCCTACATTAGCTTTCCATTTAAGCATATTTTGGAGAGCAGAGTGCTTATCATCAGCTCGGCTGTGATATCCTCGGCACTTGGGCTGGACTCTCTTAATGAATACATTATGTAAAGACACTGCCTGTAAACACCACTACACAATTAAATTTGTGGGGGAAAAAAAATAAATAAATAAACAGCTGAAAGAAAAAGAAAAAATACCGGGAAGCTTGCAGTCTGAGCTGAGTTTCCTATGTTCACTCCATCCAGTCTATTTTCCCCCTAATTTTCTCAGAAAAACACGAAGTATATTTTTAAACCAAATTTGTACAATAATATACCCTTGCAATGGCATTGGATTTTAACCTTCACTGGCAGAAGCTTCATAAGAATACCACAAAATTCACAAAAAAAAAAAAAAAAAACACTCGCATACAGTCCACTATAGAGTACCATCATCTGCTGAGTTGCACTACATGAACTGAAGGTGCCAATACTGAATCTGTCATTTTCCAGATCAGAAATAACACTGGATTATACTTTATCTGGGGGTGTCGTAAATTTCCATTCATATTTATAATGCTTTAAAAGACCTAAATGTGAGACAGTTTTCTTGCATAGAGACTGTGTGGCAAGTGCTAAAAGAAATCATAGAAACACAATGTAAAGCAATAACACCAATGAACAAAATATCTTAATTCTCAGCATTTTAGTAATTATGCAACACATTCATAGTCAGTGGTTATGTTCATATTTATGCAGAGACTTTCACATGTACAGAACTGAGATGTGCAGGAACATTTTGTGGGGCTATATGTTGCTTGAGTCGATTTTCTGGCCTCTTCATTCAGATTAGGTAAATTAGCTACATATAGGTCACGTCTCCTACTGTAGGTTGCCAGTTTTCATCATCTCAAGTGTTTAGGTAAAGAACAATGAAGCGGGAAATTGTCAAATTTCATATTCTAAGTTAAAATTTGTTAAAATAGTACATCATCCATCGCATCCTGTTGTTATTTAAAATTTTCCTTTTTTTTTATTTTATTACATTTTTATTTTATTTTATTATATTAACTCAGAGTTACACAGAGTGCCACAGAGGTTAATAAATCATTCTCTGTGTGTGCGCATGTCCCTGTGTGTGAGTGTGTGTGTGTGTGTGTGTGTGTGTGTGTGTGTGTGTGTGTGTGTGTGTGTGTGTGTGTGTGTGTTTGATAAATGTGGGCTGCATTAAAAGCTATTAATTGATGATGTTCATTTGTCAAAGTAATGACAATGTCAATATTTCTGCAAATGATTTAACTAAGCAAACACTCACCTGGTATGCTATGACTTTCAGTGACTTAATTAAAATTTTTATGTATACATTTTTTTTGCTTGAATTAAGATGCTGTTAAAATGTTCTTGACTTCAAATGGACGATATTAGGCATTCAAGTCAAACTGGGATTTGTGATGAAATTTCTTGTGTATGAAAGCATACAAATTGATTGATATTACCAGAAGACTTCAAGTGGAGTGATGATACTCTTAGCTGCAGTAAAACGTGAATGGTGAAGGTATTTTAAGATTGAGGTGACTTAGAGCCCACTCAGTTGTTCCCTTTAACATTAAAAAAGTAAAAAGCCTGATCCTTGAAAATTGATGGATAACTTCTGCCAACTTGTGGAAGCGATGCATCTCTCTATGGGAAATGCAAACATAATCATTCATGAAAACCACTTGCATATTACAGAAACTTGGTTGGGAGTTATTGCCACATCCACTGTACAGTCCTGACCTTGTTTCTGTGAGGGCAGTGTTTCAAAGATAAAGCTGGCAAGTCGATCATACTTTGATGGTGTCTAAGAACTAGTTAAATACTAGGATAAGTGCATTACTGTAGCAGGGGATGATACAGATAATAAAGATATTTTTTACTCTAATAACAATGTTCTGCAGGGATGCTCCGATTGATCGGTCGCCGATCATAATCGGCCGATAATTGCTTTGGAAAGTTTGATCGGCATTCTCTATAATGGCCGATATAGAAAAGCCGATCAGATGACGCAAAACCCGCGAGACAATTTTTTTTTTGCGCGCTGTTAAAATGGCTTCACAGGTCTTGCAGTTCTACGTGTTGAGTGAAAAAAACAATACATTAGCAATCAGCAACTTGTGTAACAAGCCAGTTCCACAAGGCGGGAAGCACCCAAGGCATTTTAACACCACAAACCTCATCAGAATTTTTAAGAGAGCACGAGAGTTCAGCAACTCGCGCGCCGCCACTCACTCCTTACCCTATCTCACCTACGCGGTTTCGCTTGATGGCCGAAAGTACAGTTCATCATGATTCACCGCGGGTTTTGGCGCTGTGATTACGTTTCCATCTTTCCGAGCGAAAATACACGTTTGTCAAACATTTAATTTTTTAAACACGCTTTTAAACATGAAAAATTAAACATGTTTAATTTTTTTGGCGGTCCTTGCGGATGCTTGCTGTCCTTGCAGAACTTCTGGTGACTCGTGTCCTACTTGTCCGTTATTTTATTTCATTTTAAATATCTAAATTATTTTATTAAAGTTCTAAGCTGTTCCCAATTACTAACCAAGCACAGGCTGCTATGTTTGAAAATGATGTGTTGCACGTGTTGCTTGCCAATAAATACAGTTATCAATTCATGATATTCCTCTTCTTCGGTTTGACTTGAACGCCCCTTATACTGTAAGTCATTAAAATGTTATATTTATGTGTTCATTATTGGCCTCAGTGTGTTTTCTATATGTACTTCAGTCAAACAGCAGGATTGCTCTTCATTTCTTCTCATTTCTTCTCAACATTATATAAGAAAAATGGCAATATTTTCATGTTTAGAAGTACTGTAACAAGTATATGTCTTGGTATTAGTAATTCATATTTTATACATTTTAAATAGCACACAAGTCTGTGGTTAGATCTGAGGGTTGAATACCAATGAGCACAATTGTGATATTAGATCTCAGTAAATCCTCATTCTAACTCATTTTTCAATTTGGCCATGTATCCATAAATAAATGAAAAAAGATGCATCAAGGTTAACTTGCTTTTAAATAGTGTTCTATCTAATGGTGACTAACAGCCCTGCAAAATTAGGAAGGTTTTACATAGGTCAGTACTGTAAGTGTGGATGGAAGTTTTCCAACCATTCATGTGTATGGCTGGGATCATTCTGAACAGAGGAAGAGCTAAGTATTATGGATTGAGGCCAAGGCTCCCTGCAGTGAAACAGCGGTACATGCTCAATATCCTGCTGCACCTCAGTCACTCCCTCACTTACACACCCATGCACAGGGAGAGCAGTATACCAGTCATAATGTGACAATTTCGATCAGGCTGATCGAAGTGGTTGCATGCCAGACATGTCTATTTGGCACAAAGGAAAATCTGAGGAATGATTCTATTGAAAAACACTTCTTGGATAAGCCTATGTAGAATCCTGTTTTATTGATTAATACTGCCTGGTGTTACACAGCTCATATTGTAGTCATACATCCTCTAAAATGAACATTGTGAATTTCAGCAATGTGGTACGTATTCTAAGATAAATTATTTTGAGAAAATAAGCAATTTATAAAGATTAGTAATGAGCAAAAGTTACACATTTTCCCAGATGTACTAACAAGTGATAAACATATATATTTTTTAAACTGTCAATTGCCAGTGTTAGTGAAAGTAGGTCAGTGTAGCTCGTCAACCGTCAGATTATTATGTATGATATTTATATAAGATTTGGGTCACTATAACAATATATACCTCTTATGCTAAATAAAAAATACTATAAGCACAGAATAAAACATATATGTGCACTCACAATTCAAAGTCACAATAGTATTTTGTATGCATAAACAGTAATAAACAATCACTAGGCTTGTTTAGAAAAAAATATATATATTCAAGTTTAATTAAACAAAACAAATTAAACAAATATTCATATTGGGTTGGCTAACTCGCTCAGTCTGTTCACGTTGCTAAACCCCCTCCATGTATTAACAAGCTGGTATCCAGAAAATATTAAACTCAACGACATTCTATCCGAACTTCTCAGTGTTTCACAGAAGTTTGCATTCTTTTAGATTATCGTGCCGACAGTCTAACACTTGCAATTAAACTCTTGTAGAACACGACTTAAACCTGTTCACTTCACAACTGCGTCATAAGCATGCTTCTCCTCTCAATGTCTTTTCTTCTCCATCTTTTTTCCACTATTCTTCCGATATTCTTCCGGTTTAAACAAAAATAAATAAATAAAAGCCTGCTCAATCTTATATAATTTCTAGAAAATGATCTCCCCAAAATTAACAACTCTATAAAAGAAACAAAAGTAAAAATATACAACTTGTACATTTTTTAAAAACATTTAATATGAACTTGCCATTTTTAAAGCACAATAGACAATATATTTTTTTAACCATGCACTTGTAAATCAATATGTAACCATATAAATCACCTATTTATTAATAACTTATTTATGCATTTATACATATTTATATCTGGGCTACATCAGTACGGTCTAGAAAGAGAGGTGAGCAGCTGCCTACCAAAACACACAATCAAAAAACACACAGTCATGGAAGCATATTCTGGTGCGTTCACACCGAACGCGGTGAGAGCGTCAAATTTCGCTCTCGCCGCCCTGCCGCTGACGCCAGTCGGCGCTCTTCGCCGCTGTTGGCCGGTCTGATGTAGATCGAATGCCTTTCTTGTATTTAAAGGGGCCGCAAAGCAATCAAGCTTGTTAATCTTGTGGAGACTGACCAAAATGTGGAAGAAAACAAGAAATTGATTGATAGAAAGAACTGTATTGTAGAAATAAACAAATTATAAGCCATTTGTATGGTGTGGCTTCTGTTCATTGTGAATTGCTAGTCTAATTTAATATTTTTTTTATTATTATTATTATATTATATTTCTTATTATTATAACATTTGAATCACTTACTAGACTTACTGTCTTTAATTAAAATAATATTAATAATTAATAAACACCCGCTACCGCAATAATCAATCTCTCCTCCATTTCGCTTGGGAACTTATGTCGCTGGAACAAAAGTTACAGGACTGCTTTCCTCGGAATCCTCTCACGTGGAGGACCTTCCTTTTAATTGGTTGCCGCTCAACCGCGTCATAGCTCATTACCCTAAAGTTGAGCTGATTTCAACTCCCATCACCACTCTCGCCGCGCCGCTCTTCGTTGCCCTTCACCGCCCTTCGCTGCCGGCTCACAATGAAAATGAATCACTTTCGGCCGCTTTGATGCTCTCGCCACGTTCAGTGTGAACGCACCATTACCTAATCTTCATAATTTTTGTACTAAGTACAGTAGTTACAAATTGTCTCAGAACTGTCTCTGTTGTTCGGTTCATAGCTGATGCAAGCTTTAAAGCTAACTAGCTTCTAACATGTTCAGTCCCAAATCTCTATCTTCCCCTGATCAAGGGCACTATTTGGTGTTTGTAATAAGGTATTGTTCACACTACATATATCACTAGTTTTCCATTTTACACTATCTGGACTTTAACCCTGGAAACCTAGAAGTTAGCTAATATTCCAAAGTGGAATAATTGGAAATATAAAGAAATCTATGAGAATTACAGGACTCCATGTTTATGTTTATGACCTTTTGACTACATAGTCCTTGGAGGCATTTAAAACTACTTTCATCCCTTTTAATTACACTAACTGTTGGTTGCTAACTGTTGGTCACCAGCTTTGCCAGTCATGGTTAGTTAATTTTCATGCTGCTGTGCCGAATATTGGGCTGAAGGCTTATGCCTATGACTGCATCACATTTCTTTCATGTTAAGCCACACAATGACCTATGAATCATTCAAGATGAATCAATCAAAAAAGAACAGTGACAACCAGATGCCATTGATGACAGATGATCAAGCCGATGATTAGCATACTGGTGATGAATGCTGAGTGGAACAGATGAGAGGAGAAATGAGGTTGCTGCTGAGGTTGTATTTGGGTAACAATGACATTTAAAATAATACTTTAATTTGTCACATCTTCATTGTTACACATTTCACATATCCCTTTAGAAAGACATAGGTAAAAAATATATAGGTATTGTTTTTCCTGTTTTTATTGAAACTATAAAGGTTTATCAAACTGTCCTCAATGTTTTCAGATCCAAACTCTACTATGGTCTCTCCTATTTATCATCATTTAATAACTGTAAAGCTAAAATAAGTGAAATGGTAGAGCTGAAGTAATTCGACAAGGAAAAGCTGTGACACGATCAGAGTGTAATACCTCACACTCACTTGTGGAGCAAAAGCACAGGCTCAACATACAAGCACCATCCAGGACATAGAATCGCCACCTCACAGTCTCTACCCCTAAGTAACTTTGAAGTAAAAGTATAGGGTCTGTGTATAAAAACCTGCGTGTAAGTCAAGAGACAGTAACACGTGAGACGTGGAAGCGCATCAGCTTCTGGTCATCTCAGGAACACTAATGGTATGATAATACCACTCTTTACTTATACGAAGGACTGATTACTGATTATCACTTGAATCTGTTATTTGATATTTGATTTAATTACTTTAGTGCTTATTACTAGAGATAAACAGTAACCTCTGTTATGCTATGAATGTTGTTTAAGTGTGATTTCCATTGTGACAAAGGGCATAAGGTCATTTCCCCATACAGAATGACAGCTTTCATAAAAGAGGAGAGAGATGGAAAGCGTTCAGTACCATACACAGCGCTCCTGAACTTGAACGAGGGGCGGGGTGCTCTAATGCTCTACGGCCGGCAGCTTATTGTCTAACATCCTGCTGTCTTTGGCCACCTATAAAAGGGCAGAGGATCCTCCATTCGGGGAGAAAGATATCCATAGAGCGACCATTAAACTTGTCTTTTTTTTTTGCAGCTCGAGCTCCCGCGGCACCTTTGCATCCGCAAGAAGCCTGTCTTCGCATCCCCACCGCCGAAGAGGAAAAGGCCGCAGAGAGGAGTGCGTTAAGGCCCCTGATCCCAGCCGGCAAAGTCGCCCGGCCGACGGATGTCCGAGCGTGACTCCCGCTTGTGGCCACGCCCAGAGAGAGCTGTAAGGAGCCGGTCTTGGCCCACATGGAGCGGAAGCAGTCGCCGTCATGGGAGCGGGCAGAAGCGCTACCTCTGCATGCTCCAAAGCTGCCACTCTGTCCACCGCACACCAGCCTGTGCCCGCATACTAGCGGGACATGTCCGACCAGACCTGCACGTGTACTACATTCCTTTCCTTTTCTTTACATCCTCCTTCCTTTAACACTTTCCTTCCCCATTTTTCCTAATTAAATTACCCTTTTTCCCGTAAGGCCTCGCCTCGTGTCCATGCTTCCTGGTGCCGCCAGTGCACATAGGGTCGAACCCGTTACACCATGTATTCACAAAAAATCTAATGTGATATTGCCTATTACATGTTTGCTAAACAGTTAATGGAATAGTATCTGTTAATTGTACTTAAATAATTTTGTTGTTGTAATTGTTTACATTTAATTTGACTAATATTTATTAGAGATAATGATTTAACTGTTATTTATCAGAAATAGTGATGTACCTTATTTTTTGTGGTTTTTCATTTAAGGTTATTGAGTACTTAGTTGAATCCACTTTTGTTGTATAACCTGCAACACTGTCAGACACAAGAATTAAAAGTGATTGCAGAGTTGATCCTCATATCCTCGCTAATGGCTTTTTTTGAGGTTGAAGCAGAAGTTGATGTGCAAATTCCCAGATAACTCGTCAATAACTGTTGAGTTAACCAATGTCTTCAAAGAGGAATATATTTGTATTATACAATACACAAGTAGTATACAATTGACATTGTATGGATAATAGTCATGTGCAGTTCCTTGGAAAGTTTAAAATTATTTCATATATGTATGGTCAATGTTACTCTATATGGTCCATATGACCTATATGTATACATCCGACCATTACACCCATATATGACTCTTCCCCCATATACACCTATATATGATTTGTTGCTACAAATTTGAATAGACACAATTGGACTGAATGCATTTTATGTTGTATCTTTAAGATTTCTCTTTACTGGAACTAAAGCCCAAACCTGTTACAGCATGACAATGCATTTATCTCTTAAGTGGTGTTCAGATAAGTGGAATGAGTTTTGAATGTTTATTTAAAAATAATAATAAAATAAATATATAATTTTATTTTTCTACTTTAGACTCATTGGCTCGTTTTCTGTGAAGAAAGTATAAAAAAACATCAAAAACATACATTTTATGACTTCACACTGTGAACACCACTACACGTTCATATCACATATGTTATATGATAGGTCCACAGGGCCCGGGGGGTAATAAAAGTGTGGAAATTGTAGAGTTTTATCTTGTCTGCACCTGCTGTTGCAGAGGATGCTATTGACCATCAGCCAGCTCCAAACCGAGCAGCCAGAAACACACAGTATGCATGCATCAAGTGCAAGAAAGACATAAGCAACACACTGTAACTTTGCCCCTGATTTGTTGTATAGAATGGAATGATTAGGCTGTGTTCAGTGAGACTAATGTGCTGTGTAATTGTAAGGCTCATTGTTGCTTATACAGACATGAATGTGTTCAATTTCGAATTAGGGTAAAAGAAATAAACAAAACTTTTGATTAAAAAAAATAATAATAAAATGATATATATTCATTTATGTTTGTTCAATATAAACATGCTTTTCCCTACCCAAATCTTAGGATAGGATTTATAAATATGATATATCAATATCTGTTACATATTTAAAATAAATTGTTATGGCTGTTTGGATTTTAAAACCCAATAAATTGGTGTGTCCACCAGACCTGTGAACATTGACTGAGTAACAAAAACACAAACATAATACAAGGGATATACAAAGTGAGTTCTATGAAGACATGATTTATGAAGGTCGGAGTGGAAGAACTCAAGTGGCCTGCACAGAACCCTGACCTCAACCTCACTTTAGGAATGAATAGGGACTCAGATTGTACACAGGGCCTTCTAGCCTCACATCAGTGATTGAATTTTTTAATGCTTTTGTGGGTGAATGGGAACAAATACCCATAGCCACACTCTAAAATGTACTAAAAAAACATCCTAGAAAAGTGCAGCTTTTTACAGCAGTGAACAAATAAATATGGAATAGAATGCTCAAGCACATACAGTATTTGAATGATTTTTTTTTTATTTTACACTGAAGACATTACAGTATATATGACAATAGATCTGAATAACTGCATCAATTTTATTAGATTTGCTTATTGATGAGTTAAATAATTAGTGAATGACTGCCATTCACATATTTTATCTTAAAGAAAAGAATGTGTTCAACTAAATGGCGGCACGGTGGTGTAGTGGTTAGCACTGTCGCCTTGCACCGCCAGGGTCCGGGTTCGATCCCTGGCCAGGCTCGATTCCCGTCTCTGTGTGCATGGAGTTTGCATGTTCTCCCCATGCTTGGTGGGTTTCCTCCCACAGTCCAAAAACATGTAGGTTAGGCTAACTGGCGTTCCCAAATTGCCCGTAGTGTGTGAATGAGTGAGTGTATGTATGTGTGTGTGTCTGTGCCCTGCGATGGATTGGCACCCTTGGATTGGGTGTGCCCTAAGTCTCCTGGGATAGGCTCCAGTCCCCCCGTGACCCTGAATACAGGATTAAACGGTATAGTTGATGAGTGAGTGAAAGGGTTCAACTAAAATGTGCCATGTTCTAAGTAGTTTGACACATTCAGAGAAAAAAAAGAAAAAAAAGTGTAATGAACGCTGAAATTATAAAATCTGATTATTTAAAATGTAATATTGCACACTCATCTTTAGACCTCAGACCCATTTTTTTTTTTTTTCAGTTTATACACAGAACAACAGAATGACCCATGTCATTCTACTACTTTCAAATGAAACTTGCCAACCTTGTCAGGTGTCCACATACATTTGGTTATATTCTACATACTGCTTTTAATGCCATCTTTTAAAATATAAATTATAAACCGATAGAATGATTACCCAAAAGCCATGTCTGGCTACAACTGAGATTTTTATTTTTTTTTCTCCAGACAATTGCACCCCAGTTACATACAAGTAATAACTGAACTCTCAGACACATTATTGTTTTGCAGTTTTGGCTTCCTTTATTTCACTCCTGCACTCTCTGAAAAACTCTGGTCATTTCTTCAGAACCACCAAAGGTTGTCATAACAACATTTGTCTGGTTTCAGTGGAGAAGTCTTTTAATTTCTGTAAATCAACCATCTTCTCTCTATTATTAGAATGTGAACACCAAGTGTCCTTGATGTATATTTTTCTCCATCAATGCTACCTAACTGTCTGGCTCAGATTTGCTAGCTGTTTCCCTCCTAAATTTAATGTGCTTGAAACAATAAACACAGCCATTCAAACACAATTCAAATTGTGCAGAACAGTGCAATTCTGTTTCTCATTGTAATAAATGTTAAAGCAGTTTTGCATTTTGATAAATGAGTGATTGAGTCACTCTACTGCTGGGCTGCATCTGATGGTACAATTACAAATACAGCATGTAATGTAAAGGGAAAATACATGTTAAACCTCCTTCTTATAAACGTACTCGCATGTTTCAGTTACATAACTAATTTACAACACCACAACAACTAATTTTATTATCAAAATCTCTGATACAAACTGATAATATTTGGGTTGTTTTCTTTAAGTTTGAACATCTATATAAAAGCACAAATTCAGAAATCCTATGATAAAATCGCTTTGATTATATCAGTGTGAATTTTGCATGGTTTTTATATAAGTCTATATCTCTACCTCACACAGTTTTGTCACAGTTAGCCTGTAGTTGTGTTTGTGGTAATTTAAGCCTGCAATTTAGTATCAATAATATCTTGGTTGACTTTTAGCAAAACATATACAGTAGCAAACCATGTGATAATTGTGTTTTTATAGTGAGTCACAAGCAGCTACATGTTTTGTTGCTTTTTTTTTTTTTTAACAAAGATTGTTGAAGATCAACATCTTAGTTGTAGTTTTACTTTGGCAGTTGAAGAGAACACCTTATCATAGTACATGCATGCACTATATAATGTGACTTTGTGCATTGTCTGACTTTGTAGTGTAGCTCAGAAATCCCAGAGGATTGTGAATGCAACTGATTCCCACAACACATGTAACCCGTGTCTCCGGGTATCTCTTGAATGCTGTAATATTGTGTCTCTGCTTAATTCCCTTTGTTTATAAAATGGTGTTTGCACAACCTCCAAATTGTATAATGTCCTATTTCACAGGGCGTATATTATATATATATATATATATATATATATATATATATATATATATATATATATATATATATATGTTCCTGAATGCTGGGTTATTTGTAAAAACAGTAACATACAGTAGACTTTGACAAAAAATATATTGAAAACCATTATGTTCAATCACGGCAGCCACTATTATGCCAGGCTGATCATGGCATAGAAGGAAGTGACGCAACTGGGTTTTCAGGTCATGTCATGTTTTTCTAAGTAATATGGTCATTCTATGTTGTGGTGTACATTAAAGATGGGTATTTAAAACACCCATTTATTCTCTTATGTTTAAACTTTATTTTGCATAATTTCCCATCCATTATAGGTTATACAGAATGTACACATTACTCCAAAAGCATTCCTGTCAGCTCATACTGTATTTATGATCCATTGGATGCTAATTAAATCACAGTTTCTGTATTTACTAATTCTAGTCTAAAAACGCAACCCTTTTATTCTCACCTTTTTGATCCTTAATTAAATGATGAGGAAGGAATCAAATGTATTAATTTAATGCATTCATGTTTATGGACATTGCAGGCATCGTTGCCATGGGTCCAGTCAGGGCTCAAAGTGCAGGCTAATATATTAACCTGTTAGTCCTCAAGTGTCAAATAAACAGATAAAAACAGAAAGAAGCTAAAGTATTAAATACACAGTTTAGAAATTTGAAAAAGGTTTACAAAGATAACTGAAAGACAGAATAGATATAATATATTTTAAAAAAACGTAAAAATGTAAACACATTATATAATAAGGTAGGATAAAACAAATACTGTAGGTGAATACCTATATCAATATCAATGACAGAGAGGAACTCAGGACTAGTACAGCAATAAATTGTTCAGAATATTAAACACTTAATCATCACAGTACAGCACCATGTCAGTTAATCTTCAGTGATACCAAACTGTACTGTACATTTAGAAGGCACACTTGATTGTGACAGCTCTTACAACTTCTCGAAAGGGAATCTTGGGTCTGATGTTTTGCTAGGTTCTTTGTCACTGCTGGTACCTGCAGCACAAACGGGCTGCACATTTAGTTAAGTTATTCCTCTGAGCAATAGCCAGACATTACACTGGTAAAGCAGGCCCTGGGTATCACCTGGTGAAAGACAATGCCAAGCCTGTTTTAGCGTGAGTGTGTAGGCAGTTCCTGTATGATGGGACTGATGCCTTTAACTCGTCCTGATGTTACCCTGACCTGAATTTAACTGAGCATGTGCTGGTGCATCTGGTGCCACCAACTACCACCACAGACTGTTCAGAAGCTAACATTCTTCAGGTCTGGGAGGAGATCCCACAGGAGCATGCCTATACATGTAAATGCCTATATATGCAATAGTGTAACAGTCAGTAGCTATGATGAAAATAGATATTTTATGAAACCAATACAATCGATATCAAGTCGAGATATTCTTTGACTTGTTTTTGTAGATTTACAGTTGAGAAGAATGGGTTATCTTGCAGCCTTGTATGGTTTCCTAACAGCACTGTCACTTTCCACGATAGCTCAGGGTGAGTCCCTGGTAAAAGACATGGCCAGTGAGCCTGTCATTGATATAATTTGATTTTTTCACTTTTCAGATTTTCCCTTTCTACTTCTTGTCCTCCTCCTGGTTCAGCAACAGAGGTGGTTTTAGCGTCTGTTAGGGCCCTATGCAAAAATGTGCAGTGACCTCTCCAAACAAGCGTCATCCCCATTATCTTAGAAAGAATAAATAGACTTGTCACTCCTTTTTCTTTGTTGTTCCCAACACAAACACTCCTTGACATATCCTGTCTTAAACTTTCACAAAGTGAATAGAATGCACAGCTTTTTTCTGAGGCCCTGACATGACAGAAGATATCTGGTGGCCTGCTCTGATTTGCTAGTCTGAACAGTAATGCACAGCCCTAAAATAGAAAAGATGTACATAAACAGCAGAATAGATTGTGTGTACACATAACACAATTTTATTCATACTTCAGTGCAGGTTTCTCTTGATTTGGTGGTTAGCTTTGTCAGGTAAAAACATAGCAAATGGCTGCAGACCCAAACAGATGTTCTTGGTCCAGTTCCAATCGATCTCTAGCACGGTTTGATTACAAAGAGAAAGCAATTTGCTCCTGAATTGACACACCTGCAGGAAGTAAACTAAGCATTCTGTTTTTAGGGTTGAAGGTAGGACTTTCTAACATGAGCTGCAAAACCGAGCCAGGGAATAGGGCTCAGGAAATGATGTGATGTGTCCTGGTTATTTTAACTAACAAATACCATGAGACAATAAACAGTGGATGTGACACACACCAAAAAAAATATTTTGAGTTAGTTATTAATGAATTAATGATCTAATAGTTATCTATTTATTAGCACAGCCAATTCACGTACTGACATTTCACTGAGCAAAACCCCAAAATTGGGGATGTGAGACTGGAAACTTACATTGCCCATTTGGGAAACTTAATCATTCTTGGAAAATGGCATCTAAAGCATTTTTTTTAAAGATGATTTTGAGTGACAGTTAAAAAAAAAAAAAAAAAACATGCTGTATTTGATTTGTAAATCATGTAACATAATTTACAATATTTGTATGTGTTTTTATTTTAATTTTTTTTCAATTGAGAAATTACAATGCACAGGCTCTAGAAAAACTAACATAACCAGTGTTTATAAAGTCCACTCATTTACAGGAAGACCGCAACCTTGTGTCCTTCAGCTTATTTGTGTGGTCCAAAAACTCTATCACAGACAGGCAAATTTATTTGGCCTTCAAAATTACATTAAAATTTCACTTTATGATCAGATCAGCAGTGGATGAAGATGCCCTGGCCAGTTTAGGTCATCTTAAAGGCTGTCTGCTTTTGATTTATCTGCTATCATGTCAAAGAGCTACACAATACTCAGAATACAAAAGAAGTGTGAGCTGCAGAGGCATGAGTCATCTGGCTGACAAGCAAGAAAATTCAGCAAAATTATGAGCTGAAATAACAGGATAAAGTAGTGCTTAGCATAATTTTACGGTTGCAAATGTTTTCTATTCAGAATCCTTCTGACTACAGATTAACCAGAAATATGTTATTATGTCTACATTGCATTTTTCAGTATTTTATTATCAATAGCATGCTACAGTATCATGTATCATTTATGATGTAACAATATTTAAATTTGTCACTTATTTTCCCTTCAAAGCATTTGGAAAAGAAATACACATAGCGAGATTTTTTCTGGGCTGGTACTGACTACATTTTGACCCAGATAGGCCAGATAGTACATCTAAATAATATGGCATATTAGGGTCATATAACACAATTATGATAAATATCAAGTCTAAATTTAAAACAGACAGATAGGACTGAGAGACCATTTAAAGGCTCAGGAAACCTTTGCAGGGGTTTTAAGTTAATTAGCTGATTAGAGTGTGACACATACAGAAGGTATTTTTCACAATATTAAAAAATTCTGAGATACAGAATTTTGGGGATTCAGTAGCAATCTTTAAAATAAATAAAACTTGAAATATATCAGTATGTTTGTAATGAATTTGCATAATAGTCTCATTTGAACATTAAGGAATCTAGATAATAGTTTCACTTGAACATTTACTGTTTTGAGTGGTTTTGTGCCAGATTACCTCATAATACCCATCGCTTTTTGGGACGAATACAGGGCTTTTGACCTCAAAGAGGGCATAGCTATATATGCCACTCAACAAAGCCAACCATTTTGATAGTTTACCATAAATAGAGAGTATGCAGAACACACAGAAATTACCATAATGCCCGTAGAAAGTGCCCAAACCTTCAAGAAACACTTTGTTTGTGGCACCATGATTTAATCCCCCCCAAAATATGTAACCTTTTAAAACTGAATCTCCAAAGATATATCGATCATTGTATGTTTATTCATTGTATGTTTAAAACAAGTTTGTCTGATATGTTCCGTGGTGCTAATAAATCACAGACATGTGGAACGCCACTATGAGATAACACATGGGTCGTTAGAGCAAACATATCCGCAGCAGTCCCACGTGTAAAATATTCATAAAACTGACAGTGTTGACAGGTATGTTGAGTGAACACATAAATGTTATGAACAGTTATGTGAAAGATGTAATAATCTACAGTACTTTAAACAGTAGATGCATATTGGATTGGGAGGAGAAATAAAGGTTTAAATGTGATTTATGTAACGTTTTCCATGGCAGTATTATAGTTACTACTCACCGGGGTTAAATCAGTAATAGAAACACATCATCCTCAGGTTCCCAGCTGGATTTGGCACATTTTCTGGGTTTTTCTGTGCAAAAATAATTAAAATGGGAGTAACATATTCAGGAAAAATAAATCTAATGCCTTGGCAGATATCAAACTAATGGTTAAGATAATGTGGAGATCTTAAATATAAAGTGGTATGTCCAATTCAGTCAACCCACACAATCAACGTAGAATTTTACAAAACCTTTACAGTCAAATTGCTATGAAATTAATTTATACAATTAAAAAAAATACATTCAGTTTAACAAATCTTTATTAACATAACCTTTGGGGCCCAATGTTTTACATTTACTAAATCTTAAATACAGTAATTGGTCTCATATGGAAATAGGTAAATGAAAATAGGTAAAACTGGATTAGAACATACAGTAGGTATGGTTTAGCTTTTTATTAGTGTAGTTAGTGAAGTCAAAGACAAAGAACAAGCAAGGAACACATTAAACTGTACTACAGTACACAGCCTACACATTACAGGTTGTGTTACCCATTTAAGGAAAGGCCAATTTATATATATATATATATATATTTATGTGGATGACCTGGCAGACCAACTGAAATCATTGATTGTGAAACTGAGAGTACTTAGTGTGGAAGCTCATGTCTGAAAAGCGATAGGCATACTGTGTGTCATACAGAGGATTGCACAAAGGCACCGAAGACACATCACAGAGCCAAGGGCTGGACAGCCATGCGTGAACAGAAAGTAAACTGAGAGCCGAGGGACCACAGCGGTGTGAACTCATCCTTCTCAAGCAAGAGTAACGGAGCACATGGAGCTGACAGCCCAAAATGCAGAGCGGAAGACAGAAAGAAAAAAAAAGCATACACAGGAGAATGTGATGCATCACCTTTTTAAAAGTAGTAGTGAGATGTAGCTCTATAGGAACCCAGTAGAATTACCTACAGTATCTATAGTGGAACCTTAATTGTGTTTACACACAATGATTAGTATACAGTATGCTGATTTTAATTTATGGTGGTAAAATGCATTACAAAAAAAGAGGCTATGTAGTTTTACTTATTTTTAATGTAGAGAATATCCCTACCTTTATTCAGTATTAGCATTCCAAGACTCTAGTCAATATTGGACAAAAATAAATAAATTTATATAAATTTATATCCATTTAAAAAAACTTTTACAATTTCTATGACCATTTTCTAACATATACTGTACATACTGTATTGTTACCATGTTTCTTTTTTTTATCCATACGTTCTTTTGATAATTACAAGTGTTTGTACACGTTTTATAGAACCCATAGCCACTCATATGTTACAACTAATTTGCACTTGCCTTGTTTTTTGATGATTCACAGTTTCTTTTTTCACACTTGTAATTCATCATTTATCATGTCTGAAAGTGGATCCCACTGATGCCATGCCATAATTAAAGTGACTTGAAGAGCACAACCCTGTCAAACAATGTTGCTGCAATCCCATTGCTCTGACACTCATTTAGCTGCTGGGGGTCAACTAGGAAACTTCCCAGAAGCAGGCCCCAAAAGGGAGAAAAGTGCTCATGCTGGCAGGGGGCACAGAGATGCAACATGCTGCCTGCCATGCTATGAGTGGGCAAAATGTTATGTTAGAGCTCAGAGAACATTCGTGACAGACTGGGCATTCTAGTAAAGGTTTAATCTTTTTCAATCATGACAATCACAACAATGCCACAGCTTTAAACAGTAGAAGCCCAAGAGAGTGAACTGGGTGCATGATATAGTATTACTGTCTCCCTTGTGAATCAAAGTGACATTAACTACAATTAATCACAGCATGAGCAGGTGTTTAAAAATTTGTGATTTTGAGCAACTTGTTTCCAACTATGAGAAAGTGTAGTTTAGTTCTTATCCATCAAGATAAAGAGGAGAGTAAACAACTAGGTTAGTTTTGATTAAAGCAAGCATTTCGGATGGTATTGTTTCACCCACCTTATGCAACCTCATAATATTTTTATTTGCATTCATTTTTGGCTGAGACCAAATGAGAGAAAAAAAAAAAAAAAAAAAACAGGTTATTGCCACATAATGTTGATCAGTCTAGACCTGACCAGTTAACCAACTGTTTTTTACCCTGTGCTCACATCAGAAAACCCACAATAAATTATCCTATGCTTGTTTTTTTTTATTTATTAAATACAGTATGTATTTTGCAATTAAAGTATATTTAAACCTACAGTACATGCAACTGTACTTATGTACACATTTACTTATTCACTTTCTCTCACACAGCCTGCACGCAAAGTTCACCCACACAAACCCGATGTAGGAATGAAGCCTTTGACCCTGGAGGTGCAAGGTCACAGTGCTAACCACTACACTACCGTGCCACCTCTTATGCATGCAGTCTCAAATAAAAATTGTAATCACACCTATTAATTCAAGAATTTCATTTTTAATAGCATATTATAACCATAATATGATGTGGTCATAAAAATAAAATAAAAAAAATAAATAAGTAAATTTAATTTAATTTCTTATTGCATCCATATGTATTTATTTTTCCACAACAATTTGGTACTCAATAAGTACATTTAAATATGTATTGCTGTAATATCAAAAGAAATTGACTGGGTCAAAAGGACATTTCTTGCTAAGTAACAAACAAAACATGCAAAGTAACTCACTAAGCACTGACAGCTCAAATGTTTTATGTTCACTTCCAATTAATCTTGCTAGGGCAGTGACTGTCGAACGTAATGATACGCCAGACTCCAATTAAGCTGTACTGCATTGTCTGACAACATGTCTGGGGCAGCCTGGCTTTGTGTTGTTAATGAAGATAGCCTATTTGGGCAGTGAATTGGTTGCTGAGACAGTCTACCACTAAATAGTCCATTAAGAGGTTTATTATGTGAATCATCAAAGGGTTGTTGGGATGAGCAAGAGAGGTATGCTCTAAATAAAGAAGTGCTGATGTGTACATGGAGAATGTTTTGCATGCTGTTATCATCATTGTCTGGGGAAATCTAATGTACATAAACATATCTGGTTTATAAAATGATGCCTCTTCATGGAGGGGCTGTTTTAGTCTTTGTCACCTTTAGATTGGGATACTATAACCCAGTCTGAGATCTTCCACTGACTCTCATCGGATTTCCTAATGTCTTAAAGTTTTCCCATATTACATTTATGTTGCGTTCCCATTACAGACTTCCTAGTCTCAACAGGTAGAAATGTTTATTGCTTGAATACCAAGTCAAAATTGTATTGACTTGGCTCATATTGATGCTAACATTGTTGACAGGGAGGTATATATATCAAGCTACAAACTTATATAAAAATATAAAAAAAAATAGTACAAGCTACTAGTAACTGCATTATGATTTTGTGGCATGCATCATATATATATGTCAACCCTTGTTCTTAAGCTATTGAGCAAACAAGATTCTTGGATGCATGCCACAAAATCATAATGCAGTTACTAATACTAGTTACTATTTTTTAATATTTTATATAAGTTTGTAGCTTGAGAGTATCCTTAAACCCTGGCCCCATTTTAAACTTTTACATCTTGTATACCATGACTTCTCAAACATGTGAACAAACCATGTAGGGCTTCTCGTTCCAAGCTGGCAGATTTTTATTCTACTGAGAAATAAGTGAACATATAATCGAGTGGATTGAGAGCTACCTGGGCACAGCAGGTGTCTGTGGGATTTTAAATAATTCAGCTTTCCAAATTAGATTTTCCTGACATTAATGAATGTATTAATGAGCCCTATTGACACACTCCCTCATGTATATGAGTCAAGTTGCAGGCTGTGTGAAGCAAAGTTAAATAGGTCACTGTGATCTTGGAGGAGAGACAAAGGACAGGGGCAAAGACTATCAAACTCATTACTTAATTGCTATCTTGAACTTCTGTTGAGCAGCATAGCCTTTTTTCTTGGGGATTATAATATCAGTTACCGTAGAAAACATTGGGGAGCACAAAGCTGCAGATAATATCAGGAAAGGCATGTAAAGGCAAACTAGATACTGATATTTGCAAATGATGGTCTCATAACTCCACAAATTGTGCATGTCTTAAAAACACCAATAGTGATATGGTATTTATGCATGGAATAACAGAAATGTTGTTACCGAGGCCTGGGGCTATAACTACAACCAAAAGGGAGCGTACACCACGCTGAGAATTTCACCCAAGACATCTGCAAAGAAGCAAGGAAAATGTGAAATGTGTATTTTGATAAAAAAAATAAATAAATAGGTATTTTATTGTGAAAAGTAGACAATTAATTTGTTTAATCATAATACATATTAAGACAATATAATATCAGTTTAGTTAAAGAAACATGTAAGGTCATTGAATTTAGTTACTTATGCTTGTGTAACTGGAACATTTGCAAAAAAAAAAAGAAGAAGAAGAAGAAGAAGAAGAAGAAGAAGAAGAAGAAGAAGAAGAAGAAGAAGAAGAAAAGCAAATAACAAATGTAACACAACCCAGTCATACTCTGACAAAGACCATGAAGTTCCCACTGCATTCTAAACGTATCTAAGGCAGCAGCGATGGGTGAATATAGGAAAATGTGCACTTTTCTAGTTCATACTACTTCCTAGCCAGGTAAAATTCCAAAACAGAGGCAAAGCCGCAGCGTTTGCAGTGCAGAAAACCTTCAACGGAAAATGCCAAGCCAGGCAATAAAGCTCCCTGTCTAAAAATACCTGCATACAAGGTAACAAAATATCATTACACACCAGAATAGATGAATCCATTGGGAAATATTGCACAGTGCATAACAAATACATAACAAGACAGCAAGTGAAGCATGTTGATAGTACGGCACATATGCCATGTAGCAGCCGCTACACAGATTATCAGCCGGGACACTAAATAAGAAATCAGTGAGAACCTATTGCATGGTATTGACAGAAAGAAAGGCGGTTAGGAGAGCACAATGTTCAGATAGGAAATAATGTTACCATGAAGTGGTGTATGTGGTCTGCAAGAATGTTTGAGTAGGCCAGGGGCCAAGGTTTGGCCAGAGAATGTCTAAAAAAAAAAAAAAAAAAAAATATATATATATATATATATATATATATATATATATATATATATATATATATATATTTTTTTTATATATATATATATATATATATATATATATTATTTTTTTTTTTTATATATATATATATATATATATATATATATATTTTTTTTTTTTCTCTAATAAAATGTCAACAAGTGATTAAGTAATCTCTAATTAGATAAGAATTTATTATTTTAAATAAATTTAATGAATGGATCAGCATTAATCTTAAAGGTTTTAAGAATGCATGGGGCAATTCTTAAACCATTTCCACTAATTTCAATCTCTCAGCAAGTGTATTTTTAAAATGTCTTGAGATGCTTGTATATTGATTTGTCTCAGTCTTAGTGTTTATCTTGCTAAATATGATATTTCTGTTACCCAAGCATTTTATTAAAAAAAAAAGAAAAAAAAAAAAAAAAAAAAAAAAAAAAAAAGAAAAAAAAAAAAAAAATATATATATATATATATATATATATATATATATATATATATATATATATATATATATATATATATTATTGTTTATTAGTGATATCTCAAATTATATTTATTTTCCAGATCCTTCAGGCTTCTAGGTTATTCTCAAGAAAATTGGCAAATCTGTAGATGCTTGTCCTCAATAACAATTTGATACTATTCAATCTTGCTCATATTTAAAATTGATCTTGACTGAAACTCCACCTCCTTGAGGCTCTTGATCTGATCAGTTCAGAGCTTGAACTTGTCTTGGACTTTATAACGACAGTCATGACCTAATTTCTGTGCTCTTTGCCACTACATTTTGTTGTTATTTTTTTTTTGATGGCCTGCCATCCTATCCAGGTTAAATTCCTGCCATGCCCCTAGTGTTCTTGGCTAGGTGTCGCATCTACCTTCCACCCTTTACATTTATTAAGTGACTCTGGTTCTCACTTCCATGAGATTTGTGCTTTGATTATATCTTAATACATCAATCTGAATCAGAACATTAATAATAGTTTACAGCGCACACTTAAGGGGCTTACCCCAAGTGGTGACAAAATCCCATTTGGAAACTGTCAGACTAATTAGATCAGCTCATGGTTTCTCTTCTTATTCAGAATATTGTCAGAATGCCAGTGATGACTTTGGAGACTTCGTATTCCAGGCTTTAAATGACACAAGACAGCGTGGGCTGGGGTTTTTTGTATAATGAGCAGTGTCGCATACAGATGAGCTACGCCTCTGAGGAGGCAGCGAGAGACTGTCAAGAGAGTTTTAGGAAGATCTAATGTACTTATATATACATGTCAAGAATGACTATGCCATATGCAATATAAAAGGGATAATTATTCCTAAACAATTAGCTTAATGTTACTAACTGACACAAGTCCAAATAATATTATTTTTCATGTAAACCAGAAAGTACAGTTAAATGCTCCATTTTCTTTTATGAAAGGCATGCTTTATAAAATCTGATTTCACTTTAGGCATGCCGTTATTCCAAACAAAAAATGTTATCCTAACATTTTACCAAAATGGCGAAATTTAGTCATGCTTATTGCGGTCATCCACAACAAACTAAGCACCAATTTATCTTACAAAATAATAGCATTTGCACTTGTCGTTGATGGGAAAAGAGATTTTAGCAAAAGTTAACAGGTTAAAGCTAAAAATATGCTAATCAGCTTTAATGTAATCAATGACATTTCTATAATTATCACTCCCTCCAGGAAATACTTGACACCGTAGTTGTTGTTACTGATGGATTTAATCTTTCTTATAGCACTTCACGGACAAATTAACTGTCAAACTATACAAATGAACAAAATACACATAAGCACACATTTGTTGACATGAACAAACTCTAAACTAAATATAACTCCAGGAGTTGCAGACTTTGAACAAACTTGTTGGATATCCACCACAAGGGAAGACTGATGTAGCCGGTGAGAGAGAACTTTTCCTGGAATTGGCCTGTTCTTGTAGCCCTTACATACCACAAGCAACCAACTTTCCTTTAAAAAATTTCATCTCCTTTTTGACTGATTCTTTCCACTGGAAAATTGTCACAAGACTGTGGCCTTTGTGTAACTCCTATATAAACCATACTTTGAGTTGAGCAATGTGACACATAATATCTTTGTCAGGTTGGGTGACATTTTGTATCTTTTAGTGTCTTGATTTGCCAGGTTTAGCTGGTGCCTGTTATATTGTGTGAATTGTAAATTTATTACACTGTATGCTGTTAACTGAGGATTTTTTTATATGTTCAATTAAACAATAATATTTCTCATTTGTGTTTCATGCATCACATTTATATCTGGCTTTAATCTCATTATGGTCTCATGTATGGCTCATTTGTTTCTCCTTCAAATGCAGTTCTGTTTCTCATGTACATCTCATATTTCTCATATGTCTCAGGTTGTGTCTCAGTTATGTCTCTTTGTTTCTAAAGTGGGGTTTAGGAGAAATAGAAAAGACAAAGACAAGCTTGTAATGAGAGAGCTCAATTCAGTCTCATGAAACAAGAAAAAGCTCACTCTGAGCAGCAAAATTTGCAGAATCCTTTTGCTCATTATGAGCTTATTCATAAAAAACACTTCTAACCTCAATAGTGTTAGTTACCTAGATATATGCGAATCCACATGCTAACCCACCCACAGGTAGCATTTTAATTCATTTTGCAATTTAAGAACAAACATAGTGTAAATTTCAGCTAAGTATACCACAGGTTTTTTTTTTTTTTTTTTACAACAGACTGGTGGTTTTAACTTACATTTGACTCCTTGTCAATAATAATTAATTTAAAACAAGTAAAACCCACATTCACTGTCCGCTTTGTCCTATTAGTCTCCTTCTTAATTTTTATCTGCGTCAGGCAAAGTAGGTGGTGCGCTAAAGGTCTGGATGAATGATGGTGTAAAGCCCTATGGGCAGCAGTGTACTGACACAGGCACGGACACAGTTGTTGCGGTGTACCAAGTGGAACAGCTTTATTATTTGTTCGCCTTTTTTTCACTAGGTGCCAGGAATGTGGTGTGATGAAGGAGTGCAGAGTCGGTTCAGGAGGCAGGTGAAGCGAATCGGGGGGCGAACCCGATTATAGTGAGGGAGTGTCGCCGTACTCCCACGCCGAGCAGTACCTGGGCACTGGTGTAGAGGCGGCGAGCGAAGAGTCCGAGTCGCGCTGGTTAACCCTCCTACGTGGTTTCGCTCGGGGTTCAACGGGATCCTTGGAGTCTGAAGAACGCAAGTCAACATTAACAGTTCTCGCTCTACGTTTTATACCCACCGCCGAACTGGAGCTCCGTTCCCCTTTTATAGCTGGTGGAGTACTCCAGGATGCTGAATGAAAATGGGAAGCTGGCCGGGAATGGTTACGGCGCCCCGCCCCTTTTCCGCTGTCCTTGGTGCTGAAGTGCTGGTAGGTGCGTGGAGTTGAACAGAGAGCTGAGCAGGTGTACGGTTCTTCGTCACAGATGGATAAAGTGTTTTTTGCTAACTTAACACCGAGGCCTGGAGATGCCCTGCACACTTCTCTAAACACACTGGCCACTTAAACATTTGCATGGTTGGAGCATGTTAAAATTTCAATAAATTCATTAAGGTGTACACATTTGTAAAAGTTGTAGCCATGTTGATCAACTAGGGACACCTGGGTGTATTGCATAATACAATAACTGGTGGTTGGATATTTTTAAATAAAGACGATAGATTTTGAAATAAAACATGTATCTATTACAAAGCAGTTTCATAATTTACTTTAGTTGTTACCAACCTACATATCTACATATCTTCATTTTAGAGATCCAACCTACTAACCCTCCCCTCCACCTACCCATATGTGAAGTATTAAAAAAAAGTACTAAAAAGTCTTTAGTGTAAATGGCACTTTTTGTCAGAGAAATGGCACTGTTTGTCAAAGCATTTTTAGCCATTCTTTGCATTATGTTTTAACAAATATACTGTATATGAGTCAGAATTGGGCAATATAGAGTGACATTTTTTTTCAGCAGAATATATTCCTCGATATAAAGAACTCAATTTTATTTCATTTTAACTAACTATACACACACATGACTAAGCAAAAATTAAAAAAAGGATTATATCAGAACATATCAGATGTGATATGAACAGTTTACAAATACTGTATACTTTATGTGTGGAAAACACTGCTTTGGGAAAACAAAAAATATGTGAGTCGCACTCGAGACAAATATGAACAATGTCTGAGATTTAGAGGTATTGAGCCATATTTGAGACACAATTGAGAAGATTGAGAAAACGACTAAAATCTAATTCAAAGACGGCTGTTTTTTTTCATATGTGAATCGCACACAAGACCTTGTAAACTATCTCTGAGTTTCTAAGGTAATGAGCCACATTTGAGACACCTTTTGAGAAGATGCAGAAAATGCCTAAATCTCAATCAAGTCTCAACGATGGCTCACGTCTATCTAGGAGACAAAAAAGAGATTAACATGAGAGCTCATCTTGGAGTTTCTTTGCTATATGAATGTTTGTTTACATCAAGCAAGTAGCTTATTGGTAGCTTATTTTAAAGTAGATTATTAAATCTGGCACATAATTTTTAATAACATTGCTTTTACTCAACATTTCGATTTGAGCTCATAACACTGTGCTCTCACCTAGGACTGCTGCACATATGATCTGTGTTTTCTCTCATAGTGGCAACCCACATGACTGTTATTAGCACCATGGTTTCGGGAACATACATGTTTTAAAATTTGCTCAGGAAAATAAACATACAGTACATTAATATTATCGTTGAAGGTTCAGTTTTCATAATCTACTGTTTTTTTCTTTTTGTTTGTTTGTTACTATTTAGTAAGAAGTTACTGTGTATACTCTGTCTATACACGGCAACTTATTGCATAACAGAAGTTACTGTGTATACTCTGTCTATACACGGCAACTTATTACATAACAGAAGTTACTGTGTATACTCTGTCTATACACGGTAAACTATTGTGTTGATTGGCTCTGCCAAGTGATGAGTATAGCTTACGTCAAGGCAAACACGTAATTTGATTGGCTCTGTTGAGTGATGCATATGGCCATGCTCACCTTAACTATATTCCAAAAGAGCGCTAGATGCTGTGACAAAATCGGCACATAACTGCTCATAACTTCACTTCTACTCATAGTTTTGAATTATGATGCAGGGTTAACTTCAGGAAGATACCAATGAATTGGCTAATTAATTCAATTCTATTCAGCCAGTTTTGCGTTATGCTGTGACAAAATTAGCTGGACAGACATATAGACAGAATTGTTATGAGACTGGTTTCTGGTCCTTCAATGTACAGTATTAAACGTAAAGATATAATTGAAAGAGTAAGTTCTGACCAATATACAAACAGAACCCGTTTTATTTATATATATATCTCTTAAAAAGGCATCTTGTGTATTTCTATGAGATATAATACCTTGTAAGAACATAAAACAAATGGTCAGCTGAAGGAAACTGTGGTAACACTGTTGGCAATTTACATAAACTTATAAACTCAGCCAACCCTTAAAACCCAGAGTATTTTAAGAACCATCATTCTACAGTATGTTTAATATGATATAGTGATCAAGATTATGCATAAAAGTGTATTATTATATTTTTTTTCCAGCAATATAATGAAATTAATTGGTTTTCTTTTTAAGAAAATTGTATAAACTTGACTAGAAAAAAGCAGGGATTACATAGGTAAAGAATTACCATATATACATATTACCACAGTAGCTTAGTGGTAATTCAACAACAAACATTTATTTGGCGATAAACTTTTTGGAAAGAAAACTGTTTACTGTTTGTGTACATATTTTTTTCTGGGTTACTACAATATAGTTTCATTCCCTAAAACACTTGCAAAGAAAAAAAAAAGTGTTTGGCATCGTCGACGATGCCGTCAACCCCTAAGGGTTAACACTGTTACCTTTCACCTCAAGCGTTCAGATTTGTTTGCCACTTCGGGTCTGTGTGCATGTTCTCCCTGTACTTGGTAAGTTTCCTCCCATTGTCCAAAGGCATGCAGATTAGGCTAAATGGTGTTCCTAAATTCCCCATGAGTGTCTTCCTATTTTTTCATTGCCTTTATCGCACAGTTTCTCTGATACTAAAGAGTTATACCACAGAAATACTTGTTTGGTCAAAAACTGCTGAACAAATAAATTAATAAATTAGTCAAATGATTGGCAAATTGTAGTGGGATAAAGAAAAATTATGTTGTCATAGTAAAATAACCAAGATAGTACCAAGGTTACCAAAATAACCAAGGGTTTCAACTTTTCTATTGTATGTATGTATGTTATATGCAAACACTGATTACTTAAAGATTTACCAAATGAAAAGAGGAAAAGAAAAACAGTATTGTTATTAACAAAAAAAAAAAAAAAAAATTCAGACACATTAGCGAAAGTATATTATGGTCAAAATTAGACAAGGAACATTAATTTTAAAATTAGTGCAGTCACATTAACAACGAAATTATGACAAAAAGTCATTCTAGTTTTTTTTTTTTTTTTTGGTAGAAACCTCCAAAAATGACAAGACAACATAATCTGCATGAATTAGAATTTTCAGACTCAAAGGGAAAAAAAGTTCAAGGGGAAAAAAAACCTACTATAAAATCAGTTTTAAGCTTCATTTAAAACCTCTTGATCTAAATATTTAAACTAGAAAAGCATCTTGAAAATGGCTATAATAACATGCCAGGCTACAACATTTTTAATGGTTCAGTCAGCAGTATTTATTCAAAATATCTGGCAGGAGGTGCGGGAAAGCACACATAGAGGTGATTACTGTCAGCATTTCCTTATCAAGCCTTTTAGCATCCCCAGTGTTCATGCCTCACATAGTCCCAGCATGCTTGTGTTTAATATGGTGCATCAAACAGATATACAATTTAGTTGTCTCTATTAGCCTGGCTGGCTTAATCCTAGCATAGCAATTCATTTTAGACCCAACATCAAGGCATAGATTGCAATTGCTAAATCATAGCAGTTACAATATGCTGGAAAGCAGTGTATAGAGATTAAAAAAAAATGTCCCCTGTGTAAAGAAGATCAAAATTCTTACTGGGATAGAATGTGACATAAATAGTAAGTGCTGCTAGGATTTGAGGTTATGTGAGGTGCTCAAGGATTTTCATGGCAGATTGCCAGGCCCAGCTAGGAAATATAGCTTTACTCCTTCAACAGTGGTAAGTTAAAATTTATAGAATCAGTCTCTGAACAAATCTGGGGAAAATTCATAGGGAACACAGGGAAAATCAACAATCATGCAAAAATCAAAAGAATGACCACTAAGAAATATATTAAGAAATAATGCAGTAATTAGTTCTCTCTATCTCTTTCTTTCTTTGCTTTGTTCATCTCAAGCTGCATATACTATTCACTACAATGAATAGTGCAAACACACATTTCATCTTTTATTTATTAAGTAAGATATAGTATAAAAACAAAAGAGAATTATGGTCAGTTTGTGTGTGCATCCATCCATCCATCCATCTATCTATCTATCTCATAATTAATGCAGTAATAAATGTACAGCAATCATTTTATCCATGACTCATGCAGTTAGGGGCAGGGTAGTAATTAACGCTGTACTGTGGCCTCACAAGTTCTGCCTTTTCCATATGGAGTTTGCATGTTCTTCCCATGTTTGGAGAGTTTCTTCCAGGTACTCCAGTTTCAAATTTTTGTTATTGAGAACATGCATCTATAATTTTATAAATTCTTATGAGAATCAGCTTGAAGTCTGAGGAATCTAGATAATAAATCCCTAGTAAACAATAAGCACTTAAATTTACCAAATGCTCAGCCAAAACAAAGATAAATCTATCCAAAGCAAGATCAAGTCAATATACCAAGACAGTTCAGGAACAGACCTGAGTCTTACAGTCATGAGCACAGTTGTGCATCTCCTGGATCCCTAGTTCAGTTCAGAAATTGGGTTAATATACATTTTAAGTGTTGCACGTTCTTCCCAAAACCTCTTGGTTGGTGTGAGTATGTGAGTCTGCGTCCAATGTAGTGTTCGTGTTTCACTTCCAGTTTTTCAAGCATAAGCTCTTACTCTGTTGTGATCCTGACCAGGTTAAGACCCTGTTAAATAAAATGAATGTGCACAAACCGTTTAAGCAATTTCAACCTCTGAAGCCACCTTCACTACCTTCACTGAGGGTCATAGAAAGCCAAGAAATGTAAAAACAGTTTTAAGATAAAACGTACAATTGATTTAAGATACATTTGTTAAATAAAATGATTGCTTTCCACTCTTACTTGTTGAAAGGCTACTAGTCAAGCCTGGAGGCATCAGCACAGCACTATGGTGCCAAGAAGCATTTTGAAACCCTTCAGTGGCATTTTCTTTTTTGACCTCTCTGTGTCTGTATGTCTCTCCCCTTCTCTGACTTCTTTATGTATTTATTATTTATTTATTCCATTTTATTTTTTATCAAAAATGTGTTCAAAAGCAATGTTGAGCACAAAAAATATAGTCAAGAGAAACAAAATCTTTTTGATGTAGCAGGGCTCATTTTTCCTGAAGGTGGAATCGAACACTAACCCACAGGGAAATCTTAAAAGTGCTTTTCTTAACAGTTTTGATTTTACACAGATAAAACACGCAAGTTCCAAATCCCCCTAACCCCTTCGTAAACATTCCCTAAAGTTCGACCCTTGAAATAACACTTGAACAACCCCACCACCAACATTATTATTATTATTATTATTATTATTATTATTATTATTTGTCCAACTAATTTAATTTCATTACAGTTAATTAAACATTAAAATTTAAATAAAAATATAATTTGCTTTGAATTAAACAACATTCATTTGTGATTTTCAGAGCTCCAGTCACAAACCCAAATTCCATAATTTTTTTTTTATTAATCTGTAAAATATCAATGCTTATATTTATCTACCCACAGCATTTACAGTGAACAAGGGGATTATTCTTCATAATTCTAAGTCAAGGTATAAGAGCATCAAAACCTGGTTTAATTTGATTCAGTTCAAAAGAGCTTGTTTAATGAAATGGCTTCATTCAAAGTAATAACTTTAACTACTGTACGTTCAAAAATTGATCTGTATCATAATACAAAGACGGATATGCCTGAATGGTACGCAGTCCGTCCTTATAGGAACTGTACTATGGCTGTGTGAGCTGCCAGTGGGACGTGTGAATGGAGTGTATAATTAGGTTGGCTAATGGGCTGAATAATTATGTTACCTTAAGGCCATCTGGCCCTGGAGCTGTGAGACCTCTCCTGCCCTGTTCTGCTGAGCCTCTGATCCAGGTGAAAGAAAGATGGAAGTTTTTTTTTTTACCCCCTGGTTCCATGTCATGCACTACAGCTGCAACTTTCTCCTCAAAGGAAATTTAGGGCATTTTGGTCTAAGCAGATGTAGGGCATCCATGTGGCAGAACTGTCTAAGCATTTGCTTTGCAGCTTGTAAGCTTGACACTGCTGCTACAGCTATCCGTGGCCAGGAGTCAAGAGAGTGGCAGCAGAGCATAATTGCGCTTGTTTTATGTGTGTGAAGTATGGCATTCCTCCCTCTGCTGCTATGACTAAAGCCAACGATGTGCATCTGTTAGCACTTGTATACAGAATGTCGTCCTTAGCACTCTTCGTCAAGTATATCCGCGTGACATTTCGAATGGTGCTATAGCTGGAATTTTCATGTTTTGTATGAATTGCATGTTATCAGGTGCCAATCATAGAGCTGTAGTGTAGTACATGTTAAAAGTGTAATGAAGTGACTACTCAGTTGTTCCCCATTACAAGTAAGTCATCATAGACTATCATCAATCTCTCTCTCTCTCTCTCTCTCTCACACACACACACACACACACACACACACACACACACACACACACACACACACACACACGCACAAAAGTATCCCCAAAGGAATAGAATACAATGGAGCATGCTGTTATAGCAAAGTTAAAGAGAAATTTTCTTACTACCATGGAAGAAAAAAGTCCAATAATAGCATGGGCCACCTTTTTTTTTTTTTTTTTTTAATATAAGGGATGGTGTCATATTTAAAAAAAAAAACAATTTCTATGAAACCGGTTAATGTCTAATCATTTGTATTATACTAGCTTTAAGTCTCTCTTTCTTTTCTCATGTGAATTGATAAACTCATGTGACAGAGCAACTGCAAAGATCTCTGTACCAAAACAGCATCTTTACATTTAATGTAATGAAATACACATTCATATATAAATTACGGATATTTAAATTGGGACACAGTGACTGAATATTATAATTTTAAATCGTGAACAATACTTCTAGGACCTCTGAGGAAGGACATTAACTCCCAGGCATTTTGTATTATGTTTTGTCAAATGAATACATTTAACGCAATTAATCATATTAATTTTGCAGGGATCTTATTAACATGAGTGTTTTACTTTTGAGATTAGTTTGGTTCATTCTGTTAAATGATTAAAATATGCAAATGTTATGGAAATATACTGCAAATTACTTTGCCTGTCACGCATTCTCAATTATTATCTCATACTTTTACAACATGTGTCCTTTCCTGATGTTCAGGCTTTGCTAACAAATTCGCAGTATATTTTTGACAAAAGGTGACAAATTGTGCGAAGCAAGAGACTGAATAAAAATGTGCACTGTCAGCATATAATCTCAAAGTCATTAATGTTTAAAATTACAAGAAGAGTATTAGTATGCAAAATACCTTAATCCCCATGCCTCAGCAGGATTATAGGTTGAGTCAAATTAATGATTTTAAAAGCATTGGTCGAGGCAGAACATGCTTTATTTTTGTTCAGCTTGTAAATATTTTAACCACATCACAACCTTTTTTTTTTTTTTTCCTCACAAAATTACAGTATGGACTATACTAAACTATGGATTATGGAACTGAAAGTAATTAACATTAGGACAATGGCATCAACATTTGCTAATTAGTTGTTTAGAGATGATTACAAGTCTAAACTAAATCAATGAATCAATTACTTCAATGAATTTGTCACTTCACAGAATGTGTCTAAACTACTAATGCCTGGTAAGAATTAATTATTAGTAAATGATGAATTACAATGTTTAAAGAAATGTTTGAAATGCAGTTATCATTCAGTTCATCATATAGCCTAGGTTGGCTGGCACGGTGGTGTAGTGGTCAGCACTTTCGCCTTGCACCGCCAGGGCTCCGGGTTCCTGGTTCTGGGTTCCGCCAGAACTCCGGGCTCCGGGTTCCCAGCCAGGCTCAATTCCTGTCTCTGCGTGCATGGAGTTTGAATGTTCTCCTCGTGCTTGGTGGGTTTCCTCTTGGTACTCTGGTTCCCTCCAACAGTCCAAAGACATGCAGGTTAGGCTAATTGGCATTCCCAAATTGTCCGTAGTGTGTGAATGAGTGAGCGTATGTGTGTGTCCTGCGATGGATTGGCACCCTGTCCAGGGTGTACCCTGCCATGTGCCCCAAGTCTCCTGGGATAGGCGCCAGACCCCCCGTGACCCTGAATACAGGATTAAGCGGTATAGAAGATGAGTGAGTTAGTGATATAGCCTAGGTTGTGCTGAAAAAAGGATACGTCACACTATACTGCACAATCTTGAGCTCTATGTGTATATATTTATCTATTTTAAAAAAACAGCAAAACAAAAAAATAGCTCAAATGCTTTAAGGACTACAATACAGTATTGATCTGAAATACTCACAACCGACCTAAAAATCATGATGTTATGGGAGTAAATCATGGTGGTGAGAGCACTATTCAGAAGCTGGGACAGGTGCTACACTTACACTGAAAATGGATAGCTCAAACTGTCTAGCTACTTTATCACAAAACCTGTTCATCAGTGTCAGAAAGCTGGAGATAGAAAGGACCTGCACCTTCCAAAATGAAAATAACCCAAAGTACACATGGTCAACACATAGGTCAACAAAATAAAGAGAAATCTTAAAATGCCCGATCAGAGCCTGTGCATCACACCCCACCATCCCCACCAGAAAAAAAAAAAAAAAAAAACACGCTAAAGAGATCCGGGCACAGGAAATCTCCAGGCAATCTGAAGGAGACTGGGAAAATGAAAGCTTATTCAAATAATCACTTGACTGTGCGAGGTGTGCTTTCCATCATGTAATCCTGTAGAATGAATACAGCAAAATCTTATACAGTAGTTCATTCCCTCAGCACATCCCAGATGCTGAAACTCAGTTTTTCTAATCCCAGATGTATTCCACTGGTGTCAAATAAGTAAAACACACTAGAGTAGGTCACTTGGTCGAGGAAGTGAAACTGAAACAGTTTCAGTGACCATGAACAAGCTCTTTGACCCCTGTCTGTACAGTGAGTGGGTGAACTGATAAATTTAGGTTGTGGTGCTTAAAAGAGCTATTTTAGGAAATAACATATCTGACATGTTATGCCCTTTACTGAGGGGGGCGGGGGAAACGGTCTTACAAAAGAATTCCCCATGCTTTTGCTCACTTCTGCATGTGGACTATTAAAAATGATGCACAATTAGAAAGTCACCAGTCAGCCATTACTAATCTGATCGTTTTAACATGGGTGAGTAACTATGTATGCTAGGAGTCTATCGCCGCTTTTGGAATGGAATATCAAAGCACAAGATTAGACACCCTCGATTAAGCATCCACAGGGTTATAACAAGATTGCAAAAATAATGCACATTTGGTATAACAGCCGCGTGGAACCACTGATGTTCTGAATTGATAAATAAATAAATATGTAAATAATTAACCAATCTACAGCAGATGAGATAAAGAGCAAATAATGATCTATTCATTTGTCTTATTAAGCAATGTGGGTCAATATATTTAAATACAATCTATGTCTGTGTATTCATTTCACAGAAAATGTGTGAAAATTTTCCATCTGGACATCTTAACCACTTGGAAAATGACTTAAAAACTAAAATTTGTCTTTAAATTTGTCAAAGTTGTGGTGACTGTCCTATATTCTATTATGCTTTCTGATATCATAATGAGATGACACAGTTGTTAAGTAGTTCAGTGTATCATCACTGCAGAACAGGGATCTTTTACACTATTTCCGGAGGACCAGTTGTAGTGCATCTACATAAAGGTTTTTTTTTAATTATTATTATTATTATTATTATTTTTTATAGGTTTGTTATAAGCAGATTACCAAAAAAAAGGTAAAACTGCTGTGCCGTGTAAAAATTGCACCCGATATGGTCGTCTATCCCAAAGACTGTGTTTTGGTTCCGGGGTAAAGTCTAGCTAGAGTGCGCAGCCGCGTAGCGAGGTCATCCCGTTGACATAACAATTCAATTGGTTCACATTATATACGGGATACTGATGTTATAGATGATGCTTTTGTGACTGTAATCCTGCAGCATAAATAACATCTTTAATTAGTTCTCTGTATATTTCTGACAAACATTCTGATGATGATTATGATGAGGTTGATTGTGTTGATTATGTATCTGGAAATGCGGTTGTACAAGCATTGCTGACTGAGGTGAAACAATGTAAAGTGGATATATTGTCTCTACTAAAAAAGTTTATACGTTAGAGCATGATTTTTAAGAATCCAATAACAGTAAGGAAACCAATTTCCGACAGGTCGAGGACGCTAGCATAGCAGGGTTGGAGAGCTACTTTTAAGAGACCCTAGAAAAGCTGGAGAGAGCGGTCACGACTGTTTTCTGCATAGAGATGCTATGTGGGAGAGTCAGTTGAACAAGCTATGTCACACTAGCACACCTACTCTTTGCCAACTACAGGCCTGCACCCCTGCAACATCACACACTTCTGCAATGCTTTCATGCAGGACTCCAGTCGCAGCACCAAGGGGAAAGGCACAACAAAAAGTGAGCAGTGTGCCTATGAGCCCCTCCTTCTGTTACAGCACACTAATCCAATCTACTAACCTCCTACTTAAGCTACCAGCTACATCCTCCTTTTGTGCTCATCCACCCATCCACTTTTGGATGGATGTATCCACATCATTTGGAGATCTCATCAGAGACAGCTGACATATTCAACTTTATAGAGCAATGTGAGAGCTACTTGGAGATCAGACCACTCCTCAGCCTCTCAGCAGCCTCTTATCTTTACTACGCGCTGCCTCCAAAGGCGGACCCTCCACAACCTACCACCAAGTTTTACTCTGCCCTCTTCAGTGACCTATGTGAGATATCCCAAGCCCAGCAGGAAGACAGCCAGGTAGCTCAACTGGCCACTAGAGGGGACCCAGAGACTCATGGGACCAGAAGATCACCTTTAAGCTCCACCAGGAGGTGTTATATCGTAGAGTTCCTGTGAAGCGAGGAGGAAGATACCAGATGGTGGTCCCACAATCATTAACCCAGAAGTTCTTGGAATACTATCATACGCACCCATCAGGCGGACACAGGGGCAGAGTAAAAACACTGTTACAGGTACTCAATGATGTCTGGTGGTCCTCCGCTCGCAACGATGTCTGGCAGTATGTCCAATCATGTTAGGTGTGCCAGGCGTCCAACATCCTCAGTAAGGGATTCAGTGACTACCAGAGTTCTGCCATGCCTTTAACTCCGCCCCTCGGGAAACCATGGGGAAAACCCCAGTAGAGCTACCACTTGGCAGAGCACTCCAGGGACGACAGGCTCGGTCTACACACCAATCACCCACACCTGACCAAGCAGCTGGCACTTTACCCGACACCCACAGGACCACAGCGGAGGACGAGACCACCATACACTGAAAGTTGGAAAGCCAAACATGCCATATCCTGCACTTCCCAGCAGAATCACTTACACATCATCTGGTTGTATATATTTTGTACATATTATTATTATTATTATTATTTTTTTTTTTTTTTTGGTGTTGGTGCACCTCCTTTGTTTAGTTATTGTTTAATACACTTTTTTGTTTAGATTGGTTGTGTGCAGCTTTTCTTGTTTTGAGCGTCTAGCACTTCACCGAGCCTAGATTAAAGATCTTGTTTAGTGTAACCAGGTTATTAAATTATCCGATCGTTACACAGTGTCTAGCATAGTTTGCAATTCCCAAACACCTAAACATACCCATTGAAACTGGCAACTAAGACATTGTTGAATCAGCTGTGTTGTTCAGGTCTGTCAGAAGAATCACCAATCATTGTTGACTGGAGCTGAAGATCCCAGATGTGGAATATACTGTAGTTAATTTGGTGTGTATGTTACTTAACACCTCATTTTCAACTATTTGCAAGACAGATTGCATATAAACTAACTTTTCTACCACCATCTTGTTGAATTCCTGAACATGGATGGCAAGAAGGTGTTAAGTTAGATAACCTTATATAACCACAGCTCTAACAATATTCACTTTAAAGCATAACCTGATTCTTATAATAAGAGATAAAGAGTTTGTTTAGAATCTTTTAAATTATTCAGCTCTATAAGTTACAGTTATTTCTCTATGGTGTCTTTGCCAATGAAATACAAGCCTGAGGAGAGGAATGAAACCTGGAGACCAGAAGTCAGTTTCAATGCCATGTAGAATAAGGCCTTTAAGTCCTTAAGTGAAGGCATTATACTATAACTCAAAATAAATTAAATTAATGCACTTTTATTCCTACAAACTTTTGCTACTTCTTTTTTTTTTTTTCTTGATGCAAGATATGTGTCTTTAGAACCAGTGGGTGGGAAGAAAGTTCATCTACACATTTTTTTATATATACTGTTTGCAATGTCATTTATGAACTAATATTTAAAATATTTAGTGGTTTTGAGATTTTAGTTTGTTAGCATGTTTGTAGTGGACGACTAAAGATGGGAGAGCTCTGTTTATTTTATTTTATTAATTAAACCGTAGCAACTTCTCTGAAGAACACCAGTTTAGAATGGATTTTCTAAAGGACACACTATTGGATTTATTAAAGCCAAGGATCACCTTTATGACCATGTTATTTGCCTCTTTATTCAGAAGGAAAGATAGATATCCTGTATATCTAGAAAATTATAATATAGCAGTGGTTAGCTCACATGTCTCTTGTTTTGATTGGGGTTGCTTCTTTGATCAAATTAATGTGTAAGTGTTTTTACCCCTGGGTTCTGTGAGTGGCGTTATCAATTGATTGTTGGTTTAGTAGGTGATGTTTTAAGGTGTTCTCCAAATGACATATTTTTTCCTTTTTGTTTATTCTTTGTACTCATAATCAGAGCTACAACACATCTTAAATGTTATTACAATAACTGAGACAAATTTATTTGTTCTATTTGTTCTCTAGTATGCCATATACTTTAATGTTGAATGGCTCATCAAGCACTTACAGAACAAGTATGAATTTAAACCAGATTATAGAGATATCCTACATAGCAAACTGCTGAAGAGCCAACGTTGGCCCAATGTAATTATTATCCATTGACCCAACGTTGGCTCATTGGTGGGGCAAAAGATAGGTTGGCCCCACGTTGTTACAGCATTGGTTCAGTAGATAATCTCATGGTTGGCCCAATTTTGGTTCAGTAGATAATGGCAAGGTTTGAAATTGGAAATTAAATTAGACTCGCCAATAATAACAAAACACATGTATATCTCAGGAAATCTATTTATTAATTTTATTTGTGATAAAATGACTATAAATTAAGAAAATATATGTAACCATTATGATGATATACTACAAAATAAACAACTACTACAACCACTTTTTCTCTCCGCAAGGTGGATGAAAATTAATACATATAAACAAAGTACCCATTGCCTTTTATACTGTCTTTTATATCAGGTGGCACTGCATCTTTCTCATTATCATTTACCTCAGCACCATCAGCTTGGTCACTGTCGCTAAGCGGTTCTTTACCATCATCATCATCTTCATCATTAACATTACAGCATCTTTGGAGAACTTTGACTCTTGTCTGTGTAATTACATCAATAATTTGAGCATTGTACAGTAAAATGTACTTCAACATGTTCATTTCAACCAGTAAAATTGATGAGAAAAACAAACACTTTCCACATTTGGCTCAACTCAGTTCAACAACAGTTCCTGTATTACAGCACACATATTTTTCTCCACATGAAACAAAGTAAACACAGCAATTCAAACAGTAAATAACCTAGAACTTTTTTTTAAATTATATGTTACACATGCCAACTACCTTAGTACATATATTCAACAACCACATAAAGATACAAAGTGCCCTAAAGCAATACAATATGTACTGTATATTAGCCCTTTAACGTTTCTTGCACTTACTATGTCAAGAGTTCCTATGGTTCTAACTTCATTATGGCTCCGTATGCTACTGTATTCACTGGCAACAAGTCAATTAGCCCAGCATAGTAGTGCTTAGCTAAACATCTTCCTCACCACATTACAGGGAAACTAACTGTGTGCTTTTCATGTTACCACCACAGATTATTAACACCCTTATGTCTTCCTCAAGGGTATTTACATCTCATTTGGAGGAATATTAATTCATATGATTTTAGGAGCAAAGACGCAGAAAACATTACTGTACCTTGTGTTTAGCTTGGCTGCAGGATTTAAATCAGCAGCACCTGGCCTCTGTGAGGTTTTCGGTTCCTCCCTAGTGATAAGCGCCATCTAGTGACATGTTTGATAGTGTTCACAGTTGAGCACAAAGCAGAATTAATTTAATGTTTATTATTTTAGAAAACATCAGAAAAAAAAAATTGGGATGTCTTATTTTAACTGTTACATCTTATGTACAGATCTGGCCATTAAGAACGCACGTTTTGAGAAAAGGGATCTCGCGAGCTGCCGCAGCAGTGCTTGAGAATCTGTGAACATGACTTACATTAACTGTAGGGGGCAGTCGTGTTTCAATCTGAGGTATTGTGTGTTACTGAATCCGAAAATGGTTTTGTTTATCTCTCTTAGGCGCCCATTGACAGCAAGTGACAGAGCTCATAAGCATATCGAGCTCAAACTGTAAATACTGATATGTATTTATTCTTAATTTTCTTCTCTCCTTTAATGATGATTCTTCTTTGAATCTAGTTTCTCCATTCAGTATTATTATTAATATTACTATTATTACAGTGGAACCTCGGGTTGCTGGTCTCCCCTGCTGGGTCTTAGTGCTCGTCTCTTACTGGTATAATCAACAGCTACCTCTCCCTCCTGTGTGTGCGCGTGTACACACACACATACACACACAATCTCTCTCCCTCGCCATAACTCACCATCCTATGTGTATGCACGTGCGCGTAATTTGACACCGACACATGCACACACACTCTCTCGCCTTCCCCAGCTTCATACACACGCTTTCTTTACAAAGAAAACTCAGCTCTGTTGCGATTCTTTTCAAAGATAAGGTGCTGGTTCATTTTTTATTATTTTTTTTACTTTACAGCAGTTATTCCGTTAGTATGCGCTCACGCGAGTGTCATTAGAGGGATTTATTTTTCCCCCTGTTAAAACAGTGTTTCCATTGTGTGTGTGTGTGTTCATTGTGAAACTTAAAAAGCGTGGTGGGGGGGGGGGAGGAGGAGTTTTACTGTGTAAGACGAGGTGAGGGAAGGGGCTAATTTCACACACGCACACACACACACACACACACACACACAAATACACGATGGCTGCCCGCACAAACGGAAACACTTATCTGTCGGGATTTATTTATTTATTTATTTATTTATTTTATTTTAAGTGCAGGTTAATTTGTTTTATTTTTACGTTATATATTGTATTAATTATTTTTATGTATTTATTGCTCTGGGCTGTAGAACGAATAATTTGAATTTTCCTTATTTCTTATGGGGAAGATTTGGTTTTCAAGTGTTTTGGAATACGAGTCCACTTCCGGAATGAATTATGCTCGTAATCCAAGGTTCCACTGTATTATTATTATTATTATTAGTAGTAGTAGTAGTAGTAGCAGTAGTAGTAGTGCTGTGAATTTATTATTATTATTATTATTATTATTGTAACTCACCCGCGCATGTGCAAAAAGATGAAGTACAACAAAGAATACAAAAGTGTATGTTAAGTTAGCCTAAAACAAAATGACAGCATGCAAAATCCCTGGGCTTTCTCCATTCGTTATCATGAGTAGTAGTAGTACACTCTAAAAAATGCTGGGTTTCTGAAAAACACATTGTTGGGTTGTTTATGCTGGGTCAAACTTTTTGTTTATTTTGGGTACTTTAATCACACTGTTGAGTTGCTTTCGCTATGAATACTAAAAGTGCTACATGAATAAACTCAATGCAAAGAATGGAAAAAGAAATGTTTCCGTTTCCTCCCTAGACCTTTTGTACAGTATGCATCACAATGAACTGAAGCTCAGCACGTCTTCTTTCCTTGTTTGAATCTGTAATATTTAAGTGAAATATATTTCACTCATAGGCCTAAATATAAATTTTTATCTATGGACAGGTGTATTATGTTTTATCTAGAAGCGCTGCAATTTACGCTGGTTTCAAAACACAACGTTTTCGCACCTACTGTACACCTTGAAAAGAACTTCTGAATACCGCTGGTTAACTATTTCTGCAGTGGTTAAACAGCGGACATTTGGGGTATTTCTAACAGGCAATCTACTGTATTTAGATTACGAGAAGTTGTGTACATTTTGGGACTTTTTTGAAAACAAATTGGTTCTATCTACTAAATCAAATGGAATGTACTGTATCAACCTATCAAGAGTATTCATTTACCCCCTGGTTGGGTCAAATAAAATGATCCAGCACTTTAACATTTTACCCAGGAGTTTTTAGAGTGAAACATAAAAAATAAAGACTTTTTCATTGCAGGGATTAAAAAAACAAAGTCAATTTTAGAATCTGTAGAAGCCCAGTGGTCCGCCATTTTCACTGGAGTGGGGCTAAGAAACATGCATCTCTGTTTATTCATACAGATGTACCTGTTTTACAGTACATGGAAATTTACCCTGACGAAAAGCGATATAAGAACAGTGCCAGCTGGCACACCTAACATAGATGCTGAAGTATTTTCTATAATCTAATTTTTTTTTTTCTAAACTTGTGCTATGTTGTTTACTTACAATATTTGTTAATCTAAAAATGTAGTTTAAATGAGGTTTGAGCTCCGGGATGTTGACTCTATTTCCTACACAGTATAATCAGAGCTCTACCGCCCGCTTGGTTCATCTTCATTGCTTGATTTTATATTTTTTCCAGTGTAATTCCTAAATTATGTTCAAAATAATGAAATGAGATGCCCTAACTCGGGCTTTAAAATTAATCTAAAATTCATTTAAAATCGGTGTGTGCAAGCCTGCGGCTCATACTTTTCACTTTATAAAAGGCAGCGTTTTGATAAAAAATCTGATAAACTCGTGTGATTTATCAATAAAAATGCAGACATACTCCCCCAGAAACTCAACAAACACAAATACAGTATATAAGCCAGACGCTAGATAAATGCAGGCTTTTCCAACACGACAGCCTGCTCTGATGTGAGCTGATTTATTAAAGTCATAATATAATATAACATATTTTTGCTGTGTAGTTTATTTTGTGTGCATATAAATCGCATTTCAATTAATGTTTCATGGTGCTCCAGATGGCCAGTTCTCCACTGCCCAAGACTTTGAAGACAATCTCCAGATTTTTTATTCTCCAGAGAAAGCATAATACAACTGTCCATACAGTAAATAAAAAGCAAAGTATCAAAATCAAAAAGTATCAAATCCAACTATAAAATCTGATTTAATTGCCATCATTAAACATTTTTAAAAAAATCTATTTTATGTTTTGCTGGGGAAATTAATTTTAGGCAGAGACATCCTCTCTGTCTTGTTAATTCATCTAAACCCCCCCTACAGTATTTGCCAACAGCGCACCCAGTTTGATAAATTCACACCTATTGTAAATGAAAGGTGAGAAGAGATTCCGCAGAATCTCCTGACACAAATGCTTGCCCTGAAGGACTTCATGTAATGTGAAATATGAATAAAACAGTATTAGACACAAGTATATGATATGGTAGTCTAGACATTGAAAAAGCTATTATTTACACATGAGTGCACAAATGTAAAGCCAATGCAATTATTAATTTATTGTGTTTATTATACAGTAAACAATAAACACTGCCCTTTGCAAAGTGAAAGTGAATGTCATTGATCAAAACGCTGATAAACGTGTGCACAGATATGAGCAGATTTATCGATAAAACTGCAGACACACTCCCCCAGAAATGCAACAAATATATAGTATCTAATAGGTGCGTTTGCACGGAGAGTTTGTTTCTGCGCGTCTCATAGGTGTATGTGCATGGAGAGTTTGTGTGTGTATGTGCACGTGTCTCATATGTGGCGTGCAAATGGAATTCTTATGCACACAAAACAATTAAATACACTTGAATAAAGCGTCTCACATCGGAGCACGCTGTTGTGTTAGAAAAGCCAGCGTGTATCTAGCGAGCGCCTATATATTTTTGTTTGTTGCTTTTCTGGGGGAGTAGGTCTGCATTTTTATCGATAAATCGCACGCGTTTATCAGCCTTTTTGTTCAAAACACTGCCTTTTGTAAAGTGAAAGTTTATGCACAAATCGGGGTTCATGCACGCCGATGAACAGCTTTATTTCAGTCATAAATTCACAATCACATTCCAGCCGTGGTCAAATAATGGATGAAATAATTATTCAATGCTGGACAAAAACAGCAAAAACGCATGATGATTATTGTTATAAAAAGCCCGAAGCACTTATGCATATAAGAATATTTGCCTAAAAATATTGATTTATTTTGTTAATTCATGTCTTCTGATGGTGCATAATGTCAACACATTTTTACGTTTCAATATTCTATTTTACAAAGAGTCCATTTTAAGACCTTTACCTTTAAGACCTTTACCTTTTCCTTGAATTGCTGCATCATCCCTAGCAACAGGGTAACCACACCTTCTCAGTAAGATAAAGGTTTTTGTAATTTCCTTCCTCATGGTTGCTCTGAGAAGTTTCCTAAATCACTTCTATTCTAGGACTCCCAGCTAGGACATTTTAGGCTAAGATAGGAGCTCTCTGGGAGAACTCTAAAATGCTTTGTGGATACAGTTTATACTTTTTTGATAGCCAAACAGTGAGAAACACAGTTGTATATAACAAATTGTTTAATTTGAAAACCATTACATAACCTTATTTCCTATAATCCTACATTAAACATACTGTAGTGTAAATGTTCTGTGAAATAGCAATTTGGATGTTTTGTGAATAATATGTACTATACTTAACTAAGCTATGTGTCCTATGTAAGCACTGTGGTAAATTTAGTTTGCAGTACAACCATCTGTTTTACTTTCCAGTTAATACAGATCTTTTTTTTTTTTCTGCACTGTTTTTGCCAATCATGACGTACTTAAAGTTATGATATCAAAAGAACATTAAGCAGAGGAATAATGTAACAACACTTAAAAGATGCTGGTGTGAAAGAGAAATGAGGTGCATGCACTACGCGTGGAAAGATGTTTTGAGTGATCAGTGTAGTCGAACTACCGGCCTCACAGAATGTTCGGTGCACTCACTTTGTCTGGTTCTGTCCGCTCCATCTCGTTATCTTATAACCTTAGGGGACGACTGGCAGATACACAATCATTTTATGCATGAACGGCATATCTGTACTGTGATAGTGAGCTGTTGTCAACTAATGAGGTGAAACTGAAACTGGTAGAGGAGGATGCTGATGATGCGGTAAACTGAAGTTTTTATAAGAATTGTGAGCAACAAAATCAACTACTTCCTTTACCTAATTTGTTGCCGCTACTAGATGTGTGAATTGCTACAAAACCACTCTGCTTAATTTTTATTAAAACTCAGCCAACATATGGTATAACCAACACATACAATATTTGCTATCAGTTTGCAGTAATTTAAAAAAGTTCTAGTAAAAGAAGAACTTATAACTGTAAAAATGTAGTTCTAATTTTGCTGTCAAACTGTTCAGATGGGCTCTGCCCAGGATGAAAGAAAGTGCCAGCCCATAATTGCTTTAAATATATAGTGATGAGAACTTAATGATCCAACAACGCTGTCAGTGCTCCCACACCAAGTATGCATAGGGAAGAAAATCTTCTTATTGAGACTAACAATGCAGCTGCACAAGTCAAAATGACCCAAAATACTACAATTTCTGAATACGTGTTGTTTATAAAGCGAAGATATACAGTACATAAAAAGGATGAAATATTAATGATGTGTGAATACCTTTAAAATGAATGTGGATAGATAATGAATATGTTACAATAACTAAAGAGTGTAAAAATTTCCCCATATGTCTGAATATATTTCTGACTGTCTAGCAGTGTTGGGTGTAACTTGTTACAAAGTAACACGTTAGAATACCCGGATTACTTTTTTGATGTAACGAGTAATCACGTTAGGTCCACCATTTAAGAACTCAGTTATTCAGTTATTTTTTCAAAAATTTAATCACTTACCCAGACAAGTTATGTAAGACAGACAGCAGTCATTCCCAATCCGTTAGTGTGTGTGTGTGAAAGCCCTGTGTCTACAAGCCCCGCCCCCAATAACCCGCCCCTCCTCTATTATTTCTGCTGTATTACCCCTACCTCACCTATGCGGTTTGTCTATGCGAGGATCGATGTGCAGAAAGATATACATGTAATCACAGCGCCGAAACTCGCGGGGAATCATGATGAACTGTACGTACGACCTCCGCGCAAAACCACGTAGGTGAGATAAGGGTATTAGTAGTTAACAGATTATGGGCCAAACTTCGCTGAGTGATGATGGTAGAGTAATTACTGTATAAAGGTCTGGACTAAAACAACATTCATGAGGAATCACAAAGGAGTTTTCATTTTCTTCAATGGAAAAGTACTCTAACTAGTTACTTTTATCAGAAAGTACCACAGTAATCTAACTGATTACTTTTTAAAGACAGTCATTTTGTAATGTAATTAGTTACTTTAAAAAGTAACGTCCCCCAACACTGCTGGCTATTAATAGTAATAGTAAAATAATTTACTCTGGGCAAGAAAGTTTTGCTAGACTTAATAATGTAATGTTTATGAGACACCCTAAGTGCAACTGAAATTCTAAATCAAACTAGTTTTAACTGTGTACTTTAGAATTGGATTTTGCACACTGACTTGTGTTCAGACATCCTGGCCCTTATGAGTTGAAACACCTGTGGGGAAACACCTGTGGGGACAGGGACACGCCATGGATCTGAAGACCGACTAAATATTCCTTTTGTGCCTGAGGTTATTTTTGGCTCTTTTCTCATTTTAAATATCCCACCCATCCATCTAGGAACCTCTGTATTCCAACTACGGACCATTGTATTCATTTCCATTTGTACAACTGTGGTAAGACCTCTGGTCAACAGCCACACATTACAGGAAATTTGGAAATGCCCAATCGGCATGTCTTTGGACTGTGGAAGGAAACTGGAGAACCCAGATAAAACCCATCGAGCATGGGCAGAAAATGCAAACGCCATGCACACAGACCCGACTCAGGAATTTAACCCAGGACCTGGAGATGCAAGACAACGGTGCTAAACACTAAGCCAACGCGCCGCCATTTTAAATATTAACTTTGCTTAAACCAGTGACGCTGTGCTTTAAATAATGTCTTATATAGGTCACATGAGTCAATCTGTTTTGTCCCAGTTAGCCAGCTAATTAGGTCTCTAAGTTATCTACTTAGTTTTGTAATTTTTTTAATTAATGTATGTTGTCATGTCAATCTGTCCTGTCTCAACTAGCCAGCTAATTACTGTAGGTTTCTTAGTTAGCTAGTTTGTTTCTTTTAATTTATGTTGCATGTAGCACCTTGGTCCTGGAGGAACGTTGTTTTGTTTCACTGTGTACTAAACTGTATATGTCTGTATGTGACAATAAAAGCCTACTTGACTTGACTAAGGCTGTATGACTGTAACACATTGCTGTTCTTAGTCCACTGGGCTGTCTTTAGATCTTTCCATAAATAGGAACATGGCCAAATGAATATTGTCAACTTTCATATGGAGCTATTCATAAAGAAAGATTGATATTGATCAATGGAGTAATCAAACTTGCATGCAATAGTAATGTTGACTAGATAGTAATTCCTAATTGTGTTTTTCTGTAAAAAGATATAATAAAAATAATCTGATCATGAAAGGTCTTAGTATTTGGCAAATATAATCGCAGACTAATAGCAGCATCTAACTTTTTTTCACCATGGTTTTATTTATTTAACAAAAAATAAAAACAGAAAAAAAAACCATGCAACTAAATACACACCTTACTGCTTCTGCGCTTTAAGAAGGTAAGTTGCAGCCAGGTGGTGGTAATCATCAGCCCTTGATTAATTGATCATCAGCAGGAGTGCTATAAAAGCAAACATTTTGGCACTTTGCTGGTCTGGAACAGTTAGGTGTGTGTTAAAAATGCTAAAATGGAAATACAGAAGCAAATGTCTTAGAGAAACAATTGCTTCTGGTAAGGGTTATAAAATCATTTCCAAACAACTTAGAATTCAGCATTTCTATAGCTGAAACATTATTCACAAGCAGAACGCATTCAAAACAGCTGCCAATCTTCCCAGGAGTGGACATCCCAGCACATTCACCCAAGGTCAGACCGTGCAACGCTCAGGGAAATAGAAAAATACCATGCACCTCAGGCCCTACAGGCCTTACTAAGCATGTTAAATGTTAAAGTCCTTGAGCATGGTTTGTTTGAAAGGGTGGCCAGAAATCCTCTTCTATCTAAAAAGAACATGGCACACTGAGATTTGCAACACTGCATACAGTATAAACAAACCACAAGACTTCTGGAGCAATGTCCTATAGACAGATGAGGCCAAAGTGGGGTTATTTTGCCTCAATTCCCAGCACCATTTTTGACAAAATACAGCCAACCATTCTCAGCAACCATTTTCAGCCAAACATGGCTTTACCGCAGAAATGCATCATACCCACGGTGAAGCACGATGGTGGAGGGGTGAGGATTGGGCACCTTGTGGTTAGTGAATCAACCATGAACTCATCTGTATACCAGAGTATTCTAGACACAAATGTGTGGCAGTCTGACAGCTAAAGCTTGGATGAGGATGGATCATGCAACAGGACACTGATTCAAAGCACACCCATCTACATCAGAATGGCTGAAATATATAAGAATCAAGGTTTGGGAATTGCCTAGTCAAAGTCGAGATCTCAACCTGAATGTAATGCTGTGGTGGAACCTTAAGAGAGTTGTTCATAAGGAATACCCAAAAACCTTAATGAACCAAAGCACTATTGTAAAGACAAATGGGCCAAAATACCTAAACAATGTGAGGTACAGAAAGTCATACAGGGAACGATTACATTTTTAACTTGCTGCTGCTAAAGGTGAATTTTCAAGCTGTTAAAACATGGGGGTACTTGGGTATTGCCCACATTTCTTTTGCCTTTATTTTCATTAAATAAACAAAAAATGTTAAATGTTGTTTGCCTAATCCTAAATGACTATATGATCATATTGTTATGGCAATAATGTTCATTATGTTTTTACCCAAAAACACAATTAAAAGGGGGTTACCACTTTTACACAAATTTTCGAAAAAAACTAAAATTCAATTAAGTAATTTAGTTTGCCTTATTTCTTTACAAACACAGATAAGGACAAATTACGGCCATGCTCAATAGGGGTTTAAAGGAGTCTGAAGCCCCCCTTAAGGGGCTCTGTGCACATGCACAAAATTTGCAATGTGATCAGATACAGCTGGAATGGCTTGGTGTCAAAAATAAGGAAAACATTCGGTTCATTTGCCTTCACACAACCATGCCCCAATTAGAAAATGCTAGCAGAGGGAAGGCTATTGAAATGTTTCAGCTGGGTGCAACATAAGCAGACATTGGCAGAGTTTTTGGAGTTGCCAGCGATACCATATCAAGACTATGGAACATATTGTGCTGACCACCCTAGGTATGGACGGACAAGAATGCCAATGTCTGTCTTGCCTGCTGTTGGTATTCCAGGGTTATACTAGATAAGTCATCAGACTATTCAGTGGCAGCTGAACTTTGCTGGATGTGCAAGGAGACCATATTCAATTCAACTCAATTTAATTTTATTTGTATATCACTTGTAACAATTGTCATTGTCACAAAGCATCTTTACACAACCAAAAGAAAATTATGAAATTTGAACAAAATGTGTATGAATCAAAAGATTCGATAGTTCCTGATAAGCACGCCATGGGTGACAATGGCAAAGAAAAACTCCCTGCGAAGGCAATAGGAAGAAACCTCGAGAGGCACCAGTCTCAACAGGGAACCCTTCCTCATTTGGGTGATAACGGAGAGCAGGGATTGCTCTGCAGTCATGTTGTGTGTTAGGCAGCTGGAAGTTCAGTATAACAGTTGATGTGTTAAGTTCCAAGTCCTCAGAGAACAGCTGTCTGCATCAGCACGAAAGTCTTCATTGTAAGATAAAGTGGAACCGTAAACAAACATACCAGTTTCCCAGTAATACAATAAATCCACAAGCCCCCAGATCTGCCCTTTACTTAAGGCAAATCTATTCACAAAAATGCTGGGCTTAATAAATAGGTTTTTACCCTAGACTTAAACACTGAGACTGTGTCTGAGACCCGAACATTAATTGGAAGGCTATTCCATAACTTTGAGGCTTTGTACAAAAAAAGCCCTGCCCTTACTGTAGTTCTCATAATACGCGGGACAAGCAGCTTGCATCCTTTGATCGAAGTAGGCATGGCGGATCGTAAGACACTAGCAGTTCACTCAGGTACTGCGGCGCGAGACCATTTAATGCTTTATACATAAAAAAGAAGTATTTTAAAAATGACTTAAATTTTTTTTAATGCAGTGTGGATAAGATAGGGGTCATGTGCTCATATCTTCTGGTTCTAAATATCATGTCATGGGATCATATCATGGGAAAATGTTAACTTTTCATCCTTGTCAATATTGTCTGAATTTTTAATTCCTAGTGCTGATGGGGACACAGATTTTTGTATGAACTTGACCTTATTTATTCGACAGAAATACATTTTTGTAAAAAAAGATTTATATATGCAACATTTCTTTTGTCCATGAGTATATTTGTACTGAGGAAGATGTAATACAACTGGAGATGAGGAAAGAATGCTTCTTGTCGCCACAGCAGGGGATTCAGATCAGTGAGACTTTATGTGAATGGAGGGACTGGACCCTGGAGAAGTAGAAATAATTCCTTCTTACATGTTTCATGATGAGAAAGTAATTCCTTCAACTCTGCTGATTTTGTGCATTCTGAAATGGTCGGGTGCACCACATTCAAGGGAAGAGAAGAACTAAAAACGGAAAACAGAAGATCAAAGGGCATGCAAAAAATTTGATGATACAAGAAATATTGACATGAAAGAAGATTTTAAACATGGATTTTTCATATTGTCAAGCATCCAATGTACCCTTTACTATCTTAATTTATCTCTTTTAATTATACTATTTATACAGAGCATCTACTACCCTGTCTTAGTTTGCATTCAGGATTAATTGAAGTATGTTTCATAGTCTTGAAAAGTGTCAATGTGGCACAGATTTACAGTACATTTGGAAAGCTTTGTTCTGACCCTGGAAAAGCTAATGATAGTATATGTACACCGTCTAATAAATAGTCAATGTCTAATAAATAGTCAATGTCTAATAAAAAAAAAATAATAATGGAAACATGAAAATGAAAGCAACTGTTAATGTCTGTGTTGAGTTTCATAGTCTCAGTGTTTAAGTCTAGGCTAAAAACTTATTTATTTAGCCAAGCATTTTTGTAAATAGATTAACCTTAGGTAAAGGAGCAGATCTGGGGGACTCATGGACGTAGAGTATTCTGGTGAACTGGTATGTTTAGATGCTGTCCTCCCCACTCTCATTGTTCACTCAGGTTTGTTGACGGTGAGGTGATTGGTTGCTTTACATCTCAGGGAGCCCTCATGTTTGTGTTTCCTTCTGGCTCTCCCTTTTAGTTATGCTGTTATAGTTAGTCCTGCCGGAGTCCCTGCTTGCACTTTGCACTAATATACATTCACCTTATACATGTTGACTGTGACCATACCTAACTGCCATCTCTCCTTATTTTCTGTTCTCTCCTTTTCTGCTCTCTCTCTCTCTCCCTCTCTCCTTTCCCTCTCTCTGTCTCTCTGTCGAGCTATACATGTTCGCTCCTGAGTTGCCAGTGATCCAGACCCCTCTGCCCTCTGGAGCCGTCTAACCCGTCCTGGAGTCCTGCTTCTGGTTGGAGATCCCGTCACATGGATGCCCCGTGTGGTCTGCCTGGATGCGCTTGTGGCTGGGGATGGTTTCCATGAAGACTGTCCTATCATCGATTGATGCTCTGGGGACCTGTGACTTCAGTTGTTCGATAGCTCAGGACTGGAATCTCCTACAGTCTACCTGAGCCTCCGGGAACAAACTGGACTCCTTTTAATTTAAATTTTAACACATCTCCTGTTACACTGAACTTCCAGTACACATTATTATGCTGATCATTCTCTGCTATCCGTTATCACCCAGATGAGGATGGGTTCCCTGTTGAGTCTGGTTCCTCTCAAGGTTTCTTCCTATTACCATCTCAGGGAGTTTTTCCTTGCCACCGTCGCCCTCGGCTTGCTCATCAGGGACAATCTTATCATTTTGATTCATACACATTGCATAAAAACTTACTTCTTTTTATTGTGTAAAGCTGCTTTGCGACAATGTCAATTGTTAAAAGCGCTATATAAATAAAATTGAATTGAATTGAATTGAATAGTGACAAAAGGAGAACAGACCAAACCTCTGGGTTCTCTGCTTGGGTTGTCCTGAAACCATGGCAGAAGGTCCACTTTCTATACTAATTTGCCCCTAGGCATGAATGAATATATCCATGTGTGTGTACATGGTGCCCTGCAATCAAATGCCACTTCAACCATGGTGTATTCCTCCGTCATTCACAGGCTCCAGATCCACAGGAACCTTGAGCAAAATCAAGTGTGTTAATAAAGATGAATGAATGTAAGAATAAGTAACAAAGCAAATCGGACATACGTAGCAATCCGGCATTTTCTACTGCATTCAAGATGTAACGATCTGTAGCAGCAGATAAAATAAAATGTCTGGCTATTATGAAGGCAAAGAATAATGAAAGGCATACAAGCAACTCAAATCATGAACTTTGCTGAAGCCGTGAACTCGAATGTTTCATCACCTCCTGCGTCACTGTTAGCTTGACGTAATCACTGAAGAGAATGAACCAGAGAAAGATATTTTTTGTAGTTTATCTAAACTTAATAAAGCCTGTTGTCTTTTCATCAATTTTGTTAATTTGTAGAACAGCGTGTTTTATTTAGTTTTCTTTCTTTCTTAATAATTAATTAATTAATTTCACATAATATGTGAGGAGATGTTGTGTCTAATTGGTATCGCTTTACATTCCAAAATCAAGGGGGGGGGGAGAATGAATAACAGCAGAGGTTTTTTTTTTTTTTACACACTGTTGTATATAATCTGGATATTACATAGCATTTCAATTTCCCTTTCAATTTCAACCTTAATTAATCCCCAAATTTGTTCAGACATGACAATATCCCTGGGTTGAGGTAGAAGAAGTCAGTTTGCCTGCATGCGCCAACCCCACTAAACATCTCTGGAATGAACTGGAACACACTGCAGTAATGCTCCTATGGTTAAATGAACAAATCCTCATAAATATTTATGAAATACACTGTATGCATAAAATCTGATGTAAACTTATATACAGTACATATATATGTATACTTATATAGACATATATTCTGATATCTTAAAACAACCAAAGACATCAAAGGCATGACACATGAAAGTCTCCTTGGTAACAAAGGTTAAATTCCATTGTAACTGTAATAATTCGATAATATAATAGTCCTTCTGGTAAAGTCTGTCTGCTTGATCCTGCCATTGTTCTACTTAAATCAGGAAAGGCACATAAAAACCTCATAAATATAGACAAATACTGTATAAGGCATGGTTGTCATGGTGTTCACCCTATGTGCTGAGTGCTGCATGCTCCAGAGGTCAGCATGCATTGGACTTGACAGGGCAAATATGTGCCATGGGTGATTGTTGTTATTCCAGTCCTGTCTTTATCCCTTTTTTGTTATTAGTTTTTGATCCCATCTGGTATAATCATAATCAAGGGTTTTCTCCTCATCAGGATCCACAAGCCATAATTTGCCATACTATTTCCCCAAGCAAAATAATTTTCCTCCGGATATATTTTTTACAATGCCAATAGTTTTGGGAGAGTCTGACAGACCCAAAGCCAAAACAGTAGGATGGGTGGAGTTGAAGCTGTGCTTCTTACCCCTGTCCAAAGATGGGCAGACGCCCTGACCACCCAGGGGGAAAAAGCCTTTTAAACTACTAACAACTGGCTGGGGGCATGATAGAGCATTTCCTCATTCTCCAATATGTTCCAGTATAGTCTTGTTCAGCACAGTGTGGAGGTCAACATGACAATCCCTACTGCCCAGAAATTTCCTGTTCTATTTGAGATTTGTCCTTTTTTTGCCTTTAATATGCTCTGTACTATCCAACATTTGTCTTTTTCTGCCCAGGATATGCCTTAGATATGCTCTGTCCCCGCCAACTTGTGATCCTCTGCTTCAAGCTATGGAGAAGTTTGCTAGAACCTGTGATAGTTTTTGAGGGTGGCATGCAGCTTGCTTTAGTTTTGACAACAATGTCCTGACTCTAGACCCTAGCGTCAATGATGTTATTTGTGCTCTAAATTTTAGCTTTGATGACATCTTGCTGCTTTAGCTCAGGTCCCACCACACACACACACACACACACACACACACACACACACACACACACACACACTGAGTGTTGTACTTCAGGTCAATCCTCCATGCTGCACGGTGTGAAGACTAACATTAAAAATCTCAATAACTGCTCTGGGCCATTACTTATAGGTGCTTGATCATATCGTGATCGTTATAGTTTAAGCAGTGGAATGTTTCTGGTTAATACTCTGAATCAAAATGGCTCCATGCACTGACTATATAATTATTAATGTGAAGTTTGCTGTTATCTGCATAGCAATAACTGCCCAGAAGTAAAAAATAAAAATAAAAGAACTCTATTGATTTTAAGAACAATGTTGGCACCACTCACAGAATTATATTAATATTGTAATATATTGTAATATATAATAAACTGGATTAAAAGAAATAAACAGGTTAAAACTAAATATGATGTTGAAATATTGCCTTCAGTGGATTTCCTCTCTGTACTCTTGTTTCCCTTCGCAGTGCACAGACATGTGTTTTAGGCTGTTTGGTGTTTCCAAATTGCCCATATTGTATGATTGGCTGTGTGAATGTCTGTGCTGCTTGTTCCCACCCGGCCTTGTGTGCTGAGTTCCTCAGCATAGGCTCTGGGCGGCCCAGAACCTTACAAATTGGATGGAAAATTTAAAGGATACACACACCTGGATGATTTAAGATAATTTGTACACCAAGATGCAATTTCTGTATTAACTGTGAACATAACTCAACTTTGAATATATTGCGTTGCAGTGTGTCAGTCTTAAATCCCCGTGCCACGGTCTTAGAAGACAAATTAAATTTTGATGGTTCATAACATAATTTGCTTTCGTAATTTATGAATGTAGCCTGAAGCATTACCATTCGAGTTCACTTCTGCTTGGGAAAATAAATTCAAAATCATTGCTTAATTGCTTAATCTCAGGTTGAAACTGACATCTAAGTTGTTCATAGCTTTCTTTTTTTCTTTTTTTTTAAACATAAACAAATTTGCAAACTAATTCCAAAGCAGACTTAAATGTATGTGGCAGAGGTATAAAGCACAGTGTGTCAACTATGCACTATCTACCACTAAATCACACCACTGCATTTCACACTGCAACACTGTTTATTTGAAATACAACACACATGTGGGGACTGGCAGGCCACCTCAAAGGGAGCTGTTGAACGAAGAAGAGACAGTTCACGACATCAGCAACTAAGCAAAGAAAAGGTTACACATCTCCAACTCAGATGGTGCAAACTTGCAAAGCAACTTCCTGGCACAGGAGAGAAGCAACCATCTCTGATTGGGTCAAACGGCTGTGGGATAGACCTGCACCATGAGATTACAAACCTAAGGTCCGAGCAGCGTCGGCACGTTTTGAACGTCACGCCATCTGAAGGAAGCAAGCGGACGCTTCTCTTTCTCCGCTCTCAACCAATGACTGAACTTTGACTTCTGACCTGCGCCACCCAGCGATCAAAGCCTCCGCTCTCCTCGACATGCAAAGAAACTTCGACTTGAATTCTGATGCCGCCAAGGGCTTTCCCGAAAGACGTCACCTCAACCCAGTGCACCAACCAATCAGCAATGCCGTGATTCCCTTCGCTGGAATGAACCAACGGATGAGAACAAAACATAAGGCAAGTAAACAAACCAAGCTTCATACCTTGCTGAAAATTGGTGCTCGATTCATAACTAATTAGCAAGATTAAACACAAGGCTCTGCTCTTGTGAATTTCTTCAATCTAGTAAACATTACTAGAAGAACGTCTCGGGTTACTTGACTGTAACCCTGTTCCCTGATAAAGCGGGAACGAGATGCTGCGTGAAAACGCTATGGGAACATCTCTTTGTTGCCCGGTTGTGAAGCCTGTGCATGTCAAACCCGCCGAATACCTTCGGCTTATAACCTGTGCCAGGCATGACGTCACCGAATAAGGTGCACCTGCAGGTTATAAATAGGAGTGAACCGGAAACATCCTCAGGTCAATTTTGTCTGAAGGACGTCCAGGCACGCCAGCAGTGCGGCATCGGAACGCAGCATCTCGTTCCCGCTTTATCAGGGAACAGGGTTACAGTCAAGTAACCCGAGACGTTCCCTTTCAAAAGCTACACTCAATGCTGCGTGAAAACGCTATGGGAACGAGAATACCAACGCCGCCGCACTGCAAGTGTCTGGACCCCCAGGTTGTGTAGCGTGTGCGCACAAGCCGAGGAGGTCTCAGACCTAGCTCTGGGATGCTGACTGAAGGATCCGTGAACCCGGAGTAGCATTGACATCCGGACTATAAAATCTAACAAACGTGTGTGGAGAGGACCAGCCCGCCGCATCACACACCTGCTGCTGGGGGACGCCTCTTGCCAAGGCAATTGATGAGCCAATCCCCCTGGTTGAGTGAGCCCTGATTCCCAGAGGCGAAGTGTGACCACGCGCCTCATAGGCTAGGGCAATGGCATCTCTCACCCGGTGTGACAGAGTCTGTCTAATGGCAGACCCCCATGGCAAATAAAGAACTGCTCTGACTTACGCCACTGGCTAGTGCGGTGGACGTAGATCCTAAGAGCACGTACTGGACACAGTAAGTGAAGTCTTTCCTGCTCCGGAGCTGTGAAAGGCGGAGGACAGAAGGCCTCGAGAACAACTGGGTGCATGGTCGAGAATGGAACCTTGGAAGATAGTTCGGGTGAGGATGCAGAATAGCTTTAGACGTAATAGCCATAAGAAAACCCATCTTAAAAGGCAGAAGCCTGACAGGCGCTGACTCTAGTGGTTCGAAAGGGGTGTCGGCCAGGCCTTTGAGTACGATAGTTAAGTCCCACAAAGGGACCGTCGCTCTAGTGGGCGGCTTCAACCGTTTAGCTCCACGAATAAAACGGGCAACTAAATGGTGCTTGTCCACAGAAACCCCATCATTCAGAGCGTGACAAGCCGAAATAGCAGCTACGTACGTTCTGAGCGTACTAGGGCATAAGCCCTAGGACAACCTTTCTTGCAGAAACTCCAGCACTGAAACAATCTGGCAGTGAACTGGGTCTACATGTCTTGCCATGCACCAATTTTCAAATACACTCCATTTGAGGGCATAAGTTCTCCTAGTGGAGGGAGCCCTGGCACTTAAAATGGTTTCAATTACGCTGGCTGAAAGCCCAGCATGTCTTAGTTGGTCCGTTCAGGGGCCAAACGTGAAGGTTCCAGAGCTCGGGCCGGGGATGAAGTATTGTCCCCTGCGCCTGAGACAGAAGATCCCTCCTCACTGGAATCACGCAGGGTGAGCCGTCGAGGAGAGATATAAGATCCGAGAACCACACTCTGGTCGGCCAATGGGGCGCTATCAATAAGAGGCGCAAGCCGTGTTGACGGACCCTCGCCAGGACTCCTGGGAGCAGAACTATAGGTGGAAACGCATAAAGGCGTAATCTGGGCCACGTGTGGGCCATTGTGTCCAGACCCAGGGGAGCTGGAGGAGTCAGAGAGTAGTAAAGGGGGCATTCTGCTGCCTCTTATGAGACAAAGAGGTCCACCTCTGCTACGTAAAATCTTTCCCAGATTAACTGACTACTTCGGGGTGGAGTTTCCATTCCCCATGTTTTACAGCTTGTCTGGATAGCAAGTCTGCTCCTACATTCATATGCCCTGGAATGTAAATCGCCCTGAGGGACAGGAACTTGTCCTGTGCCCAAAGCAGAACCTGGTGCGCTAGCTTGTTCAAGCGGCGCGAGCACAGTCCACCCTGGCGATTTATGTACGAGACTACCGCAGTGCTGTCCACCCGCACTAGGACATGGTAGCCTCTCAACTGCTGGAGGAAGTGTTTCAGGGCCAGAAACAGAGCCATCATGTCGAGGCAATTGATGTGCCACGCGAGAAGATGACCTCTCCAGCTCCCTTGTGCTGGACGGCCATCCAAGACCGCACCCCAGCCCGTGAGGGAAGCGTCTGTCGTTAGCATCTTGCGATGACAAGACGGACCTAGAGTGGGACCCAAAGTCAGAAACTGGGGTCTGAACCACATAGAAAGGGTACGAAGCCCCCGGCGCGTAACCCTTATTAGCCTCTAGGGGTTGGCCCTTGAATGAAACCCCTTGGCTCTTAGCCACAGCTTAAATGCTCTCATGTGCAGAAGGCCCAAAGGTATCACCGTGGACGCAGCTGCCATGAGGCCTAAAGATTTCTGAAAGTGATGAACAGTGACCTTCTGGCCTAGCTTGATTTCCTTCAGGGTGTTGAGAATGGATTCGACACGTGCAGGAGACAACTGTGCCCGCATTGTGACCGAATCCCATGTGACACCCAGATATGTTGTCCTCTGAACAGGAAGGAGAACGCTTTTTGTGGCGTTGAGTCTCAATCCTAAAGAATGAAGATGGGCTAGGACGACATCCCGATGTCGAAGCGCTAGCTCCTAAGACTGGGCCAGAATCAGCCAGTCGTTTATGTAATTCAAAATACGGATGCCCTGGAGTCATAAAGGAGCCAGAGTTGCATCCATGCATTTTGTATATGTGCGGGGTGACAGAGCTAGGCCAAATGGAAGGACCCAATACTGGTAAGCTTCGCCCCCAAAGCGAACCTCAGGAACTTCCTGTGCTGTGGCAATATTTCTATAGAAATATGCGTCCTTTAGATCGATTGTCACAACCAATCCTCTAGTTGGATTTGAGAAACAATCATTTTGACAGTCAAACTTTTGAATCTGGATTTCTGAGATAGCGGTTCAAGCCGCGAAGATCCAAGATCGGACGCAACCCTCCCCCTCTCTTGGGCACCAAAAGGTACCGACTGCAGTAGCCCGACTCTCTGTCTGGGAGGGGAACATGTTCTATGGCCCCTTTGCCCAGCAGAGTCTGTAACTGCTGGGCCAGCAGATGTGCTCGATCCGGTTTCACGGAAGTGGAGACCACGCCGTTGAAACGCGGAGAACGATGTGCAAACTGAATCCTGTAGCCTGTGCCTACAGTCCTTTATACCCAAGGAGATACACCTGGCAGTAGTTTCCACGCTGCCAGCTTCTCCGAAAGGGGCACGAGCTTTGACACTTCGGCTAGATGGGGGGGGGGGGGTTAGGTGTTGGGAGATGAAGTGTGGCAGATGATGCCTGAACACCCAACTTATCATTGGAGACCGGCGCTCCCCGAACACCAGTGGTGGCGGGGATTGAACACCGGCCTCCCGGGAGTGCCAGGGAGGAGGCCCTGTTTTGTGATGAAAATCCAGGCGCCCCTCCCCGGGGGGAGACACCCCCATGGCCCCAGGCGCACGAACTCAGGGCTTCTTCTTTGAAGAGAGGAAGCTACTCAGATCCGGTCTTTTCGAAGCAGATTTTTGAGAAGAGCGGCGAGCCCCACCCCAGTCTTTACAGGGGGGGTGCGCGGCTGGTCACGCTCTCCTTCTGCACCTCACGCCTGATAGGGGCCAGACCCGGCCGGGGCCGGGTGGCCGACGGTCCCTGTTCTTGAGCACGGCGGGGAAGGAGCCTCCCAAAGGCCTGTTCACATAGCTTTGCCTCTCTAAACCTAGTGGCGGCGGAAATTAACAGCGTCGCCAAAAGGCCGGAAGGCGAGATGGGGGCATCGAGGAAGACAACAAGATCCTTATCCTTGATGCCCGTGAGGTTCAGCCACTGATGCCTCTTCGTGGATACCATGGCAGCCATGGAACGGCCCACAGCACGGGCCGTCCGCTTGGTTGCACAGAGAGACAGGTCTGTGGCTAGGCGCAGCTCTGCAAACGCCCTGTCATCAATAGCCCCGCCGCTGCTCAGGTCCTTCAGCAGGTCAGTCTGGTAAACCTGCAAAACCGCCATGGTGTGCAGTGAAGCACCAGCCTGTCCTGCTGCCTGAAAAGCTTTACCCACAAAAGCAGGTGTCAATCTGCACGACTTGGAGGGGAGAGTAGGCTTTTTCAGGGAGGATGATGTCCCAGGAGAGAGATAGCCCGCAAGCGTCTCTTCTATCTGGGCATCATCATATAACCGCGTGCCTTCGCATCAATAATATCATTCGAATAAGTCGAAGGAACAAAAACACGCGATGAATACAGCTTGCTCCATGAAAGAGTTAATTCATCATGGACGTCACCAAAGAAGGGGAGAGAGAGACGTTGAGGCTCCTCCCCCCGGCCACCCGACAGACACCTGTCGTTCAATCTCGAACGCTTGGGGGAATCTCGCTGCTGCGGCCAGTCGATATGCAATCGCTCGACCGCACGCGTTATAGCCTCTAATAATTCCTCAAAAGCTCTGTCAGCACTGGAGGAGCGTTGTGAGGAGGCTACTTCCATGGAAGCGAGAGAGGAAGATTCTTCCGATCCTTTACAAGAAGCGCCGGAGCGCGCTTGCGAAGCGGAAGCTAAAACTTCCTGATCCGGAGAGAGCGAGAGAGAAATCGGAAATTCCATCTCGTGCGCGTCTGCCAGATCAACACGCGAGCCTCAGGAATGCGCCGCGGCTCGCGGTTTCTCTTTAAAGAAAGCGAGCCGCGCGCCTTAAATAAGGAGAAGATAGTAGTACTCACATTCTCCCTGAAGCCCGAGGCGAGCGTGTTCTTCCCAAGCACTCGACAAACTCGCCATATCGGTGAGTTAATGCTGTTATTTTTATTTCGCTTTCGCTACGGCTTGTACATGCACACGCAAACGCAAAGCGGTCCTGAAGACAAAAAGATCTGAGGATGTTTCCGGTTCACTCCTATTTATAACCTGCAGGTGCACCTTATTCGGTGACGTCATGCCTGGCACAGGTTATAAGCCGAAGGTATTCGGCGGGTTTGACATGCACAGGCTTCACAACCGGGCAACAAAGAGATGTTCCCATAGCGTTTTCACGCAGCATTGAGTGTAGCTTTTGAAAGGGAACTCCATTAACTTTCACCCTCTGAACTGTGTGTGTGTGTGATTAAGTAGCTTAGTCAAATAAATTCTTGTTCCTTAATAAAGAACTGTTGTCTTTGTCAAGTATTTTAAAGTTTAAACATTTGCCCAGATCTTACGTTACCTTGCGCATAAATTGGTAAATAATTTTGTATCATCATCACAAATTAATCAAATTGATTTTGTATCATCATCATCGGCCGCGGGATAAACAGAATTGGTAAGATACATTAAATCGTGCTAAACACTGGACAGATAGATGATGAAGTGTATGAATTTATAACTGTATAAATTTTATTCAGTTTAATCAAATTAACCCGAGTCGTTAAAGATTCGATTCACCTCTGACCCAGAGTTGAAACACTACCCACATGTGATATTGCTTTTAATAAATTACATCCAAAAACTTTCATTGCATAGCTTTTATATTGCATTATCCACTCAGTGAAAAACAAGCATCAGATATTTAATTTAAAAACATAAATCCGTTTGGTGTGAGCATAGTTCCATATTCTCCATAACTTCCCTTTCTTCAGTGTGTTGCAATCAAACCACCCTGAATTGCATTTTTTTTTTGCCCAATCACCCCAAAGCTACACTGTCTGGCCAAAAAAGAAAGTTGGACCACTGTGTAATGCCTTCTCAAGCACATCCCAAAAATTCTCAATAAGAATAAGATCTAGACTTTGTGTTGGCCATTCTTTGTGTGAAAATTATGTCTTAAGACATAATTAAATCATATTGGAATATGCCCGTGTCATCAGAAACAAACAAACAAAAAACTCCATTGATGTGAAAGACCTAGTCTTTCAGCAGACCTGTCCTGACCTAATAGACAAAAAAAGTGCCTTTTCATAGACACTTGTCTATGAACCTGACCACAGTTTGTGAGGAAGATATAGTAAGACAGAAAAATTGGGTTGTCTACAACTTTTAAGGTAGAGATGTACAGATTAATTCAGTTATTGACGGAAGAGCAAGATTGTGCTCAGGCCAGAAACAACTACTTACTGCTGTAAACACAACTGTAAACCTCTCCATGCATACTGAAACACAGCTAGCAGCAAATGATCTCCAGGTCTTGAATGATGCACAATTTTTTATTTATTTTTTTTTTTACCCCAGCCAGCCCAAGCTTGTTTTTCAACAGCAATACTAACAAATCAGAGATGACCAGGATTGTAGCATTGTACATAGTAATGTAATGAGGATATGTTTTATGTTTCTACAGTATGTACTGTATGTTGCTACTGCAGTAGAAAATAACTGGTACCATGTCAGTCTCCTTCCTACACTGGAATTTCTGATATCTGATATTCTAGCAGTGCAAAACGGAGTCTACAGTTCACGACATTAGTTCTGTATGATGCCTCAAGATCTTGAACAGGACCCATGTATTCATGTTTTATACGAGTTCCAGTTAAATTGACATCTTAGGTTTGTCAGGTATAAGTATAGAAGACCAACAACAGCTGGGCTGTTCTGTGACTATCTATCCTTAAAAGTGAAAAGTGTGATCAAGGACTGTAAAGCAATGACCTGCTTTGTAAACGTAGATGGTATGGTGGTCTATTCCCAGGATTAGGGGCAACACCCAAGAGAGCCTCAGAAATATTCCATTATCTGAATAGAGAGGGGCCAACCTTTAACTTGAAAAAAAAAAGGAACCTTGTGGAATATTCTATTTATTTATTACTATTATTTATTTATTTATTTATTTTTTTTTTTTGGGTGAGGGTGTCAAGGCACTGAGAAGATAAGACCTGACACATTTCTATTTCCATGGAATGTTAAAGATTGAGAAGCTCATTCTTCTAGCTAGATTTTTTTTCTGAGAGCTGCTCAGACTGATGCCCCGAATTATAAACTGGTTAGATGGAGTTGGATGGAGACCTGGCATGTTTGTGAGGCCAACTTGTCCAGAATGCATCCTAATACAGACAGCTGCAAGCAATACAGACATTGTCACAATACTGAAACAGGAGAAAATGTCATGCAGTTTCCAAAAACAAGTATGTGGCTGTGCTATAAACAGTGTAAAAGTAGAGGCCATACTCAGAAATAATATTTTTTGAAGTATAGACAGACCATGGCAAGCTCACTTGGGCCTTTATCTGTCCATGCTTATCTCTTATCAGGTCTGACTAGTTGCATCATCAGGCTCTTGAAGGTGGTATACTATCCAATGCTTTTACTAATGAATTATAATGCAGCCAGCACCTCAGCATCTTGATTACCACAAGGCACAATTGCGGTGTGCAAAGTTACTACCATGAATGCTGATCATTCACTGCTCAGTGAATTACACAAATATAGTCAGCACACAAGAGTGGTCCTGAGGTTTTAGTACTAATTAACGAAAGACCCTCAAGATCATTCACTCACTCACTCATCTTCTATACCGCTTTATCCTGTATTCAGGGTCATAGGGGGTCTGGAGCCTATCCCAAGAGGCTTAGGGCACGAGGCAGGGTACATCAAGGCCAGGACACCAATCCATCGCAGGGCACACACATACATACACTCACTATGTGTATGTACTCAAACCAGTCCAGGGTCACATCCTCCTGTTGTACATGCCCTGTAATTTAAACAAAGCATTTGTGCAGTTTCATGAAGTTTTTGTGAAGTCTTGCATTTGCTGTATGGAGTGTACTGGCCAGAGAAGATATATGGAAACATCGCAAAGATTGTATAACAAGAATTAAATATTATATTATATTATGTTAAAATGGGATTACTTGCCATGGCAATCAGCTATTTACATGATTGCCAAAGCAAGCATAAGACAACAAAATAAATAAATAAAAGAACCTATATAACAAAAGAACAAGATACATGCCTGTTGTATGATGAGGTACTGTGGTCACCTATTAACATGAAACTAGTAAAGCAGGAGGCTGAAGATGCATTGTAAAATTAATATTTGGTATTAAATGCTCTGTCTGTCTTCTGTGCTTCAATAAGTTTTTCTGGATCCAGGAGACACAGTCAAATGCACAAAGTCTGTGCATTCACAGTCTGTCAGAAAGGTCTCTGTTTTATTAACAACAAAAGAGAGTTTTTTTTTTTTTTTTTATATATATGTTTGATCAAACGCCTGTGCCATCAACACACACTCGCCTAAAGGAGTATTAGGAACACCTGTTCAATTTCTCATTAATGCAATTATCTAATCAACCAATCACATGGCTGTTGCTTCAATGCATTTAGGGGTGTGGTCCTGGTCAAGACAATCTCCTGAACTCCAAACTGAATGTCAGAATGGGAAAGAAAGGTGATTTAAGCAATTTTGAGCGTGGCATGGTTGTTGGTGCCAGACGGGCTGGTCTGAGTATTTCATAATCTGCTTAGTTACTGGGATTTTCCTGCACAACCATTTCTAGGGTTTACAAAGAATGGTGTGAAAAGCATTAACAAGGCATTTTCACCCACAGGACTGCCGCATACTGGATGTTTTTATCCAGTATGCGGCAGTCCTGTGGGTGAAAATGCCTTGTTAATGCTAGAGGTCAGAGGAGAATGGGCCGACTGATTCAAGCCGATAGAAGAGCAACTTTGACTGAAATAACCACTTGTTACGACGGAGGTATGCAGCAAAGTATTTGTGAAGCCACAACACGCACAACCTTGAGGCGGATGGGCTACAACAGTAGAAGACCCCACCGGGTACCACTCATCTCCACTACAAATAGGAAAAAGAGGCTACAATTTGCACGAGCTGACCAAAATTGGACAGTTGAAGACTGGAAAAATGTTGCCTGGTCTGATGAGTCTCGATTTCTGTTGAGACGTTCAAATGGTAGAGTCAGAATTTGGCGTAAACAGAATGAGAACATGGATCCATCATGCCTTGTTACCACTGTGCAGGCTGGTGGTGGTGGTGTAATGGTGTGGGGGATCTTTTCTTGGCACGTTAGGCCCCTTAGTGCCAATTGGGCATCGTTTAAATGCCACGGCCTACCTAAGCATTGTTTCTGACCATGTCCGTCCCTTTATGACCACCATGTACTCATCCTCTGATGGCTACTTCCAGCAGGATAATACACCATGTCACAAAGCTCAAATCATTTCACATTAGTTGCTTGAACATGACAATGAGTTCACTGTACTAAAATGGCCCCCACAGTCACCAGATCTCAACCCAATAGAGCATCTTTGGGATGTGGTGGAACGGGAGCTACGTGCCCTGGATGTGCATCCCACAAATCTCCATCAACTGCAAGATGCTCTCCTATCAATATGGGCCAACGTTTCTAAAGAATGCTTTCAGCACCTTGTTGAATCAATGCCATGTAGAATTAAGTCAGTTCTGAAGGTAAAGGGGGATCAAACACCGTATAAGTATGGTGTTCCTAATAATCCTTTAGGTGAGTGTATATTACTACAAAGAACATAAACCATTGTAAAATGTCCTGGTGGAATCATGAAGAACAAATTATTGGAAGTTGAGTTTGGGTGGGGGAGAGAGAGAGAGAGAGAGAGAGAGAGAGAGAGAGAGAGAGAGAATGAAAAGGTCAGTGTGGGAGCGTTAGGACTTCAAAAAAAGATGCAAGAGGAGGCAGGAAGGGAGCAATGAAGATGAATGAAAGATTAATGCATTAATATCAGATCTATGAGGTCGAGGACAAAAGAGTAGAAATAACTTGTTTTATATAAAATAATTCCCTTATAGGTATTGTTTTTAAAGTTTCTCATGACCTTCAACCAGCTTTGTAATTGACAGTTTTATATGCAAAAGAACTCAATACTTGTTCCAAGACATCACCTCATCCTTATTCCAATTTGCTGATAGTGATTCACAGAAAAAAAAACTAATTCAGAGAATGGGTTTGCTGTATGTTTTTGCTATGTGTCATTACAACTAAATATACTATTGATATTAAATTGCATACTAAAATCACCACAATTATGTAATTATCCATTGTCACAAAACTGTGGGAGGCGGAGTCAGTGTTTTGCAAAATAACCAAAAAGTCACAATGATAAAACCAAAACATTTTTTTTACATAATATTTTGCCATTTCTTCTTTTGTACCATGCTTACAAAAACATGCACCAAATATTTTCTCAGTTTGCAGTGCTTCTTTCTTCATATAAATAGTCGTTCTCAGTGTTTGTACTGTTCTGTATGTATATATTTTTGGTGTATTACCATTTGCACTTTTTATGGGAATACCTGTCTCTGACAAAATGAGATGCATATGTTTTTGAAGGGATGACCACTGGATTCCTAGTATCAAGGAACTCCTGAACCAGAGATAACATGGATGTACAATATGATTTCTGGACCATATAATAGGTATTTGTCAGAGGAGGTGGTGATATGGAAAGTGAGAATAGATGATGTTTAAAAGTCAGACCTGTCCTCAGGATAAGGATGGGCTTTTATATAAAATAATAACTACAGAACCCATTGTAATAAACCTTTTTTGTGTCACATTATGCCACCACTCAGGTTTAACAGCTACCATTTTTGTTAAAGACAATAAGCACAATATGAATTATTTTAAACCTGAACCTTTTACCCATATATAATGACATGCATGAGCTATCCATCAGTATCACTTAGTCAACTACATTTTAATAAAAAAAAAACTTAAATGAGTAGTACTGCTGTTGATGATTGTGTTGTAGTTTTCCCGCCACACCCCAATATCGTGATGGACAGTTTTATTGTGCACCCAAATTTTACAATGTGCTCTGCCATTTGTCTACTAATAGTTCCTCTAGGGCTATGGGTTTGAATCTTGCCTTTGCGCTTGGTGGGTTTCCTGCAGGTACTCTGGTTTTCTCTCACAGTCCAAAGACTTGAATTGTGAGCTGATTGGTAGTGTGTGTGTGTGTGTGTGTGTGTGTGTGTGTGTGTGTGTGTGTTTGTGCCCTGTGATTGGTTTTCAGACAATCCAGGCTGTACCCTGCCTCATGTTCCAAGTTCCCTGGGATAGAACCAAGCCCTTGCATATGTTTAGATCATGTATAATCTTGCAAGCTAGTTTGGCAGACCTTTAATGACTTCAAGAGAATACAGTATGATTCTATTTTCAATGAATCAAGCCAATAAGCCCCTTTAGTTACATGAGAAGGTCATTTGACTGACATTGAAAACTGATTTTTTTATTTTTTTTTTTTTTCAAATGGGTTTTACATATACATTTTAGGCAGATAGTGTAACACTGGGACTAAAAATCTACTGTATTTTAGTTGTTTGTATAGGTTTGACAGCGCTCTTTGGATCACATCACACACTTTAGACCATAATACAATAAAGCGGAAAAGTCCAAGGAGTCCAGTGCAGTCTTTCTTTCTTTCCAGTGCAGAGGCATTTTTAATATACTGCTGATTCCAATTTGACTTCAAACAATTGCTCTTTATGTAAATGCAAATTATTTGGAGGTGTAAAAATGTTCCTTTTACTTTTCCGTAAAAAGAGCCAGACTGTCACCCTCAGCTCAGAGGAAATTGGTCTGGATGGTCAGGAAGAACCCAGCAACCACCACGGCACAGGCTTGCTAGAACATCACAAAACTTGTATTGACTAGAGGTATATTCAACACTTGTATTGACTAGAGGTATATTCAACACTTGTTTTGGCTAGGGGTATATTCATCGGTTAATTGGTGTGGGTGTGTGTGAGTGTGAAAGTCGTCTTACAGACACATACAAATGCAAAATAAAAGATGCTTTATATGCACACAGGTGGTCACAGTGCTATAGTAACCGCGCTGAGACCGAGGATGGGAGATGATTACCCACAATTCCACAGAGCACGAGAGAAAGAATAATCATTGTGATCATGCAACAGATGTGATCATGCAACACTCGCATCAAAGCAAGAAGTGCATGCGTGCTACATGATACTTGATGATACTTGGTGCCCTTTGTATATTTTGCAAGTTGCTCTGGATAAGAGCGTCTGCCAAATGCCTAAATGAAAAATGTGTATATTAAGACTTGCTTGTTTTTGAAGTCAAAAATTTTATCCGAGGTTCAACTGTATATGCTTTTGTAGTTTTAGCCCCATAGAATTTAAGAAGCAAATGAATTCATTAACTGTTGAATTTAATCAATTAATAATCTTTGAAATTCAGGGTATATGTTACATTAAGGTATATGTTGGATGTATTTGGTGGATGGTATATGTAGAACTATAAATATACAATTAAATATCTGATTTAAAAAAATGTAGTTAGTACAACTGTAGGTGTTTTTTTCCCCCAAACACTTTTTTTTCCTATTAATTAATTTATTTATTTAAGTGGCATTCAACCACATATTAATCATAAATTAGAACTTGTACACAACTTTTTTGTAGTTGTCATTTATTACCATCACATGTTGTAAAAGCAAGACCAGTTTAAAAAAAAAAAAAAAGATTGCAAGCCTAATGTTGCCAGGATATTCAGATTCATGATAAATGTATGTTAAAGTAAAATAGGTAAGTCAAATTCTAATTGTAGGCAAACACAGCTGTGATAAAATTATATATAACAAAACAACTGTGCGTACAATACTTCTTCAACTGATTTAAATCAATGTACATACCATAATGGTTTCAGTGGCACTGTTGCTATTGACGTTTTGCATGGGGAACAAAGAATAAGTGGCTAGGAACTAACTGTTACTGTAAACAGTATACATGCTTTTGTGTCTCAGCTCTGTTGTTGAATTCTTGATTCATAGTCAGAAAGTTATCTATACTGTATGTACAGGTACAAGCAATACTTTCAGCTGCAAGGTGTATGTCAATGTACTTGTTGTAATACATGATACAGTGAATTACAAAAGACTGTTGTTTAACATGTACAGTATGTCATGTATACACTTGATGTGGTGAAGCATTCTGTAAGGAGACATTAATATAAGACTTAAAAAGGAGCCTCAAATATCAGTGCTTTGAAAAGGTCACAAAGTTTTCTGCCATATTAATGTCAAGAGAGGGATGATTATACTTGATAAAAAGGAAAACGTCAAACATATCAGAAAATGCCTATGATTTCAGACATCTGGGCCACCTTGTATATAAAGTATCAGGCAAAAAGTACACACCTTCTAATGTAATGTTTTTTTGTCCAAGACCAAAAGACCCATATCTCTGCTGCAGAGGAGAAGTTAATTTACAGTAGAGCTACCAGGCTCAAAAATCACCACTTAACAGCATCTCAGATTAAAGCCATTATGAAGGTTTTACAGAGCATAAGTACTGTAGGGGAAACAGCTTATGAACTGTTCAAATGAGATTATTGCATATTTTGGATGCCTTCAGCATTTCTTAACAATGTAAAAAGAACTCAAAATCAGGAAAGACCATGGAATTAGAAGGTGTGTCCAAACATTTGACTGTTAGTATAATTATAAATGGTTGAAAAAAAACTGGCACATTCATTACCAAGTTAAATATGGCAAACTGCTAAGGTAAGCAATAAACCAGCTTGTGATATACTATTTTATTGACAAACAATCACACACATTTGTGTGTTTTTAGCTTAAACTGACAAAAGAGTTTGTTATTCAGAGTTTAGATGAATTACTAATAAAGATTTGTAACAGGGACAACGACCAGGACTTATGATATGATATTAATGGCAATTGATAACTTGAGTGACTTTTGAATGGAATCACATGCAATATTTAGTTAATTGTGTAGTTTAAAAGATTTTAATTATTTTTGTTTATCTGGATATAAAACCAATGATGATTTTTCCCCCCCCCCGGACTAGGATGAATTTTAAAAGGCAAGGTCTGTCTCTCATTTACTCTGAGCTTTGGTGCATCACTAGATTGCACACTCCTCTACCAAGTGGAGTCATGGGAGTTCCAAAATGTGTGGTATAAAATTCCGAGGTCAAACGTAGTTCAGAAGCAGCAAATGAGATCTCGATGCTCAGGAGCAACATCTGCTGCAATCACATCTATCACATATTTTCCCTCCTTTTTCCCATGATAGCTGTGTGTCTGCTGAGCATTTGCCACTCTTGTGAATTTTGAACATAATTTCTATTCACTCCTTTCTATTGTCTGCTTGACACATGATTAATGCAGCTGTGTCTACTTTGTCAGGCAATGTTTTGTCAAATTTCCAGGAATAATGGATCTGTAATTAAGTAGTAAAATGACCCTTTGTGAAGGTTTTGAGCATCGTGATTGCATGTCATGTTGGGTTCATTGTTGCTCAGACACATTAGAAGCTCTGGTTAGGGTTCAGTAGTTCTTACAAAGCCTGGTTGCAAATCTAGAACTGCTTGCAGCACAGAAAAAAAGAAATGGAGAAATGTGTCCAATGTCTATTCTGCAGCTGCAGCTAAATAGAAAACAAGCAGAAAAAAAAAAACCTGCAAGAATAAGAAATGCAAGAAGAATTCAATAATACATACAATGATTAGCCAAAAAAAAAGCTTGTATAAACTAAGATTTAACTTTATCGCCCTTAGCTTTTGATTATAGCACTCAATGTGGTGGTAGTTCATGTGTGAAAATGATTCCTCATGCCCGCAGAACCACTGGTCCTGGAGTATGTCTGTGCCACCAACTCCTTTTATGTTATAACCTGGTCTTTCAATACATTCAGGTCATCAGCTGACTTCATTTTATTGCCACATATTTTTGCTATACTGTAGATTTTCTAGATTTTCTTACAGCCACATAGCTGTTTAGGCCCAATCCTGTGAGTTATCATCACCTTGTGTGTGTGTGTGTGTGTATGGAAATGCTCTTGCTTTCACTATAACATTGATTTAACATTACATTGCTGTTGTTACCTAATATATTTTTTAGTTTTTTACCATGTAACTTGTCTAAGTGATCTCTGTTCATAATGTTTTCAGACCACATTTCTTCCACAGAGTTTAAGACCATCCTTCAAGGTTGTGGGGATTTTTCAGTAATTTTAAATTTGTTAGGCGGCGCATACAGTATGTATGCAGTAACATATAAATAATAATATTGGGTATCAGATACTGAATATATTTATCTTCAATGCAAACTTCATCCTGGAAAGCTTATTTTAGAAATACATTCTAGTGTGGGAATGAGCAGTGCATCAGCAGTGCAATGCCGTGCACAAAATGCATTTTTATGCAGATAAAGATCAAGAAAGTTACTTAATGTTTACATTAAACATTAGAAGATGGCAGGGTAGAAAAAGAAATGGCTAGTTCAAGCTGACAGGGAGGCTAAGGTCACTCAAATAATGAGTCTTTATAAGCGTGGGAAGCAGAAGAGTAACTCAGAATGCTGAAACCATCATGAGGTAAATCAACAACAACACAACAACAACAACAACAACAAAATACCACACTGGATTCCACACCTGTCAGCTAAGAAAGACTGAAGATTTGGCGGAAAAAAAAGCAATTTCTTCGAGGTAATGTTTTTGTGAACATAGCATGTTTTTATATGTTCATTTTGCTGTTTAAGTGTCTCACCACTGGAAAGAAGGAGACCCTTCATTAACTTATTAATTGTCTGTACCGCTCTATCCTTTATACTGGGTCACGTGTGGCCTCGGGCCTATCCCAGGAGACTTGGGCACAAGGCAGTGTACACCCTTGTAGGTATGAGCAGGCCCCAAAGAGAGCAAACAATCGATCACACTCCAGTACCCCTCCCTCAGACATCATGGCGCCATCCCAATAACCTTATCTCATTCGTGAACAGAAAGGAGAGCTTGTAAAACTAAGCTGCAGGAAACATAACCAGGCATGGGACAGGAAGTTTGCTGTACCTGAAGCCACACTAAAGCCAGATGCCTCAAACTAAATCCAAAATCATAGCGTAAATTGGCGATTCTGTAAACATCTTTAAAGTGTGCCAGTAGGGCAAAATGCTACATATACATCTATTCAGCATGTTTTATGTCTGCATGTTATATTTGATTATTCTTATCCCTTTTTATTAAACAAAGCTATAAATGAGTGTATAAGATAGGAGATGTGTGGTATCACTCGAGAGCTTATTTTATTTAAAGAACAGTGGTCTACAGTACGTCCACGTTTTTGTCTTCGTCCACGTCGTTGTCATGACCATCTGAAGGAAGCAAGCTCACCGCTCGGGCTTCCGCCCTTGTGGGTGCTACGCCATCTTTGCTCACGTCATCCGCTCTTCGAGAACTCTCAACGAGATTTCGTGCCAGAACTGCAATGAAGGAAACCACAGAAGAAGTTCCAGAGCGCGCCATCGGTAACCAAGCAACCAAGCCTCACCGAAGGGCTTTCCAGAAAGATGTCATTTCAACCACAGCACCAACCAATCAGCAACGCTGTGATTCCCTTCGCTGGAGGCGAACCATGAGAACGAAATGTAATGCATTGTTGTAAAGTATACAAACAAAGCTGCATACCTTGCTGAAAAATGGTGCTCGTTTCATAACCAAAACTGTAAATCAAATAAATTCTTGTTTCTTCATAAAGAACTGTTGTCTTGGTCATGTATTTTAAAAAGTCTAAACATTTGCCCAGATCTTACGTTACCTTGCTCATAATAATGTAAATTCCAAATTTTGTATCATCATCACCAGCCACGGGATAAACGGAATTGGCAAGATACACTAAATCATACTAAACGCTGGACGGGTAGTTGATAAAGTGTGCGCTATGAATTTTAATTCAGTTGAACAAAATTAACCTGAATCGCTAAAGATTCGATATATACCTCTGACCCAGAGCTAAAAACTACATAATGAAGGTTAAAAATGCAGCAGTCATTCTTGGTCTACTTTATTGTAAACCCAACATATTAATGGTGGAAAGTGCATCAGGTATTTTGTCCACATTAAATGTCCTAACATTATGTATAAAGCCCTTGCATATAATGGTGAACACTGCCACAGTCGATCGTTGGCATTATCATGTAAAACCCTACACCCTGGACAGAACTATCACAATCTATTACAGGGCACATTCATACAAGCTCATTCACACACTACAGGCAATTTAGCAAAACCAAACAACTAACCTGTTTTTGGACAGTGAAAAGAAACTGGAGCACCTGGAGGAAACACACCAGGCACAGGGAGAACATGCAAACTCATGTTACTGTAGGCACACACACATACACACACTGAGGTGGGAATTAAACCCGGAAACTGAAGGTGCAAGGCAACAGGGCTAACCACACAGCTACCACCCTTCTTTCAAATAAGTACAAACCGTAGAGGTGCTGCTTTGTTATCTGGGTGCAGTATTTTAATAATGAAAAGTCACAGCAACATTTAAAGGTTATGGAGGATCATATTAGTCTGCATGCATAATTCTCTATGAGTTACTTTGTCCACACAGTATACAGAGCATCCAAAAATAATTAACAAAATGAAAAAAATATTTTGTTTATAATTTAATAAAAAGGATTAAATCATATGCTCTTGATTCATTACAATGTTACAATATTACACATGGAATATTTCATGCCTTTTCTGTTTTCATTTAGATGATTACAGCTTAACCAGGAGAAGTGTATTAGTGCCGATCTTTAAGAACAAGAGAAGTGGAAGCTAGGTGAAGGGCAGAGGTGAGCATTTGTGAGAAGCAATATGGTTTCATGCCTAGACAGAGAACAAAGATGCAGTATTTGCTTTGAGGATGCTGATGGAGAAGTACAGAGAAGGTAATAGGGAGTTGCATTGTCTCTTTGTAGATTTAGAGGAAGCGTATGACAGGGCGCCGAGAGAGGAGCTGTGGTATTGTATGAGGACGTCTGGAGTGGCAGAGAAGTATGTTAGAGTGGTGCAGAACATGTATGAGAGCTGTAAGACAGTGGTGAGATGTGCTGTAGGTGTGACAGTAGAGTTCAAGGTGGAGGTGAGTCTGCATCAAGGATCGGCTCTGAGCCCCTTCATGTTTGCTATAGTGATGGACAGGATGACAGATGAGGTTATATAGGAGTCTCCATGGACAATGATGTTTGCAGATGACATTGTGCTTTGTTGCGAGAGCAGGGAACAGGTGGAGGAAAATCTAGATAGGTGGAGGTACGCTCTGGAAAGCAGAGGAATGGAGGTTAGCTGTAGCAAGACAGAATAGATGTGTGTGAATGAGAGGAACATAAGTGGAACGGTAAGGCTATAGGGAGCAGAGGTAAAGAAGGTGCAGGACTTTAAGGACTTAGGGTCAACAGTCCAGAGCAACGGAGAGTGAGAAAACGTGGTGAAGGGGCAGGTACAGGCAGGTTGGAATGGGTGGACAAAAGTGTCAGGTGTGTTATGTGAGAAAAGAGTATCAGCGAGAATGAAAGGAACGGTGGTGAGACCAGCGATGATCTACAGCTTAGAGACAGTGGCACTGAAGAAAAGAAAGGAGGCAGAGCTGGAGGTAGCAGAGATGAAGATGGTGAGGTTCTCTTTAGGAGTAACAAGGATAGATAGGATCAAGAATGAGTTCATCAGAGGGACAACCCATGTTAGATGTTTTAAAGTCCAGATTGAGGTGGGTTGGACATGTTCAGAGGAGAGATTGTGAGCATATTGGTAGAATGATGCTGAGGTTGGGACTGCCAGACAGGAGGTCTAAAAGAAGACCAAAGAGGATATTTATGGATGCAGTGAGAGAGGACATGAAGTTAGTTGGGGTGAGAGAAGAGGATGCAGAAAATAGAGTTAGATGGAGGCAGATGATTCGCTGTGGCGACCCCTGAAGGGGAATAGCCAAAAGACAAATAAGAACATTTAGAATCAAGGCCCCAGAGTCTGGAAAAAAAGTGGAAAGGCTCCATCTGCTAATGTTGGTCCACTGTGGTTTTTCAAGGCCAAACACAAGGCAAGTACCACTAACTGATTTTCTGACCATGATATAACAGTGCTTGATTGTGCTAAATGAGCCCTGACCAAGTATTACAGACTACATTTAACTTTTTTTTTTTCTTCAGAATTTGTTTATTGTAAATCCTTTTTTTTGATTGTAGAAAATATTCAAATCTTTTAAGATACTGTATGTTTGCTTTTCTTGAGTTGTAAGCAGTAATCACCAAATTAAAAAACAGCTTGAAATATTTCATTTTACATGTTCCGAATCTAGAAGATGAGTTTTATTTTTTTAAATAACTTTTTTTTTTCACAATATAAATTTTTTTAGAGATGCTCTGTTCTACACATATAGTTTTATACACATTGGGCTCTAAAGATAGTAATTTCATAGCATTACATAAAAGGAAATTATTTAATCATTCTGATAATTAATGCTCAGATGCTTCTGCTCTCAGAGTTCAAACATAGTAGTTGAACAGCAAAATTTGTTTTCAATTCAGTTTGACTTCAATGTAATTTAAGTTTAATTCTTCATTCCATTTTGCATGAATGAAGACATAGGAAAATTAACATTATTAATTGTGCCTCATTCAAAATATAGTCTTTACATGCAGGATATGGCCACTCCAGCATAACTATAACTTTTAAACGTTGCTGAGACATATTTATCAACAGATGCAACCAACACTGATGTACTTCTTCACCCAACGGAAAATCAGGCTAAAGGTTTCATCCTGACATGTTATTAAACACCGCTAAGGTTCCAGCCTGAAGTCACAATTTAAGATTATAAAAGAATTACAACATTTTTGTAGTATGTTATGAAGTCTTATTATTCCACTTTGCTTTGTTTTTCTGGCATAATTGTGTTATCCCGCCAGTGCTGGTTATAACCAGAAGTGCATTCAAACAAAGTTGAATACCCCATTAGGTAGATTATAGTTTGCATCAAAGGTTGATGTTACTCATATCCCATTATTACTGCAAATCATAGATGGATCCATCCTTCAAATGGAAATGCATGCTTCGCTGCCTCTCAGAGATGAGCTTATTAGGGTTCTGTTCCACAAAGAAACACACATCGCTTTCAATTAACAGAAAGAGTGACAGCAACTAAGAGGCATGCTTTCTTTACTGCTCTGGAATAAACAATTCCAGAAAGAGAGATAAGAAAATAAATAAATAAATAAATAAGCAAATAATAATAATAATAATACTTCATATCTTGTATTTACATAGTTATATATAGTTATAGTTCTATTTTTAGCATTGTGTCATTTTCTTAATTGTTTGGTTCCTGTTTTCCACCCATTTAATGAATATGCCACATTGTACTGTACAATTTGTGCTTCATTAAGTCATTCATTCCACAATCAAGGAGGATTAAAAGCTAATGCGTACTGTTTGCTTGGGCAAATCACATTTTATCAGCCACCCTGTGCAGTGAGGTGATCTGAAATGTAAGAACAGAAAATCAATGAAACAGCATTAAGTGATTCTATTCAAAAGTCACAAGGTCCATTTAGCAAAGGTCCAAGGTATAAAGCAAAAACACAACTGGACAATTAAAGATGAGGAAGAGGCTGATTACAGGTAAATTATACTGACATGGCTAATCCATCAGTCTCCCTAAAGACAATGTTTTGCTTAATTTGCTGCCTATATTTATTTGTTAAGCGTCACCCATATAAAGAGAATTCCAGCAGTTTTTTTTTTTTTTTACATCCTCACTTACTATATATATATATATATATATATATATATATATACAGGTATAGTTTTATAAACCTCCTGATATTACTTGTGAAAACATCACAATGTCATTAATTCAACATTGTGTTTTTTTTTCAATCACAAGACATTTTAAACTGTTAATTTGTAGACATAGATCTTCTGGAGTGTTCCTTTAAATTATTATTATTAGTGGTAGTAGTAATGAATTATTACGTATTATAATATAAACCTGTAATTTGGGGTATACAACCAGACCTGCTGAAAATGAATCAATGTTTCCTGACTGGTCACATTTACAGTAAGATACAACAGTGTTATACGGTAGGAAAACTAAGTAAGAAAGCAATCTTCTTACATACCATTTTCATTGGTAAAGAGATGAAGTCCCAGTACACAATAGCAACTCCCATATGAGCACAACAGTTGGGGTAACACCAGCAATATCTGATCTAATACTCCGTACTCCATCTGTATTTGGAATTAAACATTAAGTAGGTGAGTAGGTTTTTTTTTTATTTAAAAACATTAAAATGTCTGGAAGACATTCCAGCGCTGTCAGCACGGTATGTGAATTCTGGCTCTGGCAGATTCTTAACCTCAGCTACATCATTTGAGTTGAGGTTGCATTTTTATAAGCTACTGATTTTTAATCTCTCATGCAGTCTTATTTTGCATCTGTTCACAATATTTTTTTACTAATTTAGTTGGTTCTGTTTCCCAGTGTATATTTCAAAAAAGTAGTTTAATTTAAACCACAGCACCTGTGACCAATCAGATATTAAAGATGAATGAATATAAGCTGTATCCCAGATAGCACACTGCTGAAGGGCCAACTTTGGCTTATTGGCGGGGCCAAAGATAGGTTTTTATCATCGCCACTAATAGGAAAACACATTTATATCTCCAGAAATGTATTTATTACGTTGATTTGTGATAAATTGATTACGAACTAAGAAAATATATGTAACCATTATGATGATAAACTACAAAATAAATAACTAGTATAACCACCTTTCTTTCTCAGCAAGGTGGATGAAAATAAATGCGTACAAAGTATCCATTGCCTCAGACTGTCTTTTATATCAGGTGGCTCTGCACCTTTCTCATCATCATTTACCTCAGTACTTTAACCATCAGCTTGGTCACTGTAGCTAAGCAGTTCTTTATCATCATCATCATCATCATCAACATTACAGCATCTTTGGAGACCTGGGACTCTTGTCTGTGTAATAACATCAATAATTTGAGCATTGTACATTAAAATGTACAATTAAATATTCTTTTTCAACCAGCAAAATGATGAGGAAAAACAACCATTTTCCACATTTGGCTCAACACAGTTCAACAACACTTCCAGTATTACAGCACACATATTTTCTCTAGATTAAACAAAGTAAACACAGCAATTCAAACAGTAAATAACCTAGCAAAATTGTTAAATTATATGTTTTACATGCCAACTACCTTATTACATATATTTGACAACTGCAAAATGCAATGCCCTAAAGCAAACAATATGTATTGTATATTAACGTTTCTGGCGCTTACTATGGCAACAATCCCTATGGTTCTAACCTTGTTATGGCTCCGTATGCTACTGTATTCACTGGCAACATGTCAATTAGCCTAGCATAACAGTGCTTAGCTAAACATCTTTCTCACCACTTTACAGCAAAACTATTAACTATGTGCTTTTCATCTTACCACCACAGATTCTCAACACCATTATGTCTTACTTAAGGGTATTTACATCTCCTTTGGAGGAATATTAACCCACCTGTAGTTAAGAGCAAAGAGGCACAAATCTTTAGCTTGTGTTTAGCTTGTCTGCAGGATTTAATCAGCAGCACCTGGATACCGGTGGGTTTTCGGTTCCTCCCTAGCAATAAGCGCCGCCATCTAGTGACCTGTTTGACAGTGTTCACTGTTAAGCACAAAGCACAATGAATTTAATATTTTTATAATAAAAAAAAAAAAAAACATAAGTAAAAATGTACCTTAAAAAAGTATTCATACCCCTTGAACGTTTGCACATTTTGTCACGCTGCAACCACAAACGTAAATTGATTTTATGTGATAGACCAACACAACATGGCACATTATGGTAAATTATAAGTGGAAGGAAAATTATAAATTGTTAAATTTTTTTTTTTTTACAAATAAAAATCTGCAAGTGAGGCATACATTTGTATGAATCCTTTACTCTGATATCCATAACTAAAATCCAGTGAAACCAATTGTCTTTAGATGTCTCCTAATTACAGTCCACCTGAGTGCAATTTAATCTCAGTGTAAACATAGCTGTTCTGTGAAGCCCTCAGAGAGCATTTATATGTTAGAGAAATTAGTGAACACACCAGAGAAGTCAGGGATAAAGTTGTGGAGAAGTTTAAAGCAGGGTTATGTTATAAAAAAAATATCCCAAGCCTTTAACATCTCACAGAGCACTGTTCAATCCATCATTCGAAAATGGAAAGAGTATGACACAACTGCAAACCTACCAAGACATGTCCATCCACCTAAACTGACAGGTCGGGCAAGAAAATCATTAATCAGAGAGGCAGTCAAGAGGCCCATGGTAACTCTGGAGGAGCTGCAGAGATCCACAGGACAACATCAGTGCCTTGCAATAGTATCCAGACCCCTTGAACTTTTCAAAATGTTACAACCACAAATGTAAACATATTTTATCTGAATTTATATGAATAACAGTATGATTTTTGTGTAGACCAACACAAAGTGGCACATAATTTTAAAGTGGAAGGGAAATGATAAATGGTTTTAATTTATTTTTTACTAATAAATATCTGAAAGGTGGGGTGTGCATTTGTATTCAGCCTCAATTCTTTGTAGAACCACCTTTCACTGGAATTACAGTTACAGTACAACTCTTTTGTGGTATGTTTCAACCAGTTTTGCACATCTAGAAAGTGACATTTTTGCCCATTCTTTGCCAAATAGCTTAAACTCGGATGGAGAGCATCTGTGAATAGCAATTTTCAAACCTTCTACAGATTCTCGATTTGGATTTTGTCAGAGCGGGTGCCTATGGGTTAAACCAAAAAAAAAAAAAAAAGTAGGAAGCAATAAAGGCAGAGAAACCATTAAACAAGTTTAGATTAAATACAAGTAATAGAAAAGATTCAAGACCAACAGGAATGCATTAATTGCTGTTTGTTTGCTAACGAATGACACACAGGGATCTTGATGTCTGGTTTGTGAATAAGACTGCAACAGATAACTGGAAAAGCAGGTGAGCAGCACAAGAGTAGACTGAGTTATGTGAGATGCAAAGGGTTCAGAGAAACTTAACACTGATTTTCCAGTACTCACACTGTGGCTAGGCATCTGGGGCAATCAAGTGAAGGCTGCCTTTGACTCACGAATTGAAGAAAGTTCATTCAATGGAATGCCCAAACACGTAGAGAGAGCAGCTTGATCTACTAGCACTAGCCAAATGAAGTCTGAGTAGATTCATAAAACAGGGTCAGAGTAGATTGATCAGACATCAGACTTCCAGTGAAAATCCCAGAGAAGGCAGGTGGAGCAGTTTCCAGCACTCTGTTTGCTAGCAGCTAATTCAAAGCCAGAAAGAAAGTGGTTTACTTGGTCTGTCTAACCAAGAAGGTTAGAAGCTTCAGTAATGCAAAACAGGTAAAAACAGGGCAGATAAGGGGTTTACAGGTGAGGGTGGAAGCACATAATAACTCAGAAAACTCTGAATTACAGTCTTGCAGGGAACACATGTTCTAAAGCTACCTTTTATAGTGGAGCTTAGACAAAATGTCAGACACAAGATGTGCCCCAAACAAGATGGCCACCGACCCAGAATTGCAAATCATTAACCGTCAATTGCAAGACAGATTTAGGTCATGCAAGAAAAAGCCATTGTTGAAAGAAAGCCATGAGAAATTGCGTTTGCAACAAGCCATGTGGGGGGGAGTTCTTGGTGAAACATGGTCGTTGTGGGGATGCTTTTCTTCAGCTGATCACAGTGGATGGACAGGGTAATCTTCCAGCAGCTTACAACCCTAAACATACAGCCAAAGCTACAGTGGAATGCTTTTTAGATCAAGCATATTCATGTGTTAGAATGATCAAGTCGACGCCAGACCTACATCCAATTAAGATTTAAGCAGGACTTGAAAATTGTTGTTCCAAAACTCTGATAAGCATGACGACACCACAACCACATTCATTGCTCATGCAGATTAACCATGTTGTTAATTGTGGTTTACGGTCTTAAAGGCCTTTGCAATATTATTTTATTCACTCTTTAATTACTCTATTAGTTACACACATTCCTATTTCTACAAAAACGTATTTGACACAAGGCCTGTGTGTGTAGGGCCCAGAAGTGCATATTTTCCATAGTTTCCTCTGTTCCTGCTTATGGTAAGTTAGGAAGGTTCTCTGAGGCCTTCAGAATTAACGCGGAATGCTCCTGCATAAAGGAGAATTCTGTCATAAATCAAGATAAACTAAACAGCCAGTAAGATTTTGGAGAACAGTTAAGGGGTCACTATTTTACTTCATTGGCCCATCACTAACCCTTCACTAAGGATGTTCAGTTTATTTAGTATCAGGGCTAATTTATTACATTATTACAATTGAGACAAGAAGAGTTTTATTAGCAGTTATTTGTGTTTGACATGGCTTTGGCTTTTCTTTGCAAGCTAGCTCGCCAGTATTGGACATGGCTGATGGGGAGAAATCTGTGGGTCCTGTTTCAGATATAATGAGGTTCAATCTGAATAATTTGGTCATGTTTAAGATGTCAATTTTTTTCTTTATTTGTTTTTCTTTATTTGTTCTTTTATTGTATGGTTGGAATTAATTTACATAATAATCAATAATTTTAATTTGTACTTAAATGTGTTGCAAACCCATTAATAAGGATTTTCCATGGCCAGTTTGGATGGTTTTTAATTTATTGGGATGGAGTCGACTGCTCTGGACTGACTGTAGGCCCGAGCTGAAAGGCATAGTTTGCTACTGCAAATAAGCAAGTATCTTTCACTACGCTTTTTAAAGACGTAATTTTAAAAGTAAGCTTCTATACTTAGCTGGTTACTTGAAATGTTTATACTGAAAATTTTAAATTCAACAATGTTTTTCAGCAACAACACTATCTGCTAGCATTTTCTTTTAAGCAATGTTGATACTGCTGGCCTTGGTTCAAGATTTCTGGGTTGCAAAATAAACAAAAAATATATTGGTTGGAGAAAAACAGTCCTATGCACTTCCATGAGTGTACTTTTTACTTTTGCCATTCCCAAATTGCCCGTAATGTAAGTCTCACTCACTCACTCATCTTCTATACTGCTTTATCCTGTATTCAGGGTCACGGGGGACCTGGAGCCTATCCCAGGAGGCTTAGGGCACGAGGCAGGGTACACCCTGGACAAGGTGCCAATCCAACGCAGGGCACACACACACACACACACACACACACACACACACACACTACGGGTAATTAGGGAACACCAATTAGCCTAATCTACATGTCTTTGGACTGCGGGAGGAAACCGAAGTACCCAGAGGAAACCCACCAAGCACAGGGAGAACATGCAATCTCCATGCACGCAGAGACGGGAATCGAGCCTTCCCGGGAATTGAACCCGGACCCTGGAGGTGCAAGGCAACAGTGCTGTAGTGTAAGTGTATACAGTATGTGTATATGTGTGTGCACTGTGATGGATTGGCATCCTGTGAAGGGTGTACCCTGCCTCGTGCCCTAAATCTCCAGGCCCCTGCAACCCTGTATACAGGATAAAGCAGTATACTGTAGGTGATGAATGAGTGAGTGTAGCTTTTTTTTTTTTTTTTCATTGCCCAGCCTTCTGGATACATATACAAAGGTATATTTTACAATTATACCTTACAATAAATAAAGTACTTGCCTATGCATTCAATACAAGTATATTTCTTAATGTATCTGTAAAATGATGTTGTTACATGCAAAACTGATTCACTACATTAATACAGTAACTGGTCCAGGATGATTCCCATAGACTACTAACGTCAAATGACCCCAAAGGGAAAAAAATATACATAAAAAAAAAAAAAAATTGCATTTTGTTGGTAAAACGAAATTCCCACAGGTGCTCTAGATTACTGTCTTGCATGAATTACATGGTTGAGATCTGCCTAACGATACTTTTTTTTTTCTTTCTCCATGTTGCAGCCACTAAAGGTTTGTCTTCGCCCTGTGCTTTGGATCACTGTAATGTGTCAAAAACCAAGTGTGTGTACCATGCACAACTTCTGGGCAGACAAATGCAAATTGGCTGCCAATATTTTCTGATAACATGCTGCATTCATCTTGCCATCAGGTTTAACTAAATTCCCTGTTCCACTGCAGCACACATATCCAAAACACCAGAAATCCACCTCCATGCTTCACAGAAGGGATGGTGTACTTCACCTCATATGCCTTGTTGAGTCCTCTCCAAACATAGCATTTATGGTTGTGGCCAAAAAGTTCAGTTTTGGTCTAATCACTCCAAATGTCTTTGTGCCAGAAGTTTTGAGGCTTGTCTAGGTGCTGTTTGGCATGATGTAAGCAGGCTGTTCTGTGGCAATGGCACATTAACAGCTTTCTTCTGGCAGCTTGACTGTGCATCATGTTTGTGTAAGTACCTTCTTATTGTGCATCTTCAAACACACCACTTTTTTTTTTTTTTTTTACAGAAGAGCCTATATTTAAAATAAACAAAAATATATTGGAAAAACAGTCCTATTAATTTCCATGAGTGTACTTTTTAAATAAAATGAGTGTCTTAGCACCCTGTACAATTTCCTGGCAGTTGTGGCTGAAATCTTTGCTGACCTACCTGACTGTGGCTTGGTGACAACAGAACACCTAATATTCTACTTCTGTATCAGAGTTTGAGATTGGCATTTTTAATCGTTGGATATCTTATAATATAATTTTCCTGATTTAATAAAGTTAAACAACATTTTCGTTTGACAATTCTTTTGCCTTCTCCATGGCTCCGTAATCAGTGCAGCTGTGGAAACAAATGTGCATGGATCTTTCAAGACCTCAAAACTCATTGGCTATTTATATACGGACAGTAGTTACAATCAAACCAGTCACAGGTGTGGAAACCTACCCTTAATAGCCGTTTAATCATTTGTCTGTAAGCTTGTGTGTATATTATCAGGTCAAACATTAAAAGGTTTGAATCAGGGTCATTTGTATAACACATAAGAAGGAGTGCTGGTGTACTGGATGTCAGTGTGGGTGTGAGGCAGTGGTAGGCTTTTATATATTACTTTTATACAACAGTTCCACAAACACCATTTATCATCATGTTATGATTTGTTCGTTCATTAACCCGTTATTTTTCTCCACCAACACATTTCCTTCTTTCCTCCCTTCCTACCAACAATTAATTAGTGTAATTGACAGGGTTAAAAGTAGTTTAAAATTGTTACCAGTAGCCACTACACTATGTAGCCAACAGGTGATACATTTTATATCAAATAATCTCCTGTAAACAAATATTTCTGAATAGCTTTCATAATGGCTCTAATCTGGGCTGCTCTTAAATGGTAATACTTGAAGCTAGTAACAAAATTGTGACTTTTGATTGTGCACAATAACAAAACACAGTTATGAGAGTGAACTACTTTTATTTCTCTATATAATCCCCTGCTACACAAATGCTCTCATCCTAGAGTTTCTAGGTTTTCTCTGTATGATGCAGACATGATCGGATATTCTGTCATTCCAGGTCAAAGTATTCCTTAACTCACTGCAGATGATCACTCTTCTGTGCCAGTCAAAGGCAGGGAGCTCCCTTGGTCCTGAACTTTCACTCACTTTCCATAAATGCTGGTGTTTGTGAATGATTTTGTGTACAGTTCCTACTGACAGATGCAGGTCTCTTGCAAGTTGGCAACACGTTATATTAAGTATAACATCATATTAAGTGGTATTTTTAAGTATCAGGCATTTCACTCTCTAATATTCAAGCAAATGACTGTAGTGGGTTCTGCTCATCCCTCATAGACATATGGCCTTCTTTAAAATGTTTGCACCATTCAAATGTTTTACTGTGGCTGTTTTAGAATTACAACTGCTGAGACTGCTGAGGGGCTAATGGCCTTGTCCAAGGACCCAGCAGTGGCAGAGTGGTTATGTTAGGCTGTGAACTTAAAACTCTCACATCTTTTATCCGTAATGCTGGTGTTGCATAAAAAATCCAATGAACAAGAATGACACGTAAACAAACAGTAAATCAAACCCAAATTGTTTTGTGCAAAAATAAACAAACTGGTGCACAAATAAAACCAATATCTGTAAAATATATACAAAAGTAAAGTGTGTGGGTGAACGTAATGAGCGTTCAAAGTCCTGTTTATTGCAAACGAGTGCATGTGGGGTGCGGGAGAATTGAATCGGCCTCACTTGTATCAAAGAAACAGTCCGGGAGCACAATGGCCAAGTGAGAGCTGTCCAACCCAGAACCAAAGCACAAGTCATAAGGCAGTTAAAACATACCAGGCTATATTACGAGGCACAATTGCTTTTTATCAACAATCAGCTTAATCAAGCCATTATAAAATAGCCCTTTATGTGGCCGTGCTACATGAATACCCAACCCTCCCACCCCCTCCCACTGTCGGAGGAGAGCATCCATAATAACGCATTCACAACATTTACAATTTCCGTTTTTAGTGGGTTGACCCGAAACACTGTGTAATTGGCCCTTTTGTTCTTTTTAATTTCCGATAGACCCTCCCACTTGGGTGCTAGCTTAGCGTAGAATTTTTGAGGAGTGAAGGAGAGTGGGTGAGTCTTGCTCCAAACCAGTTCGCCCGGTTGAAAGTGTGCATCTTTGCTCCGGGTATTATAGTATCTGGCTTGTTTGGCTTTCTGTTTTTTCACCTGGTGTGTCAACTCTTGTGCCATGGAACTCTGATTGATCAGATGTTGGTGGTTTCTTGATAAGCCTTTCCAGTAGTCTTTTGAGTTGCCTGCCTACCATGAGCTCTGCTGGTGTTTTCCTAATCGTTTCTAGTTGGGCCATGTTGGTGGCAAAACGGATCTCGGGTAACCACTGGTCCCAGTTTTGATGATGTTGATCAACAAAGAATGCAATTGTTTTTAATGTTCGGTTTATTCTTTCTGTCAAGTTGGTTTGTGGACGATAACTAGTACTTAGCATCTGGACAATGCCCCAGGTTTTGCAGAGCTCTGCCAGTAGGTTGGATGCAAACTGTCGACCTCGATCGGTAATCAAGCATTTGGGGATGCCCCATCAGATGAACATTTCTTCTCGCAGGACTTTCACTATTTTAATGTTTTTACGTCCCTCAGTGGATGGAAACGTCCATCACCACAAGCAGGTAAGCATTTTGTCTTTTGCTCTGAGAGAAGGGCCCTCTTGTGTCTAGCCCCAAAGTGTGTCCAGGTTCGGATAGGTCTGTGCTCTGTAACAGCCTGATAGGTTTATTGTTCTCAGGCTTGTACCTTTGGCAGACATCACAGCTCCTGACATACAGCCAGACATTTTTGCCAACTGTGGGCCAGCAGGCAACCTCTAATAGCCTAAGCAGTGGTTTATGCCTTCCCAGCTATCCACCCAACAGGGTGTCGTGGCAATAATAGAGGAAACTCCATGTTAGTGATTGGAGGACTAGTTGCTATATTCCCCTTGCTTCAAGGTCATTTAATGATACAACACCTGGTGGTGTTCGAAAAAGATCTTCTGGTCTTGTGCATTCTATGGGTGGTTTCCCCTGAGGGGGTGAGTGATCATTGTCCCTTCTGTTGAGCTTTTGATATTTCAAAGAAATAATTCGTATGATAATTTGGGTATGATAATTGGGTAAGGAAAACCTGGTGGTTTTGATGGCTAAACACGAAACTGTGTCAACTTCCAGAGGTGGAGGTGCTCAGGGCAGCAACTGAAAGACTTTGTCCACCTGTCCACCAAAGCAGGCGTGGTTAGAAGGCTTTATAGTGTCCATTCCAATCAGTCCACTCCCATTTTACTCCATTTTTCATCAGATAGTTCAATGGGGCACTGATGTCAGCGAAATGGGGAATGAACTTGTGGTACCAGCCAGCAATACCCAGGAAACACTGTAAGGTCTTCAGATCTTGAGGTGGTGGATATTCAGCCATGGCTCAGGTCTTTTCAGGGTCTATGTGCACTCCTTTTTCTAAGACGATGTGCCCCAGAAACAGCTGTTGTTTGTAGAAATGACACTTCTTCATATTTAATGAAAGGTTGGTTTGGGTAAAACTGCATTAAGATGTTTAGTGTGCTGCTCCATGGTGTGTGAGTTAATAATCAATATAAACAAAGCAACATTTTCTTAACCCTCAGGTCATGAGTCTCTGGAATCTGGCATCGGCATATCTGAGGCCGTCTGGTATGGATTGAAACTGATAAAGGCCTTTAGTGGTGATGAAAGCTGTCTTTTCACGTCTCCCCTCCTCCATCTTCACCTGCCAGTAACCAGATTGCAGTCCACACAAAAACAGCAAGAGCAGTTGGATTTCGGGATGAGGACCACGGGGGACGTCCACGGGGAGCAGGATGGTTCAATTATCTTATCACGTAGCATTTGTTCACCCTGATACTTGATGATCTGATTGTTCAATGGTGAAACTCTGTAAGCTCTTGATTTGAATGGAGTGTCATCTGATAATGATATTTTGTGTCTTTCCGTTGATATTTTCCCCAGGATGTTGGAGGTGGGGCGAGCCGAGGAAGCCATTGACTTCTGCAATTATCTGTGTCCCATGCTGCCAGATGTTTAGTGGTCAGGGCAGTAAGTTTGTGGGAGATCTGAAGTTAGTGGCATTGCTTAATACAGGTTTAATGTGGCAGGGGGGTGAGTGTGGAACATGAGAGCCTTTTTGGATGTATCTGGTGTGGCTTGTTGCGGCAGGAAAGGATGGCATGTGTAATCTTCTGTTTTCATGCCATATGTTTCTTCTCCAACCTCCAGGATGGCCCCTGTAGCACTCAAGAAGTCAAGCCCAGCTATAAGTGGAAAAGCCACTTTATAGATGGTCCTTCATAATATATGTATCACCCTGACATTCTACAGTATGTCATGTAACTTGTAACTAATTCTTCACTGTGCTTTAGTCTGTTGAATCTTCCCATCAGGCATGATGGGCCTTTGGGGGAGTGAGTCTGGATTACCCAGTGGCCTTGCAAGAGTGTGTACATACTTCCTGTATCCAGCACTGCATTCACATGGCCTAATGACCAGGTAATTTTCACACTGCTCAATGAAGTTGAGCACGTTTGCTGTCTCAGAGAAGTCCCCAATCTATGAAATCTCTAGGCAGATGGGTGGGCGTGCACAGAAGGAGGAAGTATCTGGCATAACTGAGGAGGTAAGCAGATCAGCTGAGTGTACTGTAATTGAAGGAGGAACGTCATAGGTTACACTGCTTAATTTGTGTGGTATATTTCCCCTAGGTGCTGTGACTGAAGTCTTGCGTAAATGCAGTGCAGAGTGGTGTAAAGAGGCAGGGGTATGGGCCGTAGTCTGTGAAGAGTGGGAGTAGTGAGACGAAGCTTCTTCTGACTTTTAGCATTTAGCAGAATTTATGATGCACATATCTAGGAATGTTTAGGTCGGCCATATTGACATCTTGTACATCAGCATTAGCATCCATCTTGCTCATGTGGCACTCGCATAGGATCCCACAGACTCTAAATCACAATTTATCTCATCCAATTACACCACCCCGGTGAGGCACCAGGGAAATAAAGGGAAACAAAATGCAGTGAGATGTACGCAACAATACCAAAATATGATTTATTAAAAGAATATTAATAATTGTAAAATTTGTCTCTCCCAACTTCGAGTGTTTGTCTAACCCCACCCAAATCCACACTCAAACATCACACTTGCTGGAAAGAATTCGTGCCAACACACACAGCAACCTGTGAAACACACACTTTCAAATCAAGAGCAGCTAGCCTCCCCTGCTCCACCCCACAGTCCTCACTGGCTTCTAAAAAAACTAAAGAAAGAAAGAAAAAAAAAGAGAAAGAAAACACAATAACCTGAAAATGAGAAAATTACAATGAATAATAAAGGAATAGACAATCAATCTGGGTATACAGACCATGGGTGTAGTAACTCCAGTACTTAAACCTCCCAAGACACAAAATGCAGCAGCAGGAGAGAACAGTCCCTGAATGACACCCAATGAACAAAGCAGTAAATTAAATTTTAAAATGATGCTTGTTTTACAATGACCTGGTAAACTACAAAACCAAAACTATGAAAATAAATAAAAATAAATAATCCTGCTAAATAAACCAACCAAAAGAAAAATTAAGTAATACAACAACCAAAGTAAATTAACATTAAAATGTAAAAATTTAACTTTAAAGTAAAAAAGAAAAAAAACAAACAAACACAAAAACCTGTTTACAAAACAATCAACATGGGACTGAGGGATAACCCAATAAAAGCGCGAGATACTGTCGTCCACCCAGACAACCTGCAAAACAGCCATGCCATCAGCGATAATGTACAGATGTCTGTAATTACCAAAGAAACAACATGTCCATAGGCAAAACAAAATGTTCATAAGCAAAACAGCAGCGGCGTCCAATGTAGCGTCATCAGCTTGGAGATTGTGAGGTTCCATTCGTCGATTGGAGTTGAATGCAGACCATACGCAAAGCTATATGGTCACTCCAACAAGCGCCGTGGATATTCTACCTGTAGTACTGGTGTTGCATAAAAAAAACCCAATGAACAAAAACAACATGTAAACAAACAGTTAACCAAACCCAAATGTGTATTGTAGGCAAAAGTAAACAAACTGGTGCACTAATATACAAAAATAAAGTGTGTGGGTGAACATAATAAGAATAAAAAAAAAATTAAAAAAACCTTACAGTACATACATACACAATTCTCAGAAAACCATAAGGTCTGGATAGAACTGCCACATGGTATGGGACCGGATGTTCTTTTTTGCAGAAGAATGCCACGGTCTGAAATTTAATGATGCCTGTTCTACAGTAAGTAGTCAAATAAAGTCACAAAAAAAAAAAAATGTTACAAGGAGAATGAATGCACTGGATTAGAGAAGGACTATGCTGTTTTAGAGACTGACATCTCTGGAATATATCAATTCACTACACTCTTAAGTCTACCTTTTCAAAGCATCAATACCAAGTCATGTGCAGCCTCTCGGTTAGTTCGTCTCATATTGAGTGATAAAGGAGTAACTTTTTTGGCAGCTCATAAATCACCTCAATATGATACAAACATTTGGTTGGACAGGGGCAAATTGGATTCGACATGAGTTAATGATAACAGTGACAGCCAATTGCACATGGGCAGTTCTGGAGGGATTCAGTGGTTTATTTTCCATTTTTGAATACCCCCCCCCCCCCTGGGTAAACAAGCAATGCAAGTGCCACATGGATGATGGTACATACTGTAAATGTTCTGAGAATCCTGGGGGAGTGAATGCCAGAGCTGTATAAAGTAGTTAGCAAATGTTTGTGTGTGCAACTGATTGTTGTGACAAAAAGTATCTGTATTGCCTTTGGTCACTTAAAGTTGATACACTGTGAATAAAAATCGGGGCACTTTTGACAAGAAAGTTGACCGCAATTCTAGAGTCACTGAAAAGTTGCAGTAAAAACATATTATGAAGTCCCAGGGGATTAAACCCTAGACTGCCTTAGGTTTCATAAATGTGTGAGGCTGGTTATTTCTTTTATGCCGTAGCCTTGTATTTTGTTAGAGGTCTATTTCTGTCTGTTTTAGCTTTCTTCTTCTCTTTCTATACCTCCCTGTTTTATGCTATCAAATGCTATCATTTCAATTTACTTCATTAACAGTAGCGTATGATAAAGCATCGGGGGGGGGGGGGGGTTACTGGTGGCTCAGTGGTAGGTGCTTCACCTGCCATGCAGAAGGCCAGTGTTCATTTCCCAGCCACTGGATGCAGTACCGGTCCCAAGTCCGGATAAAATGGGAGGGTTGCGGCAGGAAGGGCACCTGGCCTAAAACCTGTGCCTAGCGTGTATGTGTTGACTGGTTGGTCAGCTGTGGCGACCCCTTGCCGGGAACAGCCGAAAGACCAACAAGAACATGATAAACCATTTATCCTTCCCAGTGACAAGTTTGTCACTTATGGTTTTGAGTTTTAAGGATATTTATTGTTTTAGCCTTGTTATCAATCATTTAGAAACATAATATTTTTTGGGCTGATAAACAGGCATTTCATGCTAGAGCTTATGGGTTAGTAACGCTTATAGTACAGTAGTTTTCTCCATACTTACCTTCATTCATAAATGCCATAACATACCAAGCATGTCCACAGCAGATTTTGTTACACTCACACAAGAGAGACTTACACTAAAGATTAGTGTCCTAAGTGTCGTATGTGATTCATCTTTAAGTAATTCAGCTCAGCTACTGCAGTATGTCAGCTACATTTTCACACACTAACGTCTTTTATACTGTGTAGTTTGTTTTGTCATCATTAAATGGCTAGTCCTATTTGTGTTAATGCATTGACTTTAGCAAATGTGTGGGTATAATTAAAATAAATATGCCATTTGCACTATGTAAAATAACTACATAATTTATATATAAATTTGCTCATCTACACTTATAAGCTTTGGAGATGATCAATCTAAATTCACACTGCTAAGTCTGTAAACGTACTTAAAAGAAAGCCAAGGAATTACCGAACAGTCTATCTGAAATAAATGGATTGTCATCATTGATTGTCTCCTGCAAATGATTTATGGATGAATACATTTGTAAAAGGATGATTACTGCTTTTCTCTAGAAATAATAGGTCATCTCACACACACACACACACACACACACACACACACACACACACACACACACACACACACACACACACACACAAAGTTTTCTTATATGTAGCTCATCATTGTGTAAAATTCCCCAGCTGCATTCTGCTTTAAAATAATTTTGCCAGCTACAGTCACATCTTCAGACAGCTTACTCTTGTCTCTGATATTCACAATGGTATTCAGTCACCTGACAAGAAAGATCTTTACACTTCTCATGAGATTTTCTCCATGTAAAATATGGGTGATATTTGACAGTAAGCCACTCTGGATTTCTACTTTTGATCTGCCCTCTTCAATCCCCTTCTATGCTGACATTTCACTTCCAACCTTGTAAGTGCTCAATGCATCACTTGGCTTTTAAGGCAAGCTGTAAGACTTTTACCAAAAGTCAGGTTCTTTCTTGCTTGCCATATGTTCCCTCATGGTGAAATATTGGCAGAGTGCCTCTGCTTTCTAAAATAAAATGTATATACATTTATATGGAGACTAAAACAAAAGAAATACAAAAAAGTAGTTAAATAACTTTTGAGCAACTCCAGAAAAAAAACATTCAACATTCCAATAAACATTCCAATTAACTAGTAACACACCATGCCAGTTTTTTTTAATATTATTATTATGAAATGCAATAGCTATATCACTAATTTTGTAAGGTTTTATCCTATCAATCTGGACCCATCAGACTCCAGACCCTTTTTCCATTGCTCCAAAGTCCAGTCTTAGCAAACTGAAGCTTTTTTTTTCTGATTAGTGCCATATGGAAATGCTCTTACTTTTGTTATTACACATTTGATTTGTACTGAAATGTTTTATAATGCAGCTTTATCAATCCTGGTCATTCATGTTTTTTGTTTTTTTCCTGACCACATTTTTACACGAACTTTGTAAATTGAAAATTAAATTTTGCCACTATTTTCCAGGTGTCAATAATGCCAGTGTCTCAATAATTGAAACAATCTCCTTAGTTATCTTTGCTTAAAGGCAGATAACAGGGCCTTTATGGCCAGTATATGCATGTTATATGAAGTACAGTTTTATTAAAAGGGATGTATTGCCATGATAACAACATAGACAGAAGTGCCTTGTTTTGATGGCTCATGTCATTCTCTACTGCTACCACTTTCTGTCGATGGGCTTTGGGTCACAGAGCTCAGTGTGGATGGTGTGTTATGTTGATCGTACCACTCTGTGGAAAGCCAACCAATTCTGATTGGTACTACACCTACTCAATATTAGGCAAGTGGTCAAGCAACCTCCATTCATTAAAAATGGTACACTCAACAGAGCCAGCACCATATATAAATGATCAGCCTTAACAATAAAAATAATGACATTAAAACCACCTATGTTTTGTGTTCCTTTGTGCCCCAAGTGGTTGTAGGGTGGGGCCTCTGTTGATCAGACTTGTTTGTTGGGTGCATCCGATGGGTGTGTGATGAAATTAGGATCTGGGTAATTTTGAGGCTGGGTTGGCAGTCTGGGGCTCTTTGCCTGCTGGGCCCTATGCATGGTTCGCTGTGGTGCAAATTGTGGAACATTTCGCTTTGTTTTGTTTTGTATAACACTGAACATATGCTAACAACTGCTGTTAATCACTTGCTTATGAAAATTCAATGTCTCTATCTTGTGTGTGTAAGTGTATACACTACTGTATATACAGCATATAGGCAAAAAATATTCTAATATTTTCTCCTACAATTATATCTCCATGGAAGGCAGTGAGAATTATGCCACCATATTGAATGGGGAATTCATGATACCATTAGCTAGCTAAATTACTACTGCCAGTCAGTAGCTAGCTAATATAACCCCAATTAACAACAAGAGTTTTCTTATCATTTAGCTCACTGCTCACATGTCTACCTTGTAAAATGTTTTTTGATATTAAAGCCACTGGTATTTGACTTTATTTTAATAAATTTGAGCTAAATCATTAGGTCTGAATTTTTTTTAACAACCACCAGATTGTTTATATATATCCCAAAATCTGTCAGCTTGAGCACTCTGGCCTTTCCTGCCAAAATCCCCACACAGATTGTTTGCTCCAAAGCCTTGTTCACAAGCTGCTCTGAATTATGTTCCCAAACACAATGAATCCTGCTGCCCAGCTAGCATTAGGTCACCATTGTTTGTCTGAGATCTCCTCTTCAGGAGCCTGTGGAAATGGAGATGACAGTCAAAAGTAAATCACATACACAACCATGCATAAAACAAAACTCAAATTGCATTTTCATTTTTCTCCAAAGCAATGTCAGTCAATAAATAAATAAATAAATAAAACATTTCATGTGTTTGCGAACTGTCTGTACACCTGGCACCTGTCAAAAATCCAGTCAGAGTGTAGCACTTCATTATCTGACTGGTATAGTTGTGTAACATTTGAGGTAGAATACTATGCATCCAGGAGTGTAGGTTAATATCATTTTTTTTTTTTTAAATTCAGCTTAAAATGGAATCAACTTGAAAAAGTCAAGTAAGTCAACTCAAATGACTAAGGTCCTTTAAAAATAACTTTAAATTGAAAGAAGTCAACTTAAAAAAGTCAATTTAAAAGAGAAGGCCACTTTATAAGGAAAGAAGTCAGCCTACAAATAGTCCATTTAAAAAAAAGAAGTAAACCTATTTTTTTTCACCTTTTTCCCTTAAGGTGAATGTAGCTACATTATATGCATCACTTTTTTCAATTATTAAAAAAAAAACAAAAAACAAGTAAGGTTTCTTCATATTGCCATCTCCAGGCCCCCTGTGACCCTGAATATAAGATTATATGATGAGTGAGTGAACTTTCATACTGCAAAATCTTCTGTTCTATCACTTCCAAACCGAAGACCTCTGAACTTCAAGGGGTATCTTAGAGGTTAAAGTCTTGGACTACTGAGGTCCCAGGTTCAAACCCCAGTACCATCAAGCTACAAGCACCCTTAGCCCTCAACTGCTCATATGTGTAGTGTGATAAATGTAAGTTGCTCTGCATAAGGGTGTCTGCCAAATGCTGTCAAGTTAACTCATATTCATGTTCTGTATGAGATGTACGTATGTCTGTCCAGCCAACTTTGGTAACAGCATCACGCAACATTCTCTGGGCAGAATTTAATAAAACTTTGGCGCTACTTAGTTTTTTGACTGAAGTTTAACCTGCAAATAAAAATGTTGCGGAGAAGTAAAGATATGGGCAGTTATGAGCCATATTATGTCACAGTATCCTGCAAAACTGGTTTGACAGAATTTAACAAACTTTTTGCATTACTTAGATGTCTTCCTGAAGTTTAAGCTGCACCATAAGTAATATCAAAATTATTGAGTAAAGGCGATGTTATGAAAAGTTATGTGCCGGATTTAATCTACTTTAAAATAAGATACTAATAAGCTACTTACATATGGAGAGCTTAGGAGTCTGCGGAGCCGCCGGCGGGTCCAGTTGCATTTTTTTTCTGGTCATCATGAAAAGAATTTAAAATGCTCCGTCATTTTTTTATCCTACACATAAGTGTATTACATCATTTGAATCTGTAAAGCGTCTACTTTTATTGATGAACACTCACAATGTCCACTAAACGCTTTTGTAAAATAAAGAAAATAAACAGGGTGTGCTTTCAGCCGTCTCCGCGAAAAAAAAGGGTCTATTTTTAAATGATGCAAGTTACAGTCTCTACAAACATTTCTCAGTTTATGTAATCAGTGTGAAACCAAGCAGAGGCACAGAATTTCTGTCGCACGTCATTTTCCGATAATAAACTGAGGCAGGACACGCCCACACGCTACTCTGTACACACGGAAAACAGTCTAATGGTAGTCTAGTGGTAATCTGCAGACAATCTGCACCATTTTGCTTTGAATGTCTGTTTCAGTTATTATTTTTTTTATTATTATTTTTTTTATCTTAGGACAGTTTTTTTTTTTTTTTTCAGTTCATTTTGCTCTGTTCCCATTGCAATTTTACCCGGAAAGTATGTTTTTGTAGGTTTTTTTTTTTTTTTGTATCATGCACTGCTTTTGTTTGCATCGTTTTACCCTGAATGTCTGTTTTTACACATTTTATTTATCTTGAACTGTTCCTGAGATTCTTGAAAGTAAATCTTGATTTATTCTAAATAAACTTTTTTGTAGCACTTCGCCCTGTCACATACCTGACTGAAATGCAGCTCATTATTTGAGTCTTTGTCTTCTCTGGTGTGAAGTACAGCTTTATTCATGATCATCCACGCCTCCTCGCATATGGCCTTTCTAAACAAAAAGTGTCTTAGAAAATGTAAATGAATATATTGTTTTCTGTGAATGAGTGATCAAGATGATTATCTCATCATTTTGAAGTAAAAACTCTAGACTACAAGATTCAGGTAACAAAAGTCTTGTAAACAAATGTTATGAATGTGTTTTGTGAACTTATTTCAGTTTTTTTTTTTTGTTTTTGTTTGCAATAATCACGCACTGTTAGGTTCTCCAAAATACAAATTTGTACATACATGCTGCTCACATATTACTGTAGCCCAGTTTGTGCGGAATACAGTGTACAGGGTGAGCCGTTTATATGGATACACCTTAATAAAATGGGAATGGTTGGTGATATTAACTTCCTGTTTGTGGCACATTAGTATATGTGAGGGGGCAAACTTTTCAAGATGGGTGGGGACCATGGTGGCCATTTTGAAGTCGGCCATCTTGGATCCAACTTTTGTTTTTTCAAGAGGAAGACGGTCATGTGACACATCAAACTTATTGGGAATTTCACAAGAAAAACAATGGTGTGCTTGGTTGTAACTTTATTCTTTCATGAGTTATTTACAAGTTTCTCTTTGTTCACAGCCATTGACATGTCGAAGAGGTTAATACATGATGAGCGGATCGAAATTATGTTGATATCTGGTGAACGCAGTGACCGGGTCATTGCAGCAGATTTCAATGCAAGACACCCTACGAGACCACCCATCTCCCATGCTACAGTTAGCAAACTGCTTGCTAAGTTTCGTGAAACTGGTTCAGTGTTGGATTTGCCAAAATGTGGACGCATGAAAACTGTCACTAATGAACAAACATCAGTGGCTGTCCTAGCTTAATTCAGCAAGAGCCCACAGCGTAGCACTCGCCGCATGTCACTGGAGAGTGGCATTAGTCGAACATCCCTTCGGCGGATATTAGCTACTCACAAATGGCACCCTTACAAACTCCAGCTACTGCAGCATCTCAACGAGGATGACCCAGATCGGCGCACACAATTTGCAGAATGGGCAAAACAAAAATTGGAACAGGACCCTCAGTTCACGCAGAAGATTTTGTTCAGTGATGAGGCAAACTTTTATGTGAATGGTGAAGTTAACAAACAAAACCACTGCTATTGGTCTGACACTAACCCACATTGGATAGATCCCTAAAAAGACGTTTGGAACAAAAAAAGTGATGGTATGGTGTGGTATATGGGGTACAAAGATAGTGGGGCCATTCTTCATCAATGGAAACCTCAAGGCCACTGGATATTTGAAATTGCTACATGATGATGTGTTTCCCTCTTTATGCACTGAAGCTGGCACGTTCTCTGAGTTTTTCCAGCAAGATGGTGCACCACCACATTATGGGTGTCAGGTCCGAGCATTCCTAGATGAAGAGTTTCCTGAAAAGTGGATTGGTCATCGTGGGCCAGTTGAATGGCCCCCAAGGTCTCCCGATCTGACCCCCTTAGACTTTTATCTTTGGGGTCATCTGAAGGCAATTGTCTATGGTGTGAAGATACGAGATGTGCAGCACCTGAAACTATGGATACTGGAAGCCTGTGCTGGCATTTCTCCTGCGGTGTTGCTATCAGTGTGTGAAGAATGGGAGAAGAGGGTTGCATTGACAATCCATCACAATGGGCAGCACATTAAACACATTTTATAAGTGGTCAGAAACTTGTAAATAACTAATGAAAGCATAAAGTTACGTTAAAACCAAGCACACCATTGTTTTTCTTGTCCCAATAAGTTTGATGTGTCACATGACCCTCTTCCTATTTCCTATTTTATTAAGGTGTATCCATATAAATGGCCCACCCTGTCGTTAGCCTTTATATGTTCATAAGTAACTGAATAATATACAAATATCAGGACATGTCAGAACTTCTTCAGGGCCCCAAAACACCCTCAGACTCAAGGGTTAATACAAGTAGATATTAATTAGCACCAATATATATTAATTAGAAACTAGGATTAATATTTACTAGGAGTAGTTAATATTTTTTACAGCTGAAATAACATAACAAAGTAGTATAAGGAAATCTTAATACACTGGAATTGTTTTAAGACACAGCTTAATCTCTGTCTGATCTACTTTTCTTCTTCAATTTCTTATCTGTGATTCACTCACCGATTACCAAACAGGAAGTGTATTTGGCTGATGATGAAATGAGTACAACTTTGTGTAGTGTAAAAAAGATGTACAGTAAGATTCTCAGCATTACAAACTTTTATTTATTTGTATTAATAAGAGACAGGCAGACATGTATGTGAGCTTCAATCTGAAACAATAATATCACTGATTACATTAATGCTGATCAGCATATTTTTAGCTTTAACCTTTTTAACTATTTCTACAAACTCTTTTCCTGTGGGGTGGTGGTGGCTCAGAGGGCTAAGGCACTGAATTACTGATCAGAAGATCGGCGGTTCGATTCCCAGCTCAGCCAGGTTGCCATTGTTGGGCCTTTGATCAAGGCCCTTAACCCTATCTGCTCCAGGGGCGCTGTACCATGGCTGACCCTGCGCTCTGACCCCAGTTACGCTGGGATATGCGAAGAAGGAATTTCACTGTGCTGTAATGTATATGTGACAAAATAAAGGCTTTACCTCTTTACCTATCAACAATGGGAATTAATGCTAATTATAGGTAATTGTCTAAATTTAGCTATATACTGTATTTGTATTTAATGTATTTAATTTAGAACAAAATTGAGGTTTCATTTGGATTACACTACATCGGCTACAGCTGATTTTTCACAGACTATAGTCGCAATATATTACATCACATCCCACTTCTGACAAGAGCACATTCTTTCATACTTCAGATTTTATGTATATATATATTTTGTAACTTTGTTGGAATCTGTTTTATAGGTTCCTTTTGTAAAAATTATTTAAGGTCACGGAGCGGTCGTATAAGCATTTCACTGCATATCGTACTGTGTATGACTGTGTATGTGACAAATAAAATTTGAATTTGAAATTTGAATTTGAGTTTGAATTTGAATCCAAAATTCTGCTGCTCGACTCTTAACATCTACATGTAAAAGGGAACATATCTCTCCAGTTCTCTTCATTGGCTCCCGGTATTTTAAAATTATTTTCGGTCACGTTTAAATGTTTACATGGCTTTGCCCCACCCTACCCCAAATTGTTGAATTGTCAAGATCTATCACATTATTCGGTCATTATAAATGAAGATATCTACCATACATTTGTGTGTTTTTCTTTTTATAATGAGCTGTGTATAAATGATCAATTCCTGTATATATATTTTTTTACTGGATTCATGTCCTAATTAAAAATTAAGTGATAACTACAGGAATCACATTTTCTAAAACACCACTAAGCCAATCTAACTTAGGACTCAGTAACACTGATGTGTAGATGAAAAATAAAAACAAGTTTTAATAATTCCGAATAAATCCTTTATTAATGGTAATTCTGACTTGTGTTCTGTAACATTATGTAATGTAGTATATTACACTAGAAAAACAATTAATTGACCTCCAGTGATAATCAAATATATGCAAATTGTATTTGATTGGATATTATTTTAAGGGAAAAAGTTAAAATGTTTTATTTAGTGATTTTTGCCTGGCATGAAATAAATTTGACTACTTTTTTATAAAATTGCTCCATTTTTAAATATTGATGTTACAATTTTGTTTATCATGATTATGATGATGATGATGATTATTATTATTATTATTAATAATAATAATAATAATAATAATAATAATAATAATAATAATAAATAATAATAATAATAAAGAAGAAGAAGAACAGCACTAACTACAGTAACTTCTTTTTCCCATAAAAATCTCAGAAAATTTCTCAGAACAATGTGCTGAATTTGAGTGTTATGGTATATTTACATTCCTGAATGTCATCTGACTCATTTTTTTTATTATATAATATTAAATATGTTATAGAAACTAATAAGTATTTTACTTTTTATATGTCAAAATTAAGTGTATTAATTGGAGCGAGGATGCTATCCATCTTCTACTACACAGCAAAATCCTTAGTCTTGAATGAACACCCAGAGTGTTGCTTTAACACCCCAAGTGTTTATATATGACCTAATGGTCACGAATGTACTCTGAAAGTGTTAAATCAACACTCTGGGTGTTCATTCAAGACTAAGGATTTTGCTGTGTACAGCAAAGTCAGCATATGATGGACTTGACTAATTGAATTGCAGTTGAATTAGGTTTTAAATGACTGAAAATCATAAACTCCGCAATGCGCTGCCCCTCAGGGTCTGAAGGCTGATACCCTTGATTTAAAGCTAATTTAATACTATCGATGGAGATATATAAACACCCAAAACCATGGACACGCAGCAGAAGGTGAAGGACATTTCACTACTGCCACAAGTCATGATTTATGGAGATTATTAAGCAAATAAAGACAGTATTTTAATCCTGGCTCATCATACTTTATCTCCTCTAACCAGATACAGCTATGAAGTTTTACATTCCTACATGTTTGCTGTGCTATTTTCAGCAAACAGCATTTGAGAGAGATCCTTCCTGGCCTGCAGGCCCAACAAACACTGCATGGGATGTGTATAATTAAGCCAGAGACTCTCACTCTGCTATGGATAATGAGAAATAACATCTACAGTCTTGCTCTGGGCATTTCTCTATACCCATTTGTTTCCATCATTCTTCATCAGATTAATAACATTGGTACCAAACAATCTAAAGGCCACAGTAAAAAAAAAGTTACATGGCATGAAATTAAATATGCATAGAGTTTGCGGTTTTCTTATTAAAATGGTTGTTCAAGTGCCACATGGTAATAGCCACATTTTTTTTTCCAATGAAAAGATTTCTCCTCCATCTTATATTACAGCATTTGTATAACAGAATTGTAGGATGAGCTAGTAAAGGATCTATCTATCTATCTATCTATCTATCTATCTATCTATCTATATATATATATCTATATATATATATCTATATATATATATATATATATATATATATATATATATATATATATATATATATATATATATATATATATATATATATATATATTATTTTGGTGCTGACAGGCTCTATCATGAAAAAAAAACCTCTGCCATGTCCAATTCTAGCTTTGATGGCTTTCTAGAAGAAGAATTCAATTGTGCCATTTCCACAAAACCCTCTTTTCTTGTGCAAGTTTCTGATATTTATATTGAGCAGGAATGAGCTGGCATGAAATGGGATTAGTGTTAGAGACAATTTCTCAGACAAAAGCCTGTGACTCTCTGCCGTTCTGCCAAAGTCTTTGCTAGCATGAGAACGAAGCCTAAAATATGTTTTGAATAAAAAGCTCACCATCTTCTCTGAATTTCCTACACTCTACATCTGAGAGCATAAAACTTTGTAAAGGTCACTTCAGCAAACACGACTTTATTTTTCGAAAAAAAAAAAAACTGAAATGTTTTTTGAGAGTTTTTGCTAATTCAGCCTGGAAACAATCTGCCAGACTGCAACAATCAATCAATCCACCAAGATAAAAAATACTATGTTGTTTTATTACAGAAATTGATGATAAAATGTTTAGGATGATTTGAGCAAGGGTTTATAAAATATCTTTGTAATTATTTATTTCCAAATTTGTATGAGTATTATCCATTCAGTCAAGGACAGTAATGGCTGTTAAAAACATCAGGTAGGACAATGAAATTTAAAAGCAAATATTTATTCACAACTTAAGAATGAAACTATTAGAGTTGGCAAATGCATTATATTTTAAGATATTGAAATACCAAGAAAATAATAAACACAAAAGTTTTAGCTCTTTAACAACAGTAAGTCAAGACTCATCTGCCCTGTGTATAAAACTGTTCTTAGTCTCTCCAGTTTCTTCTCGTTGGCTTAAAAAAGCATGACTAAGTAAATAATCCCTTTTGTTCACCGTCACTACACCAGCGACTATACTGTATACAGTATCACATCTACATTCTTATTCAATTGGCAACAATCCTGGGCAAGGATTAATTATCTACTTTTTTCTTCCATGTCAACATAAGCAGTTGTTTTATTTCCATAAGCTGGTATATGAGTATATCATGCAAACGATACCATATATATGGGAAACCGTGCAGAGTATATGACTCTGCATGGTTTTCCTCAGGGTTCACCAGTTTTATCCCACTCCACAAACAATCATGGGTAGGTGGAATGGACTGCTATACAATCCCTGAATGTCATTAGCTTCATAAATTAATTTAGGTTTATTCAGAACCTCTATTTTTTTGGTAGAGAAACAGGGTTATATTTCTTTACAGATCTGAAATTTAACATGTACTGTAGGTGTAGGAAAACCATAATAAATAAATAAATAAATAAATGAATAAAAATGGCATGTTTATACACTACTGTGTGTGTGTTTATTTATATATAAATTTGTTTATATTTTAGTTTGTTATATATATATATATATATATATATATATATATATATATATATATATATATATATATATATTTTTTTTTTTTTTCCATAAGTCAATACAAAAAGACACAAATAAATTTTGAGTCTTACCACATTGTCCATTTTGAGATATGATATCTGCTGTAAGAGCAATGGCAATAAATTGTATTTTACCGTTTGCAGTCAGGTATCGCTCTGAGTGGATCTTCATATATCTGGAGAACAAATAGGGAAAGCCTATAGCTAGAAAATGATAAACTGTCTTGCCAGTGCATTTCCTAAAATAGAAAGACAGCCTGTCTCACCTTTCGGAGCTAACAGGCCTGGATTTCTCACTGACAGGTAAAAATAAATAAATATGGCAAATGTGTTTAGGATATATTTAAACATTTTTACTGTATATATTGTGGACTGACATAGATTTTGTTAGATTATTATTATTATTATTGTTTATGCTAATATCCCTTTTTTATACAGTTTGACCTTGTATTGTGTACTAAGATGAATTCATAGATTTTAGGATTTGGATTTTATACAATTCTTCTCTATGCTAGTGCACATAAACAGCTTACACCTGCCAGATGGTTGTTGCACTCCAAAGGGGATGAAGCCACCCTGGTGGTCACAGTCCAAACTGAGTTCGACTGCTTGGATTGAATTCATCTGGTGTGAAATAGCCAGGCTTTTTTTTTTTTTTTTTTTTTTAAGGCAGTTGTTTTGCACATCACAAATGACAAGAGGACTTACTGCTAGGCTGAGCTCTGGCAGATATTGAAAAAAAAACGTTCACAAAAAAAAGAAAACACCAAAGTATTGGGAAAATGACAAACAAAGAAATGAAATTAAAAACAAAGATAGATGGGAAAAAGCATTTACTTTATTCACAGTGAATTTAAATATGGTGAGATCCAAAACTCTGAGAGTATTCGTGAAAAAGATTGCATTTTGCATTATTGTATAATTTTATGACAAATTTACAAACAAACAATTATATCTTTTTTTTTTTTTCTTTTTTAAAAGTCTGACTGAAATATAATATCTTTTAAATATGTATGTGGACTCCAAACTCTTCAAAATCTTCACAGGAGGAAGGGGAAAGAGGGGGAGGAATGAAGTGTAGCACATGCAGGCCCGTGGCAGTGCCCAGCTGGCATCCGGGCACACGGCTGGCGAAAGGTGGCAGCTGGCAGAGAGGCAGACTACAGCACACAGGTGGCGTGCTCCGGCACACTCCCTGAAGACTACCTCTCCACTCTGAAGCCTTTTCCTCTTCGGCGGCAGGCTCTGGGTTAGGGTTACCTAGGTAGCTAACATTACTTGCCATGTCCTTTTGACTAACATTAGATCATGTTATTTGTCTGTATAAGATTTGCGATGAGTTTTGCAGTCATGAAGACCCCACCCACAAGTTTATTTTATTCATCTCCTTTCGTTCATCTCCTCACTGTGTGACAGGGGACCTGCTCCACTATACATACAGCTTCATACACATATTGACAGTTCAGCACCCTGGACAGCGGAAAAAGAACGAGGCGCCATAACTCTACATGGCCGGCTTCCTATTTTCATTTACGAAACTCCAGTCCGGTGAGTAGAATGCACAAGGCAGTAAAGCCACTGTGTTACATTTGTCATGTATTTCCATCTCTGAGAGCTCCAGTGAACCCCAGAGCAAAGCACACTGGAGGAGCATATGCCATTGCATAGCCGCCGCCTCCACGAACTCGCCTCCCTCTACAGCAAGCCCAGCTTGTTGCTGCTGCTGCTCATCCGTGGGAGGCGACACCACCTCACTCTCCTGAAGGGATCTCACCACGACACTTCACTCCACCTCACTCTCACACCCGCTCCCCTTCACTTTACACTTTACAAGAGAAAATAAACTACCACCTGTTCAAGCACCACACCTGTCGTCTCTGTGTCTGTGCCCCAATAGAAGAAAAGGCTTTACAACAGTAACATCAGTGCAAAATATCTAACTTGCTTATCTTCTGAATGTTTGTGTAAATAAGATAAGGATAGCCCATTAAGCTGAGTGGAAGCACTCTGCTCTGTTACTGAGCCACATCTCTGTGAAAACAAAGTCACAGCAGTCTCTAGACTCAAGCTGAGGAGTCCACTGGAGTCAGATGGTAATTTTTTTTCAGAGAGCAGACAGTGGAGACCAGGATGTATGGATGGATGGAGAAACCTGGTCAGCTAAGATTAGCTTTTTATTTATTGTGGACCCCAGTATGCTTGCAACGCTTCCACTTCCTCACACACTGTTTGCGACTTGTGACTTTGCCATCTCATTATTTAATGTTGTCTCCTGACACTGAAATTACTATAGATTCAGTGCTTCACAATTAGGGAATGTATAAACCTGGATGTATAACAGTTCAATGGTGTATTACAATATATCAGGAATCACACGAGTTGTCACTTGTAATATGCTGCAGCACCAAAATATTGGCATATTACACTTTTTATGGATCTAAACTATTTTTATTTATAGAACTTCATGATCTGTACTCATATGTCTTGTAAACCAAATATATGCTAAAGCTGCTACTGGTAAGGGGAACTGTGCATACACAATCATGTTGTTTTTAACGTTATTATTGTTTTTCTTTCTTTCCTAAAAATCCACTATCTGTCGAAACATCAGTAAGGGAAAATATTCCCAGACAACAACCATTTCCAATTAGGGGACAAAAAAACATTTCCTACCGAGCCAGCATTTTTTTTTAGTGCACAGAACCCTGACACCCTTGCTCTTGTTCAAAGGATGATAATTATAAACCAGACCTTGCATCAACGCTCTTGTCTGCAAGGGTGGTTATTATACACCAGGGGATTATTCATCTTTCCTTCGTGCATTTTCAGAACCTGAGACTGTGAGGCGGAGCTGGCCTGGGTCATGCAGTCTGTCCACCTGTGTCTATGTGACTAATGCATGATGTTTCATGTGAAATTATGTAGCTTATTACTACTGAATTGTGACTTTGAGATGTGTGTAATGGCATGTGCGTGATGCGATGGATTGGGTATCTTCAAGTATAGAATACATCATACTTAGGTAATTTAGCACATAACAAATTGGAGGCTTATTTTGTACATAAGAAAGAAAGGCATAATGTGGAACAAGCAGCAAGAACTATCTTGTACAGTTGTGTTCAAAATAATAGCAGGTGTGTTGAAAAAAGTGAGTAAAGCTCCATATCCATATAATAACTCACATAATAACATAGCAGTGTCTTTATTCATCTTTGCAAAGTGATGAATTTACTATTTAAACAAAAATGCTTGAAGTTTAATCTTTCTTGTGCATTTCTGAACCAATATTTTGTTGTTTTACCTTGGTTTCTGAGAACTGCTTCACATCTGTGCTGCATGGAGTCAACCAACTTCTGGCACCTGTGAACAGGTATTCCAGCCCAAGACAATTGTATTACATGCCACAATTCCTCTGCATTTCTTGGTTTACTTTCTGTAAGCTAATTATACATTTAACACAACTGTACATTTAAACATTTTCTTGCAATTTATTATTATTATTATTATTATTATTATTATTATTATTATTATTATTATTATTATTATTATTATTATTGTTGTTGTTGTTGTTGTTGTTGTTGTTGTTGTAGTTGATTTATTTGTTTTTAAAAATTAGTTTCCTCTGTTACCTGGGAAATATTCCTGTGCACCTAGTCTTTTTTTTAGACACTTATACTACACAGTCTCCAAAAACAACTGTTCATTTAGTAAATTGGAAGCACAGACAATATTCAGAAACCATCTGATAACTTGGAAACATGCTTGCACGAGTGATTTAAGCTGGATTTAGACTCTGTGATTACAGCAGTCTTGTCACACTCTTTTGTCCAAATTCTATTACAGAGTGTGTGATAATGTGCAGCACTGTGGCCTCACACCTCCAGAGTCTAGGGTTCAATTTCCACCTCTTGTCTTGGCGTGTGGAGCATTTTCTTCCCATGCTTGGTAAGTTTCCTCTGGGGACTTTGGTTTTCTCCCGCAAACCAATGACATGCAGATTAGGCTAATTGGTGTTTCCAAATTGTCCATAATTTGTGAGTGTGCTTGTGCTCTGCAATGCATTGGCACTCCATCCAGGCTTCCCATGACCCTGCACAGGATAAACAGTATAGAGAATGAGTGAATCAGTGATTAAGTGATATATGTTGTAGTCTGTGTGTCCCTCCATGGATATGCGTTCCCAGATCATCGCTGACCTACCACCAAACCGGTCATGCTGAAGGATGTTACAAGCAGGATGATTTTCTCTATGCTCTTGAGACTGTGGGAAGTAAACCTTCAGGCAATGGCACATGTTCAAATTCAAATTCAAATTTTATTTGTCACATACACAGTCATACACAGTACGATATGCAGTGAAATGCTTATACGACCGCTCCGTGACCTTAAATAATTTTTACAAAAGGAACCTATAAAACAGATTCCAACAAAGTTACAAAATATATATATATATACATAAAATCTGAAGTATATACTATAGTCTGTGAAAAAACTTGAGGTAGTTTTTTAATGAGATGAGGGGGGTGTGAAAAGAAGTCCTTGAAGTGTGCAAAATGTGCATATGTGCATATATGTGCAATGTGCATTGACATAATTGTCCGTTCTGTGTGTGCAAGAAAATGCAAAGGTGTTTAGTCCAGTGTGTTGGTTTGATTGAGAGACCGTATCGCCTGCGGGAAGAAGCTCCTTCTCAGTCTCTCTGTATTGGCCTTGAGGGAGCGGAAGCGCTTCCCAGACCGCAGCAGAGAGAACAGTCCATTGCTGGGGTGGCTGAGGTCCTTCATGATCTTCCTGGCCTTGGTCCAGCACCGCTTGCTGTAGACAGAGTGCAGGTCAGGGAGCTCAGTTCGGATGATGCGCTCAGCTGATCGCACCACCCTCTGCAAGGCTCGTCTGTCCTGCATGGTGCTGTTCCCGAACCAGGATGCAATGTTTCCCGTCAGGATGCTCTCTATGGTGCAGGAGTAAAAGTTCCTGAGCACCTTGGAGGGCAGTCTAAAGTCTCTCAGGCGTCTGAGGTGGTAGAGACGCTGTCGGGCCTTTTTCACCACGGTGTTGATGTGACAGGACCATGATAGGTCCTGCGTGATGTGAACACCGAGGTACTTGAAGCAGTCCACTCTCTCCACTGGGCTCTCGTTGATGACGGGGGTCTGGTAGTTCCTCTCCTGCTTAGTGCTGAAGTCCACTATCAGCTCCTTTGTTTTACTGACATTTAGAAGAAGGTTGTTCCTCTGGCACCAGTTCTCCAGATTTCCAATCTCCTTCAAGTAGGCCGTCTCGTCGTTGTCAGAGATCAGGCCCACCACGACGGTGTCGTCAGCAAACTTGATGATGGTGGTGGAGCTGGTAGTGGCCGCACAGTCATGTGTGTACAGAGAGTACAGCAGGGGGCTCAGAACACAGCCCTGTGGGGCTCCAGTGCTGAGAGTGAGAGAGGCTGAGACGTGTCCACCCATCCTTACAGCCTGTGGTCTCCCAGTTAGGAAATTAGAGATCCACTGACACAGAGATGAGCTGAGTCCCAGATGCTCCAGTTTGGTGGTGAGTGTGGAGGGAATTATGGTGTTAAATGCTGAGCTGTAGTCGATGAAAAGCATTTTAACATAATTCCCCCTTCTAGTGTCTAGGTGAGTGAGTGTTGTGTGGAGGAGATGAGAGATGGCATCATCTGTGGAGCGGTTCGGGCGGTATGCAAACTGTAGTGGGTCCAGAGTGTCGGGTAGTGAAGAGATGATGAAGTCTCTGACCAGCCGTTCAAAGCATTTCATCACCACTGAGGTGAGGGCTACAGGTCGATAGTCATTGAGGGAAGCAGGATGTGGTTTCTTCGGAACAGGAACAATGATGGACTCTTTGAAGCATGTGGGGATCACCGACTGAGATAAGGAGAGGTTGAATATCTCTGTGAACACAGGTGCAAGCTGGTCTGCGCAGGCTCTGAGGACTCGACCTGAGATGCCGTCTGGTCCTGCTGCTTTCCTGGTGTTCACTCTCCTGAAGGCTCTCCTCACGTCATGCTCGGAGATGATGAACGCGTTTCCGGTGCTGGCAGTGACTTCCTCTCCGCAGCCGTTAGCACCGCTAGCATTAGCAACGCTAGCGTCTTTAGCTGCAGCCTCGAAGCGAGCATAAAAGGTGTTCAGCTCGTCTGCCAGAGTCATGTCCGCGTTCGTCATACCGGATGTTGGTGCTTTATAATCCGTTATTGTCCTTAGTCCCTGCCACAGGCTCCTAGAGTCACTCTGTTGGAGTTGTGACTCTAGTTTCCTTCCGTAGCGCTGCTTCGCCTCTTTAACTGCCTTCCGGACGTTGTAGGACGCAGCCTTGTACTGGTTCATGTCCCCCGATGCAAGTCCCGCGTTGTAGGCAGCAGCGCGAGATCTCAGAGCGTCGCGGATGGTTTTATCCACCCACGGCTTCTGATTGGGAAACGTTCTGATGGTCGTTTTCTGCACGGTATCATCCGCTAGTTTCCCGACGAATCCCACGACCGCTTCCGTAAACATGCTGATGTCATCGGAGCTGTTCCGGAACATGTCCCAGTCTGCGTCATCGAGTGCGTCCTGAAGCGCGGCCACCGATTGGTCCGTCCAGCGCGCGACCTCCCTCTGAACCGGAAGTTCCTGTTTAAGCCTTTGTTTATATTTTGGCATGAGGAAGATGGCGGCATGGTCGGATTTCCCAAACGATGGACGAGATTGTGCCTTGTAGCCGTCCTTGACTGTTGTATAACAATGGTCCAGTGTCCTTTCGCCCCTGGTTGGGCAGGTGATGTGCTGATAAAAGTTCGGCGCTGCGCGTTTGAGGTTGGCACTGTTAAAGTCCCCCGCCACAATAAGCGCAGCGTCCCGGTGCTGTGTTTGGTGCTGTGTGAGTGCCTCATGCAGCTCGCATAAGGCAGTGTCCGTGTCCGCTTGTGGCGGAATATAAACGGCGCTGATTATGACCGATGTAAACTCCCGAGGAAGATAAAAAGGACGACACTTGATGGTCAATAGTTCCAGGTTGGGTGTGCAGGAGCGTGCGAGAGGAACAACGCTCGCGCTGTTGCACCAGCCGCTGTTCACCATTAAACACACGCCGCCTCCCCTTGTCTTCCCCGAGTCCCTTGTCCTGTCCATGCGGTGAACCGAGAAGAACTCGGCCGGCTGGATGGCGTGGTCCGGCACCGCTGGGTTCAGCCATGTCTCGGTGAAGCAGAGAAGATTGCAGTCCCGAATGTCTCTCTGGAACTTTATCCTGGCCCTGAGGTCATCGAGCTTGTTCTCCAGTGACTGGACGTTGGCGAGCAGGATGCTAGGCAGAGGTGTGCGGTGTGCACGGGCTCTCAGCCTGTTCCTGACGCCGGCTCGTTTTCCTCGGGGCCGCCGCTTCGCGTCGCGTCCTTTGTTTTCCCTCAGGATCTCACTCGGCCAGCTCGGATCCGGAGTCAAAAACGTCGAATTGTGAGTACATTGTAGACCAATAGAAATAAGAGTATATCTATCGTACCTAATGCACTCAATTGTGATGAATTGGCCGGATTAAAGTTACTAGAAATTAAATAAAAAGACGAAAACAAAGTAAAGTCGGTCGGAGCAGTCGTGACGGCAGCCGACCTCACCGGCGCCATCTTGGTATGTTGTTGTGCCATCCTGGATAACCCTGACCAAATGAAAAACAAGTGAAAGACCATCAGAACAATATCGCAGTTTAATTGACCTGATACTATACTCTGATTAAAATTGCCCATTATTGTTATTATTATTATTATTATTAGTAGTAGTAGTAGTAGTAGTAGTAGTAGTAGTAGTAGTAGTAGAGTTTTTGAGTATTCTTTTACCATTGAAACATCATATCAGTGCTGTGCCTCTGGTTGAAATGTGAGCATTACACATTAATGCTTGCTATGTCATGACCAAAGAAATATTTTATGAGTTGAAGAAAGCAAAAGTGGTCCAAAACATTAAGCCAAATGATGAGGAATCTTACATCAATTGTTCACTGAAAAAAGAAAAAAAAAATCGCCGGGAAGTTTCTTGACTGCCAGTCCATTAAGTGATTATAATAAAAATGTCTTTTTTTTTTATGGATTGTATTTTGATGTACTTTCAAAAATCTGCATTTTTCACTCTTGACAATCTTAGCTCTTCAATGTAAGTTATTATCTTATTATATATTATTTCAAGTTTGCAATTGCTGCTGCTCTCAAAACCAAGTCATCTGGTCATTTAAGAACAAAATGTACACGCATGCTTTACAGGCGGGCCTAAAAAATAAATATACACTGTTCATCATGAAAAATACTGATATATACACACATGATAGCATCAGTGATGGTGCCACTACTGGCATCTTTAGAGATGAAAACTTTTCACTGATCAGCCATAACTTTTAAAATCAAACTTGGATTTGGTTTCCGCTTGAGTCACTGTGCTGCGCCTGGAATGCCTTTGTGTGCAGTGAGTTGCTGGGAGAGGTCTTGGTGAATCAGAATTGTTTGGAGACTGGGTCATGCACCGTGGCCTGTGGTGCACGAGAACACCAAGTGCACCACAGGCCACCATGCACAACCTGGTCTCCAAATCTCGAGATCGTATTGGTGCTTTCTATTATGGCCAGCATTGACATGCTGTATTACAAACAGAGCTGTAATTGGGAATGAATGAGAGATAAATAAGCAAAAGACAAAAAAAATAAAATAAGGCAAAAAATTATAACTTTGGAATTACATTACAACATGTAAAAGACCTGTGTTGTAAGAGGAGAATGTCCATGTCCAAATTAGAGGAGTGCATCTGGTTGTTTACCACAAGCACACATATATCTGCAGGATGCAGTCAGTGGTCATCTAATTGTTATGGGATGTTGAGCAATATCTATTCACCAGCCCAGACCTCCCAGGAAGATAAGAGCCCTCTCTCTTACTCTTTCTCTGTCACTCTGACAGCAAAAGAAAATGATAAATAATATATACTGCTGGATGTTCCAGTGAAGAAAAAAAAAAAAAAAAGATTGTTCAGAAGAACATCATGTGAACATCATGAGTTAAGTATTTCTTTTGGTCCTTGTGCCATGCAATAAGTGCACAGTTATTGCATACCAGTGCAAATGGAAATGTCTTGCCACTCCTCTTCCAATGTGAAGCGTGCATGTTCATGATAAAAGAAAAGTGTTTGATGGAGTCCAATAAGTGACCGCAGAAATCTGAGTGCCTCTAGCATGGATGGGGAATGATAGAGGCAGCGGGATGCAAAGCACAAAATGCAGCCTGGTAATGGCATGCCAGCCAGAGACAGATGAGCTGAAGTTCACATTAGATCCACTTTTAAAGGACTTGTCCTGCAGAAAGTGAGGTATAACTAACTGCGATCTGCAGGCTATTAGTCGGCATGGGTATATCACCCATCCTACTGAGTGGGATCGTCATTAATTCAGGTGAGTTTTCATTGAGAGAGAGAGAGAGAGAGAGAGAGAGAGAGAGAGAGAGAGAGAGAGAGAGAGAGGGAAAAGATACTTAAATGTCCACAACAAAGAATAGAGGTTATATCTACACCAGGGATATCAAACTCAAATCTCAATTTTTGTGACCACTTTAATGGCCATAAAATAAACCTATTAATGTTGACATATTATTTATTGTCTATTATATTAGACTCTGATCATTTCAGGGAAAAATGCTACTACTGTATGCACTATGAGGTGATACTTTAATCACTGTAATAAATGTTATCATCCCATTCCTTGTTCATACACCATCAACTTGCCCTCATTCTAGATGAAACATTACAGTATTTCAGCTCATATTTTGAATCACATTAGAAAATAACCCAATGCATAAAAAAATAAATAAATTGTCATTGCTGGTCTTGTGGATGTATGTGGGCAATATTAAAACAAACGCAGAGTAATCAAAAGAAATTTCGAAAACCAGTTAAGAGTCAAATCCAGAAACCTCTGACTGACTGGAGCAGAAAAACATGTGTAGAAGTAATCAAACTAATCATGATGGGACATGTAATAAGTGAGCACATTAGTGTAGTCGACCTAATATAAGACAAGATCCAACTTACATTGAACAAAATGACACTAGTGGACTTAAAAGTATTTGATGATAAATGGAGGTAAGAAAATAAAAAAAATTGTGACAAGTGATAATTATTAGTGATGCGAGTCTGTAACCATTCCCATAATCAATTATCAGTTACCAGATTGGTGTTCAATTAATAGTCAGTTTAATTGCACATTGTAATGCTTTTTGCACTGTTTGTGTTTTTCTTGAAAATCAGTTCCACCACCAATATTCAATATTCTTACACCCAGAGCACATTCCACATACATACATCAACTAGGAGGACTCGCATAAGCACCTTTTACCAAATATACAGTATTAACATCACAAACACAGCTGTCAAAGTAGACTTGCATTGTCATTGTAGGCGAACTAGAATGTATTATTGTACACATACTGTACTCCTTGTGACAGATTTTGCATATCAGGCTCTTCCAATAACATTTGTTGGAAGTTTGTTCGCATACTTTTTCAAAGACCAAAGTATGCCCACATCCAGGAGCAATCCCCACTCCCTACCCCCCCTCCCGGAAAATTGTATAACATGTCACCTTGATATATGCGATCAGCCACTTCACACAAAAGTGTTGGGAGTTATCAGCATTATATGCATATGTGTTCCTCTGGCTTTATATGTGTTTCCCTTATACAGCAATAGCACAGCTGTCCAAAAAAAAAAAAAAAAGTAACATGGTGTGCATTTGGATTTTTTAAAAGAATTTATTGCCATTTTTCATAATCAATCCCTTGTAATGCACAGGAAATCAAACAACCATTCCGTATAATTGATAACTGTCCCATCAATAGTAGTTACTGACCAAGTTTGAAAATATTAATCATGTTTCACTGTCAAACTAAATGAAACAATATAGCAGGTAGCATTTGTCAGTGATTTTGATAGTTGTGACCTAAACTCAATGAAGTTTAAAACTTTCAGTGATCTAGACTGTGCAAAATCTTAAGGACCAACACCCCTTGCAACCAATTACAAAAGGCTTTATTTATTTATATATTTTAAGCAGATTGGTTTTGGACTGAAGAGCAGTATAGCAGTTAAGCTTTCAGTCAAATATCTCATGAATGCATGATGTAACAATTAGAATTTAGTGCACTGAAATAGAAAATGCAAAGTGCATCTAAAGAAAATTAGTTTAGATCTGAAAAAAAAAAAAAAATGGTGGCATGCATTTAGGAACCAGGATTAAGCCTTATTTCAATCAGTCTGGTTTAACAAACGTGTTAGTGACTAGTGACTCAGAAAACAAGCTACAATTTCTGGGGGTTTTCAAGCATCAAAGGTTTGGAGATTAAGTAGTCCAAGTGAAGATAATTCCTTGTAGAGAGACTAAACTGGTTAGACTTCATTTTATATATTGGTACTGCCTCAGACATTGTGTTATTCAGGCATACTTTATGAACTTATTATTTTCTCCAAACTTGTTACATGATATGACCTCAGCAGAGGTCGTAGAACCGTGCAACATTATTGGAATCCTTATGAAGAACATAACGTGCAAATCGATATTGATTGATTCCAACCATGTTACAGCAAAACATTTACAAACAGTATAGAAACATAGCCTGCTGTCCTGATGAATACAGGCAATCAAATCTCATTGGGCCAAATTTATCGTTTGCAGCAAAGCAAAAATGCTGATGTACTGTAGAATCCTGTCTGCTGTCAACATGATGCCCGAGATAAACAAGAACTACTCCTAGATCAATTAATCTTCAATAATGTCTCTCTCACATGCCCTGCTATTCCATTAATGGAAATTATGTAAGCCACCAAAGTCCTGATCACCAGCAATAAATACTATGTAAACCTTCATCTATGTCTACTTCATAATGTATACTTAAGTACATGTCAAACGTTAACATAGTCCTATAAGCTTGTCGAAACTAATCTGAAGTTGGTTTGAGGTGTTGTCTAGTTACTACAGTACATAGCCCTGAGCATCTGACCATTTGTAAAGAACATTGAGTTATTCAGCTATGAATTAGTTGATCTTGTTTTGTTACCCATCCGTGTATTTTATAATATATATATATATATATATATATATATATATATATATATATATATATATATATATATATATATATATATATATATATATATATAAATATTTCCACATTGCATAAGACAATATGATGCAGATTTATACTGCAGGGTTTTTTTTTTCTTTCTACAATCTAATTGTAACTATTATATCAAATTGTATAATTATATCACAGTTTCATCCCATAGTAAGTCAGATCATGCAGTCAAAGATCTTTTATCTTGCAGCTGTGAGATAAAGTAAGCTTTTATTAAGCTATTATTAAGCTATTCCCTAAACCTAACCCAAACACACCAACTCAACATTCTACCATCAGACGAGAGCAGAATTTCATTGCTGCAAGTTGGATTCTACTTCATTTGTTTTCCTTTGTTTTTTCACATCCAACAGCAACAGCACTGGTGCTTACAAAATTTGCATAGTAGCATAATAAGCCTAATTTAAGCATGAGTAATTAAATGTGAAATGAAGCAAGGCTATTGCAAATGTAACCGCAACTGGCAAACAAATTGTAGATGATAAACAAGGTCATAGTCGCTAAAAGGCAAGGGTGGCCGGGAAGGGGACAAGAATCGAAAACTAGAAAAAATGTAAGGCTTAATGTCATCAACCAAGAATACACTGAGCAAATGCTTTGCACTGAAACAACAACAACAACAACAAAACAGTGGCTTCAATACACTGACTAATCAAGGGAAGAACTGAAAACAGATGAAAGCAATCATGACATATTAGGAAGCCAACCAATGAAAAGGCCAGGGTGGAGATGAGACAGAAACAAAAATGTGCATAGCCATAGAAACAAAGAGACAAAACCCCGAAGCAGCGCCATTAGTGCTGAGATCTATGACACGTGCTGAAGGCTGCAGCACACTCCCAGAAGTGCAGTGCATGCTGAGAAGTAGAATACATAACACTTGTCTCAAAATTGTTTTTTTTTTTTTATCTCTTTATAAATCAGTCTGTGCTTGCTACAGGATGTTACTTCCTCACATGTGCTCAAAAGCCTTAAAGTAAGCATGTGTAGAGTTAATTATGTGGTTAGTACCATGTTTCTTTTTGGAGAAATTCAAAGTAGCCCAGGATAAAACTATTTCTGCTGTGTTGGCAGAGCAAACCTAAACAAACACATTATATTGTGTTGATAATAAATGGTGTTTGTGCATAAAAGCAATGCCACATCTGATGTCATACTGTTAATACACTTAATATCAGAATGGCTGTAATAGTCAGTACAACAACACTCTCATAGGCTACTGTTTAATTATGAAATATACAGCTAACACTCAGTTATCCATGGACACATTTTGCCATTTATTCATTTATAAGTACAATTAATGCTGCACAAGAGCCAGTTACATCAGCTATAAACATTTGTTACCTTCCCAGCCTTTCTTTTTTCTCTCTCTTAAAATTATATAGCCTGATCATATAGTTGCTGTTAACTACGTCTGCATATGCAAGATAACAGCCAGGGATTTCCTGCAGTCATTCGGTGCTCTGAGTGTACATATTCTCAGAAATGAATCAGTTGTGCTGCAATAAATATAAATAGTGAATGCATTATAGGACCATGGGACACTGCGTTTGCAATGGAATAAACAAACTAACATTGTGTCTCAAAGTACATACTTTAAATGAGTAATATTTTGGCCTGTTATTATATTTGCCCATTCATTTTTCTGTCCTATTATAGTGAATTTTTTAATTTTATGTGAATTTTTGTTTTAAAAAGTTCTACATACACTATACATTTTTTTACTGTTGTTTTTAATATCTGTAGTATTTTACATGATAATAATGACAACGAATGATTGTGGCATTGTTCAAAATTAGGACATTTAATGTGGAGAAAATACCTGATGCACTTTCCACCATTAATATGTTGGGTTTACAATGAAGTTGTCATGCACACTCATAACACGACCGGCACTAGGACCTGGAAGTAAAACGGTCGGGTTTCCAGGAAGCATAAAAGGAGACAAAATAGCGCTTCACATTGCTCAGTCATTGAGTTCGCCCATGCCTTTGCTGACGCTACGCTGACTATTCTGTGAGTACTCACCGATTCGGGTTGCTTCTTTGATTGAGTGTGTGTTGCTAGAGCGCGGGTTTATTTGTGTAGATCCTAGCTCTTTGTGTAAGAGAATTCTTAGACTAATCGCGTGGTTATCCTGCCTATTCGTGCTGCTTCCGCGTTTGGGTTTACCATCCACGCTACACGGGCTAACTGCTAAGGCTTTTCAGTTTATCCTTCGGTTGCTCGTGACAGAAGTAGACCAAGAATGACTGCTGCATTCTTCACCTTCATTATGTAGTGTTTTAGCTCTGGGTCAGAGGTATATATCGAATCTTTAACAATTCGGGTTAATTTTGTTAAACTGAATTAAAATTCGTAGCGTACACTTTATCAACTACCCATCCAGCGTTTAGTATGATTTAGTGTATCTTACCAATTCTGTTGATCCCCTGACCGACGATGATAATACAAAATCTGGTATTTACCTAATTATGAGCAAGACAACAGTTCTTTATAAAGAAACATGAATTTATTTGAACTAATCTACGATACATGAAACTACACTACTTGAACACACACACATATAAAACACAAACATACCAACAGTTTGTAGGATGAAAGTTCATCTAGTATGGTGTACGAGACCAAAGAAAGTCACAAGAGCAGAGTCTTGGCTTTAATCTTACGGTTTTAGTTATGAAACGAGCACCATTTTTCAGCAAGGTATGCAGCTTTGTTTGTATACCTGGCATTACGTTTCACTCTCATCTTGTGGTTTGCTTCCGGTGAACGGAATCATGGCGTTGCTGACTGGTTGGTGCTCTGTGTATTTGAAATGACGTCTTTTGGGAAAGCCCTTCAGTGAGGCTTGGTTGCCTGGTTACCGATGCCACGCTCTGGAACTTTTTCTGTCAGTTTCTTTGTTGCAGTTCTGGCACGAAGTCTCATTGAGAGCTCTCGAAGAGCGGATGATGTCAGCGACCCTCAAGGGTTGAAGCCCGAGTGGCGAGTTTGCTTCCTTCAGATGGTCATTTGACGACAAAGACATAGACGACGACAGACATGTTTGGGCGAGTCCAGACACTGAGTTTTGATCCTTTCTGTCAGTCCGTCCCACAGATGATTGGTCCAATCTGATGCGGTTGCGGGGCTTAGAGATGCCTGACTTTGGATCTCCCTTTTGTGCATACATTAGGCCGGGTTTACGACGGTCACGTGGGGCCAAGCCAATTACACTTTTAATTACATTTCATAAAGTAATTTTACATGAGCTCTTGTTCTTGCAACCAATTTTCTGTGTACACCACTGTCCTTTGAAAAAAATAAGCTCTCGATTGATACCACACCCCCCTATCTTACACACTCATTTCTAACTTTGTTTAATAAAAAGGGTTTGTAAATGCTGATAATACCTTTTAAATACCTTATGCAGAATAATCAAACATAACACACAGATATAAAACATACTGAGTATATGTATCTAGCATTTAGCCACACTGGCACACTTTAAATATTGTTTAAAATAGTGTCTCTGCTGTATGCCTTTTTGTTCGCTGAAAGGCTGGGGTCAATGTGATGGGCAAAGTTCGACTTGGTGGTTCTACCCCCAACTCGGCGTGAGGCTGTAAAACTGTCCTCTTTGTTTACAGGATCGCCAATTTACGCCATGGTTTTGGGTTTAGCTTGAGGCATCTGGCTTTAGCGTGGCTTCAGGCACAGCAAACTTCCTGTCCCATGACTGGTTAAGTTTCCTGCAGCTTAGTTTTACAAGCTCTCCTTTATGTTCTCTAATGAGATAAGGTTATTGGGATGGCGCCATGATGTCTGGGGGAGACGTGAGGATGTTTGATTTGAGACAGATCACACTCTAAATTATTTTTTTCCATTAAATAAATAAATAAATAAATAGACAGCAAAACAGAACACATTTAAGATAGTTATAGTATGTAGGAATGAAAGTGATGGCCAGTACTTTTTACAACCTGTAACTGAAATGGACTTAACTGGGATCTTTGCCAGGAGTGGACTAGAAAATAATGATTGTGTAATTGACAGATTTTGATGTTGCTCATAGAAAAAGTGAGATTGAGATATTGATCTTCTATTCCACCACTCCACTGGATTTACATATTTTTGTCTTGGTATGTCTGCATAAAACATTACAGAATATACTTTCTCTCTCTTGCAAGACATTTTTTATATATTAAGTTGAATGTTGAATGAATGTTCTGTATTAAAAAAAAATGCATCTATAGGCATGTACAGTTAACCTTATTGGGATTAAATCAAATATTTACAGAGTGTCACATTAGTTAACATTTATCAGTTGGATTGTACTATCACTGAGCAAAGTGCTAAGGAGAATTCACGTGTGTAGATAAGGATCATGTGATGGATGGTTTGGGAAAACCCATTGGATTTCAACTTATTCCTGCAAAAAATGGCAAAACAATCCGTGTGTATGTCTCTACTTACATTTTTTTTTGAGGATTTAGATTATTTTCAGCTTTTTTTTTATCTCAAAAGTACTGTAGTCTCTTACATAATGAATATTTTTTCATTAACATAAAATTTTGTGCTGAGTTATTCAATCTTACCCTCACTCATATACTGTACTTTTTTCCTGTAAAGGGTTGCAGAGAGTATATATACACACAGTGGCTTAGTGGTTAGTATATGTGGAGTTTTCATGTTGTCTCCATGCTTGGTGGATTTTCTCTAGGTACTCCCCAAAGTCCAATGACATATTTTTGGCATTGACATATTTGGTGTTTCCAATTTGCCCATAGTTTTGCCCTTTACAAATGGAAAGACAACCTTACACATAGCTCCCAGTTAGGTGTCACACCTTTTACTCTTGGTTTGATGTGTATAACACAGCATCTTATGTGTGTCTACTGTACATGTGGGTTGTGATGCTGCCAGGATGACCCTAAAATAGCCAGACTTTGACAGTCTTTAAAAAGGGTCAATTCCAAAAAGGTCCTGGTCTTGATGGCGTCCCAGTCCAGGCCCTCAGGGCATGCACTGATCAGTTGGCAGAGTTGTTTGCCAATCTCTTCAATCTCTTCATGAGTCACTCTGTAGTCCCTACCTCCTTCAAGGCATTCACAATAATTTCTGTACCGAAGAACCCAGTAGCCTCCTGTTTAAACAGCTACTGCCCTGTTGCACCGGCATAAGTCATTATAAAAGTGCTTTGACTGGTAAATCAAAACCTTTCGCTGATCCTTTCTTTCTGACACCTGCATACAAACCAAAGAGGGCCACAAAAAATGCTATCTGCTTGGCACCACAGACCATGTTTACCCAAACAAAGATAACACACGTGTAAGGATCGTCTTTATTTATGACACTTCAGAATTCAATACCACTGTTCCCTCGATGCCCATCTCTGCACTTACTAATCTTGGGCTGGAAACCCCCTTCTGCAGCAGGATTTTTGACTTCCTGACAGACAGACACCCTCTATTAATTCAGTTCAACTAAATTTTATTTGTACAGTGCTTTTGACAATAGTGATTGTGGCAAAGCAGCTTTACAGAATCAAAAGAAAATTATGGAGTTAAATAAACTCCATGCACACAGAGACGGGAATCGAACCTGGCCGGGAATAGAATGCCTCTCCGGTTCTAATGATAGGGACGGGGTCAGCGCTGACTATTGTACATGCGTAGGGATGATTACTCGCGCTATTTACAGTAGTGGTCGTGTCAGCGCCGGGTACGGTGTGCGTAGGACTGACCTTCGTGTTTGTATCTGACGTTCACGCACTCGAAACACCTCAGTGGCGAAGACGGAGCAATCTGCTGTCCCCCACTTTACACTGAAAATTCACATTAAGTGTTCCTTCCTGGTTAGTTTAAAACCATCATTAAAACCTGTCTGCGGAAGGACAGGATGTGTCTCACACTGGAGCTCTTACACCTGAGCGAGATGGCTCTCAGTGGGCTGACGAACCTCTCGAATCGGTCCAGCTCCCTCATGCTCACCTCGTCCTGTATGAATGGAGGCACGTTTGATATCACCACTCAGACAGAGGGCAGTCACCTGGACCGCAGATCCTCTCATGGTTATTCTGCTCTTTATGAGTGCACTCACAAGGTTTGTCTTTTTTTGGCTTTGTTCATCCGGGAGGCTGAGTAAATGTTTTCGGACCTGGTCTCCCACCACTAACAGTACCTCTTCCAAAACTACCCCATTGTCCGGGCCACACCTGATGCCATTCCGGAGAGACAGACTTTCCCCACCGGCCTCAGAGGCCATGGTGCCCTGATCACTCTCTCTCTCTCTCTCTCATTATAAAGTTTTAAACTAAATATATTTTAAATCAACATTCACCAATAAAATAATTTAAAAAAACTGTAAATAAGGTGGGGAAAAGAAATGGAAAAGGTTTTTTCAAAAACTTGGCAAGATGCCAAACAGCCTTCCACATGCTCACTCACACCCAGCACATGAGCAGAGAGAGAAGATGAGAGAATTGTTTGGTATGGTCACAGTCACATAATGTATACGATGAATGCATATTCAGTGCAGAATGAAAGCAGGGACTCCAGCATGACTAACTAAGACAGCATAACTAAAATGGAGAGCCAGAAGGAAAAACAGACACGAGGGCTCATTGGAAAGTAAAGCAAACAGTCACTCCACTGTCAACAAACCTGAGTGATCAATGAGAGTGGGGAAGACAGCATACCAACATACCAGTTCATCATAATACACTGTCAATGAGTCCCACAGATCTGCTCTTTTACCTAAGGCAAATCTATTCACAAAAATGCTTGGCTAAACAAATAGGTTTTGAGCCTAGACTTAAACATTGAGACTGTATCAGAGTGCCAAACATTAATTGGAAGGCTATTACAGCACATTATTTTGGGGCTTTGTAAGAAAGAGCTCTGACCTCTGCTGTAGTTATCATATGTGGTACTGACAAGCAGCCTGCATCCTTTGATCAAAGTAGGTGTGGCAAATCCTTTCACTCGGCTCCTGTGGTGCAAGATGATGTAATGCTTTAAAAGGTCAAAAGTAGTACGTTAAAATCAATGTGAAATTTCACTGGGAGCCAATGCAGTGTGGATAAGATAGGGGTGATGTGCTTGTATCTTCTGGTTCTAGTGAGGACTCTCGCTGCCAGGACAGACAGGTAGGTGGTACAATAAAACAGCCTGTGATGAAAGCATGAATTAATCTTCTTACATTGTTTTTTGACAATATATTCCTTACCTTTCCAGTATTTCTGAGATGAAAGAGTGCTACCTTATTAATATTATCTATTCAAGCGTCAAATTACTTCTAGCTGCATGTGGTCCTAGTACCGGTACTTCTATCTGGTCAGGATTATGGAGAAGGTAGTTAATTAACATCCAGTCTCTTATGTCCTTCACACATTGCTCAATTTTTATTAAGCTGCTACATGCTACATCCTAGGCACGGCTGGTGAGCTATCGGCGTCGATGTTCCCGAGCTTCTCCCCACGCTATAAAACACAGCGGGGAGTGTAGCTCTGGGTCTGCATGTTGGGAAAGCTGAACTTTACTACATGGTGGATTTTATTAAGGACAGTGGCACATGAGTGAAGTGATATGATGCGCCCCAGAGACTTTAAAAAGGGGGACCAGAATGCCGCCCTTTGATCTCCGCTAGAAGACAGCGCATGACCGAGCTGCATGAGTTCCCACGGCACCTTCGCTTCCGCAAAGAGCCCGTCTTCGTATCCCCGCCGACGAAGAGGAAAAGGCCCCCGGGAGGGCTGCGTTAAGGCCCCCGATCCGAGCCGAGAAAAGCCGCCCATCCGACGGGCATCCAGGAGAGACTCCCGCCTGTGGCCGCACCCAGAGAGAGCTGGGAGGGGCCGGTCTTGGCTCATATTCAGTGGAAGAGGTCGCTGTCAAGGGAGCCTGCAGGAGCCCCACCTCTGCGTGCTCCAAAGCTGCCACTCTGCACACCACCACCGCTCACCAGCCTGTGTCCGCATGCCAGCAGGGCACTGCCCAACCAGACCTGCACGTGCACATTCATTCCATTCCCTTTCTTCCCATCCTCCCTCCTTTAACACTTTCCTTCCCCTATTTCTCCTAAATAAATTACGCTTTATCCCGTAAAACCTCGCCTTGTGTCCGTGTTTCATGGTGCTGCCCACTAACATGAGTAGGGAGATGAAACCCTGATCAGAGGCCAGAAGGAGTTTACTATTTTTATGAGAGCTGTATCTCTGCTATGATGATGCATAAATCTTAACAGATAGATTTTATGTATGCTATTCCTATATACACATGGAAATCACTTCTGCACCTTTTCCAGGATGTTATAGATAAAAGAGAGGGTTGATATTGACTTTAGTTGGACAGCTGTAAAAACAGCTAGTTGGGTCATAATCAGGTTTGTTAATTAGTGGTTTAAAGCTCCTCCACATGGCTGCACCAAATGGCTGCTCAGTGCCCTCCAGTACTCCTTGTTCACCTACAACTATGCAGAAAAGCACAGATCCAATATAACTATTAAGTTTGATGATAAGTTTGTGCTGATGACACAACCATCCAAGGTCTCACCACAGACAACAATGTGATGGCCTATAGAGAGGAAGTGAAACCATTAACAAGATGGTGAAGGGACAGCGATGTCTCTTTTAAATTTAGCAAAACAGAAGAGACGATTGTTAGCTACAGGAGAAAGTGGATGGATGCCTCTCTATCTACACTGGTGATGCCAAGGTTGAAAGATTCAGCAGTTTCTAGTTTTTTTAGTGTGAACATTACCAATTACTCTTCCATTATACACAGAGACAATGGTTAAGCAAGCAAACCAGCACCTATTTTTTCTGAGGAGATTGAGAAGTTTTGGCATAAATGCGAACATTCTTACAAACCTCTACAGGGACATTATTGAGTGCCTACTAAGATACTGCATCACAGTCTGGTATGGACCACTACAGATGGTGATGGAGGCAGCACAGATTATCCTAGGCAACAGACTACCTATCCTTCAGGAAACCTTGCACCAGCAGTGCCTGCAGAAAGTACATAGTCACATCAAGGACCATAGCACCTCAGAAGGTAGACTGTTCTCCTTTGGCAGATCATACAGGGGTTTGGTTACTGCCTCAATTCTGCATGTCCTCCTTGTACTTGGAGGGTTTCCTCCAGGTTCTCCGGTTTGCCTGTTGTGCATCGTGTGTGTGTGTGTGTGTGTGTGTGTGTGTGTGTGTGTGTGTGTGTGTGTGTGTGTGTGTGTGTGTGTGTGTGTGTGTGTGTGTGGCATCCTGTCCAGGGGGAAAGTCATGTTCTAGTAGTTTTCTTAAGAAGTACTTTTAATTTATTAAAAATACGTCAGGATTTGCTTAACTGAACATCTGACAATGGATAGTTCAAGAACTAACAAATTAGTAAAAACAAACAAGCTGGCAGTTGAGATTTTCTGAAGGGTACTGAAGAATCATGATAAAATGTGTTAAAGATGTCTTTTCAAACGATGAGCGAAAGATTATCTTCCTTTTGATTTTTTGATAGATAAATGTATTTAGTAATAAAAGGTCCTTTATGATCTGAAGCACACAATCTTATCTTCAAACCATGGTGACAATTAGATTTGTCTGTTTTAACTTCACTGATTTATTTATTTTTTTGTCAACCTCCTTGCTCTATTTTGATGCATTCATCCTTCTAACTAGGATTCCCATTCCTGCCACTCAGGACCACCCACAAAGCAAGATGCCAGCACCACTATACTTAACTGTACAGTACAATGGTATTAGTCATTTGATGAGCAGAACCTGGCTTTGTCAGACATACTGTTTGGAGCTCAGCCCAAAAAAGTTTTTTTTTTTTTTTTGTCTCATCAAAACATGCTCATGCTTTTAGAGTCTTTTAAGTGTAAGCAATTTGCCTTTTACTCAGAACGTAATTGCCTCTCACTACTCTACTACAAAGGCCTGTGGGAATATGTTTAGAAAGGTTGTCCTTCTTGCATGATCTATAATCTTTGCATGTATTGCATACAATGTTAAAATGGTCATTTAACGTTCTGGTACTTTAAAACATGCCGTGTACATATACAGTAGATGGACATTAACCTCACAGGCTTCATGTCAATCTGCTGGAGTTAAACATAAACTTATTTATACATACACTTGTACGATTATTAGTGTACTGTAGTGTTTACGTATTCAAGAATGTCAGTGAAGTTAAAATAAGACGTCTCTTTTGTCTAACCAGATTAGCTCTCCAGGTACATATGTTGTCCATTATGACTTTATTACTGCAGCCCTTGGCATTTAAACTCAGCCATCTGTGGCCTCATGTCCTTCTGCTCCTTCTGATGTAACGAATACTAATGCACTTAAGCTTCAGAGAAGAGGTCGAATTTTTCCAGTCAGACATTTTAATTCATAACACTTTACTAGAACAACTTTTTATACTAAAAATAATTATGTACTTTGAAATAATTAACTATGATTGGACCATTGTCTGACCCCAAACCACTTAATCAGATAAGTGAAGGCTTAGAGACAAGATTCTGCTATAATGTAGATATTCTTCATTGACTTCAAAGAGAAAATAATTAGGGATTTAAAAAAATGCACCTAAATGCATCCTAAAAACAAACCATTACAAAAATTATACTAAAAATAAATAAATAAGCAAATGCATAATGCTGCCAGACCAAAGCATTTTACATCCGTATAGAAAATAATGACAATAGAATAAATTCTCAGATTTATATGTTTTACTGGAAAATAAGACTACCAGAGAAACATATACAGACATATTTACAAGTTAGTACCTTACTCTTTTAGTCATTTTTTCTTGTGTAAAAACACAGTATTAATCAAAAATCACAGTATTAGGCAAATACAACCTCTGATAATTAACAACATACAACTATTTACGCTATTACAACATCGGATTGTTGTTCTGTTGCATGACCCATTTTTGACCAAGCTTTAGATGTTGGATAGATAAAACTGTTGGATAGATAATATCACATTAACTTCTAGAAAACTCTGGTAAATTGGTTGATTCAATGACTACAAGGTACCCAGGTCCTGGGACTGCAAAACTAGCCCAAATTATCACCCCTTCATCGCTGTCCTGAAATACTGTTTGGTTTTCACGAAATATGATGGTGGGCATTAGTGCCAAATACTACAGATGGACCACTACAGATGGTGACGGTGGCAGCACAGATTATCCTAGGCAACAGACTACCTACCCTTCAGGAAACCTTGCAACAGCAGTGCCTGCAGAAAGTACATAGTCACATCAAGGACCATAGCACCTCAGAAGGTAGACTGTTCTCCTTTGGCAGATCATACAGGGGTTTGGTTCCTGCCTCAATTCTGCATGTCCTCCTTGTACTTGGAGGTTACAACTCCACTTTGCTCTCATCTGTCCACAGGACATAGTTCTAGATGTCTTTCGGTTTGTCAAGATGCAGTTTTGAAGCCTCAGTCATGCCTTCATGTTCTTTTGGACAGAAGAGGACAGGGAGGCAACCCTTCCAAACAAAACTTACTTGTTCAGGTTACAGTACATCTAATTGTGCTGTATGGACTTTAGCATTTAACCTGTCGTAATGGGTTCGACCCTTTGTGCACGGGCGGCACCATAAAGCGTGGACATGAGGCGAGGTCTTATGGGAAAAGGGGTAATTTACTTACAGATGGTACTCAACCAGAATTCGACTTCTACCGTTGTGGCGCACGGTGGCAGCATTAGGGATTTGTATTTGCTGGCTTTATGTCGCTAAGTGGCGCTATAACCATAAACTGAGGCCTCAGGTCTTAGTTCATTCTCTCAAGCATTAATGAGCTGCAGCTCATTGGCAGCTGCACATGATATTGTAGCATATAAATTCAAACCAAACATTGTACTTATATGAACGCATAATCACAGTACTAAAATTACAGTACAAATTTAGAATTTTAATTAAATATAATCATAAATTAAATATAAGCATTTCTTATTTACATTGAGTTTAACAAAAGTAAAAGTTAACAGTGTTTATCATGTGTAATTAGAAAAGCCACAGACGGGTTTTGTGTCATATTATACTTTGTATGTGTGGGTTTTTGTTTTTATAGTCTCTTTATATACATTCATTAACTGAAGTAAATTAAACTAAATTACCATAAAATTCAAACATAAACCAACGTCAGTCAACAGCGCTGGTGTTTTTGCATTCTTATGCTAAGAATGAAATGCAGTATGCTGTTATGATCATTATAATTTTCCATAATAATTAATGAAAAAAAAGTAAATTTCTACATTCCAGTAGCACATAGTTTTATTCAAAGTGCATGTGCGCTAATTTGAAGTTGAATAAATAAACACACAGGATCAGCCATTAATTTCCATCAACTTCTTTGTCGTGAACTTAAGTCTTTAAGAAATTAATAAGTCCTTCTGCTGTGCGCTCGACTCTGCCTGCACACGCGTATAACATCTTTTTTCTCTGATCACTCGAATCATGCCTGTATGCCTTGCTCACTTTTGTCCGATGTTACAAAACTGCCACTAAACTAGACAATCACAGACTCCTACACACTACTTCTGATTGGCTGTTTCTTCTCAATAGTCAGCTGGCACTATTGACTGCATAACGGAATTCAATTCAATTTGATTCATATAGTGCTTTTAAAATGGTCTCAAATCAGCTGTACACAGTCAAAAGAAAGTATAAATAAATATTATAACATCTTCTATGTTATTGAATTGAGTATTAGTATATTCCATTTTTTAAAAATCTATTTTTTCATATAGCTCATTGTTAGACTACTGTATGTCGAGTAAAATGCAAATTGGACAACTCGGTCGCTTTAACTATAAAACTTTAACACTTCTGTTCTGTGATCGTTATGTGACCTGTTCTCTGATAAAGCGGGAACGAGATGCTGCGTGAAAACGCTATGGGAACATCTTTGTTCTCCGGTTGTGAAGCCTGTGTGTATCAAAAACGCCGAATACTTTGGCTTATAACGTCAGTCAGGTGATGTCACCCGATAAGGTGCACCTGCAGGTTATAAATAGGAGTGAACCGGAAACATCCTCAGGTCAATTTGTCTTAAGGACGTCCAGGCATGCCAGCAGTGCGGCTTTGAAACGCAGCATCTTGTTCCCGCTTTAACAGGGTTACAGGGTTACAGCTAAGTAACCCGAGACATTCCCTTTCAAAAGCTACACTCGATGCTGTGTGAAAACGCTATGGGAACGAGAATACCAACGCTGCCGCACTGCAAGTGCCTGGTCGAATGAGCCCTGATTCCCAGAGGTGAAGTGGCCACGCGCCTCATAGGCTAGGGCAATTGCATCTCTCACCAAAGTGTGACAGCGTATGTCTAGTGGCGGCCACCTCTTGGTTGCGGCCCCTATGGCAAATGAAAAGCTGCTCTGACTTACGCCACTGGCTAGTGCGGTGGACGTAAATCTGAATAGCACGTGCTGGACACAGTAAGTGAAGTCTTTCCTGCTCCGGAGCTGTAAAAGGTGGAGGACAGAAGGCTTTGAGAATGACTGGGTGCATGGTCGAGAATGAAACCTTGGGAAGATAGTTTGGGTGAGGATGCAGAATAGCTTTAACTAGCCCAGTGGCTAAGTCTAGGCAGGATAGGGAGACTGACAGAGCCTGCAGATCCCTAATCCTCTTCAAAGAAGTAATAGCCATGAGAAAAACCATCTAAAGAGACAGAAGCCTGACAGGTGCTGACTCTAGTGGTTCAAAATGAAGGGACGGTCACTCTAGGGGGGCCTCAACCATTTAGCTCCATGGATAAAATGGCCAACTAAATGGTGCTTTCCCACAGAAGCCGACAAGCCGAAATAGCAGCTACGTATGCTCTGAGAGTAGTAGCGCATAAGCCCGAGGACAGCTTTTCTTGCAGAAACTCCAGCACTGACAGTGACCATCTGGCAGTGGACTGGGTCTACATGTCTTGAAGGCATTCCTCACTCCATTTGAAGGAATAAGTTCTTCTAGTGGAGGAAGCCCAGGCACTTAGAATGGTTTCAATTACGCTGGCTGGAAGACCAGCATCTCTTAGTTGGTCCCCTTCAGGGGCCAGACGTGAAGGTTCCAGAACTCGGGCCTGGAATAAAATATTGTCCCCTACGCCTGCGACAGAAGATCCTCACTGGAATCACCCAGGGTGAGCCGTTGAGGGGAGATATTAAATCCGAGAACCACACTCTGGTCGGCCAATGGGGCGCTATCAATAAGAGGCACAAACCCTGTTGACGGACCCTCACCAGGACTCCTGGGACCAGAACTATCAGAGGAAACACATAAAGGCATAATCTGGGCCACGTGTGGGCCATCGCGTCCAGACCCAGGGGAGCTGGAGGAGTCAGAGAGTAGTAAAGGAGACACTGTGCTGCCTCTTCCGAGGTGAAGAGGTCAACCTCTGCTACATGAAATCTTTCCCAGATTTGACTGACTACTTCGGGGTGAAGTTTCCATTCCCCATGTGTCACAGCTTGTCTGGATAGCAAGTTATGGACATTCATATGCCCCAGAATATAAATCGCCTGGGCGACAGGAACTTGTCCTGTGCCCAAAGCAGAACCTGGTGCGCTAGCTTGTTCAAGCGGCGCGAGCGCAGTTCACCCTGGTGATTTATGTACGAGACTACCGCAGTGTTGTCCACCCGCACTAGGACATGGTAGCCTCTCAACTGCTGGAGGAAGTGTTCCAGGGCCAGAAACACAGCCATCATTTCAAGGCAATTGGTGTGCCATGTGAGAAGATGACCTCTCCAGATCCCTTGTGCTGGATGGCCATCCAAGACCACACCCCAGCCCATGAGGGAAGTGTCTGTCGTTAGCATCTTGCATTTCTCTGAAGACCGCTGTTTCCCAAAACACCAGTGGTGGGGGTGATTAGACAACGGCCCCCAGAGGGTGTCAGGGAGGAGTCTTTATCCCTTATTGGAATTTTTACACATCCCTCCCGTGGGGAGACACACCCGTGGTCCTGGGCACGTCAACCTCAGGACTTCCTTTTTGGTGGAGATGATGCTCCTCAGGTCCGGTGCTTTTTGTTCTTTTCTTTTTTTAAGGCGGATTGTGAAGCATGGCAAGTCCATCCCCTGTCTCTTCTAGGGGGTAGCTGGCTCGCCACACTCTACTTCTGCTCCTCACGCTTCATGGGGACCAGACCTGGTCGGGACTGGGTGGCCAACAGTCTTGACTCCTGAGCACGGCAGGGGAGAAACCTCACAAAGGTCTGCTCGTAGAGCTTCACCTCCCCTGGCCACCCAACAGGAAACTGTCGTCTAACTTTGAGCAATTGGGGAAATTTATTATTTTAAAATTTCACTATTTATTTACTTTTTATTTATTTATTTATTTTTTGTGGCAAGAGAGGAAGTCTCTTCGGCCCCTTCACAAAAAGCGCCGGAGTGTGCTTGAGAAGCGGACGCTAAAACTTCCTGATCCGGGGAAGGCGTGAGAGAAAGGGGGAATTCCGTCTCATCCGCGTCTGCCCGTTTGGCACACTATCTCCCTGGAAGCAAGAGAGGAAGTCTCTTGCGCTCCTTCAGACAAAGCGTCGGAGCGCTCTTGAGAAGCGGACGCTAAAAATTCGCTGATCTGGCGAGAGGAAGGAGGAATTCCGTCTCATGCGCTTCTGCAAGATCGGCACACTATCTCCATGGAAACAAAGGAGGAAGTCCTGACAAGAAGCGCGGATGCTAAAAAGAGCGCGAGAGAGAGGAAATACCGTCTCATATGTACGCATGCGCCAGGAATGTGCTGCAGCTTGCGGTTTCTCTTTAAAGAACCGCCTGAATAGGGAGTAGTTCACAATGCTTGCACTCTCCTTGATGCCCAAGCAGTCAAAGAAAAAGTCGTGGAGATTGCCCTCATGTGGAGATTGCCCTCACAAGGAGGCACACATCTTTCAACTAACTCTGCCATTATCGGTAAGTAAAGTTTTTCTTTCCTACCGTGATTCTGTTGCCCACACCATTTTCACGCAGCATCGAGTGTAGCTTTTGAAAGGGAACAAGTTGAGTATAATAAAATGACAGAAAAAAATATGTTCCAGAAAGATTTTTTTTTTTTCACACTGTTTTTTGTTTTGAAACATAATGCAATAATGCACATCAAATATAATACATCTGGCCATAAATAAAAAGGAATATTTAGACCTTTACGCAAAATATATTTCACTTTAATATCACATATTAAAACAAGGAAAGAAGATGTATTGAGCTTCAGTTCATTGTGGTGAGGATAAAAGGTCTAGGAAAGAAATGGAGACATATATTTTTGTTATTTTACAAAATCTGAATATATTCAATGGCGGCACGGTGGTGTAGTGGTTAGCACTGTCGCCTTGCACCTCCAGGGCTCCGGGTTCGATCCCTGGCCAGGCTCGATTCCCGTCTCTGTGTGCATGGAGTTTGCATGTTCTCCCCATGCTTGGTGGGTTTCCTCCCACAGTCCAAAGACATGTAGGTTAGGCTAATTGGTGTTCCCAAATTGCCCGTAGTGTGTGAATGAGTGAGTGTATATATGTGTGTGTGTGTGTCTGCACCCTGCGATGGATTGGCTCCCTGTTCAGGGTGTACCCTGCCATGTGCCCTAAGTCTCCTGGGATAGGCTCCAGGCCCCTGTGACCCTGAATACAGGATTAAGCGGTATAGATGATGAGTGAGTGAGAGAGTGAATATATTCAGTAAATTTATGAATTACACTCAAAATAAATAAAAATAAAAATGTTTAATGGTAAAAATTAAAATAGACTTAACGGTTAGATTTGATTATTTTTTTATGTACAGTATTGCTGGTGACAAAAAAAAAATAGGCAGAGAGGTCTGCTCGGTCTTGTTAATTCGTTTTAAAAACCCCAATTCTGCCAATTTGCCATCAGCAAAACCGGTTTGATAACTTCACACCTATCGTGAATGAATGGTGAGAAGAGGGATTAACTGGGGGCCTGCGGCTGTTCACCCCATCGCTCGGTGTCGCATCGTATTCAGTGAGTAGCCTATTTAGCCTTTCCATCAACGGCACTCACTTTCATTTTAAATAGGGAAGGAAAGGGTTCAAGGAGGGAGGATGGAAAGAAAGGGAAGGAAATGTGCACGTGCAGGTCTGGTGGGCAGTGCGCTAGCATGTAGGCACATGCTGGTGAGCGGTGGTGGCAGGTGGAGTGGCAGCGTGGGCTCGCGTGGACAGCAGCTCTTTCTCAGTTTGCTCGTGTGCTGGCTCTGCTCTTGGAGGATGGCCGGACCGCCCCCTCCCAGCTCTCTCTGTGGGCGCACCCTCAGTGACGTATGGTGGCTGGGCAGCTTTCCCCGCCTGGGAACAAGGGCCGTAATGTGTACATCTTTGCGACCTTTTCCTCCTCATTGGCAAGGTCATGAGAATCCAGCTCTGTGTGAGAGCTGAAGAGCCGTGGAAGCTCCAGCAGTGAGCTTGAGGCGTTCAAAGGCACTTTACACTCCTTGCTTCTTTGAAGTCCGTGGGGCTTGGTCCATTGCCCCGTGTGCATGCTGCTTTTCCGCATTTTAGCACGCGTGGAGCACGCTCCACTTAGAAGTCTTCAGCAACCAAACAGACCCCGAACTACACTGCATGCTGTATTTTATAGCGCGGGCAGAAGCCAGGGATCATTAACAGAGATTGCTCACCAGCCGTGCCTATTTCAGAGGCCCTACTCCTTGGCACACCTGCAGAAGGGGAGGCCGCCTAGCTAGTGAACGAGGAGCGATATTAGATTTGGGCAAACGCCCACCGCAGGCGCAGGCCACTGTTCAGTGAGGCCTGTAGGATTTGAGATGTAGGTCTTGGGTGTTTTTGGTATTTCTCTGAACGTTGTATGGTCTGACCTTTGGGGTGAATGTAACTCTCTTGAGCAACTCTCTTGAATGCTTTCCACTTGTTAATAATCTCACTGTGGAATGTTGAACCCCAAATAGTTTGAAAATGGTTTCATAGCCTTTTCCAGATTTATGTGCAGCAACCATTGCTTATGTCTCTTTTTTTGGCATTGTGTCAACACTCCTGAATGACCAGAAAATTGCCAAATCTTCTGTTTTTATAGAGGTCTGCACACCTGCTGATGATCAATTCATTAAGGGCTGATGATTAGCCGCACCTGATTGCAACTTTACTTAGATTTAGTGCTTAGTATTGGAATAAGTAATGTGTTTTTTTTTTTTTTTTTGGCATAATTTTCTTAAGACAAATAATTACTCATTTTTAAAAAATGCTCTTACTCATCAGGTTGTATTTGGCTAGTTTTTTTTTTTTTTTTTTTAACAAAAAATCACAAATTAAAAGAGTGGGTATTAGATTTTTAACATAACTGTAGATGTATATGGTTTAAATAAAAGAAAATAAACTAGTAATCTGTGGATACATGATTGCTAAATCATAAATCATAGAGATGGCTGCTAGTGGTTAATCTTGTTGTGCTAGATTGTTGTGGAGTCTCAGAATGGCAGGTCCGTCTCACTGAGCAGGAGGTAAGGGATCATGTGATTGACGAGGCTGCCACTTGACCACAGGTAAGGTTGCAATAGATGTTTGAATCGAGAGTGCCAATATATATTCATTGAAAATGTCATCTGCAGAATGTATGGCATTCAAAATGCCCACCAGGAATATCTGCTCTTCAAAGTGCAGTCAGCAAAAAGTTTGTAATCACTGATCACTGAGTGGGAAAGCGGGGCATTTATTTACACCCACAGCCAAGTCAATGACAAAGCTTTAGAACACCTAAGACATGGCCTTGTGGTGCTTTCTACCACATGTGATATAGGATTCCTTTTTGCATAAGGCAACCTTTTCAGTGGTTGAATTAGGGTTAGATTATAGATGATGTTATTGATTTTTGGATTATATGACCCCCCCCCCCCCCCCCACCCGCCAACTCACAACTTTTGCATTAATTTCTGTGGTGTTTTTAGAGGCATTTACTTCAGCTTCCTTCAGTTGTTTGTTTTTTGAGGTGTCCCTTTGGCCTATTATACCATATACAGTACTGCTTATCCTGTACAAGGTCATCGGAGGGCTGGAGCCCATCGCAGAGGAATCAGGTCGCTACGAGGGAAACACTGTGAATTGGGTGCCAATCCATCATATGGCACAAGCACACACTCAGTGCAGGAATTTTGGAAATGCCAATTAGAGTAATCTGCATGTCTTTGGACTGAGAGGAGGTGTCACCCCCTTCACATTTTATTTCAAATACGCCAGCTCTGTGGAGGTTAATACTGACTGTTGGTTTAGGGGTTTTCTTCACAGCTTTCACAATGCTTCTCTCAACAATTTCTGCTGGTTTAATTATACAACATGTTTATCAGGTTGGTGAAACAATAATAGCTTTATATTTCAAGACATTCCAGATTGTTGTATATAATGTGTAATGGCTTCTAAGGTTTTTCTTTATTTTCTAGTCATATATATAAAATGCTTTTTTTTTTTCAATAAACAACTATCTGGTACTCTTTTTAACAACAAAGGCAGTTTCCACAAGTAAAAACCAGGGCTCATAAGAGTACCGATTCAGAGTTATAAAATGTTTAAAAATAAAACCAACAGTGCACACTTGGGCAACAAGAACCCTCTTTCAGTCACATGTTTGAATATTCTTGATATTTGAGACACAGGTAGGTTCAAACTAAAGGCCAGGTTTATAATTGTTTATCATATCTAGACGTAAAGATTGGCAAATATTAAAGCAATAATTCTGATGTATCATCTTAAATGTTTCCTTCAATCATTATGTCTTCTGTGTCAAGAAAAAAAAAAAAGAATTTCCATCATGTTCAATGCTCAGTAGCATTTGCAAATTAATCTGGATTGTCCTCTGTGAGCTGGCATGTGCTGCTGATCTGACTCTAAACAAGCTGTATAATAATGTGCAACCCCCATCTCTCAATGTGCTCTTTCACACAGCACGGGTGACAACATAATTCACTTTGCCACAGTGAAACAGATTTATTTAATTTATTTTTAAAGAAGACCAACAATAACTGCAGGAGGAATTCCTTCAGGGGTGGGTTAGAGTGCGCACGTCTCTACTTGTTCTACATGCAGAGTGATATTAAAATGTTGGTGGTCCATTAAAGAAAAATAAAGTAACATAAAAATAAAAGCCTTTTCCAGTGTAGACTTGGGAAATTGACTCTGGAATAGTCTTACTCTAGTCTGAAATAACAAAAGCTTCTCTGTAGCTCCTTTCACTCTGTTTCACTATTTCAGTGGCCCACATCCAGAGGGGGGCAAAGTACACAGATCCCGTGATTGAGTAAAAGTAAAGATTCGCCTGGGCAAATATTACTCAAGTTAAAGTAGACGGCCCTACATTTGTGTACTTGAGCAAATGTACACAAGTACTTATCTTCAAGTATAAAAAGTACAGTACTTGTATAAGCTCACAGCAGCCTTTTTCTTAGTAAAAGCTCTCTTTCTCTCTGTAATTGTGAAGCTGCTGTTTTTGTCAATGTCTGCAACCAGCATCACTTTGTATTGATTTTTTTTTTAAACATTTGTGGGTGCATATTGAAGGAAAGGCATGTCACACAATTTTATACATTGCAGTCAGCAGATGGTTAACTTGCCATTTTAAATAATACAATTGGAGAAAATATGTGAAATATGTCTTTAAATGCAGTAACAACGAACGTGCACTGTAAAAAAAAAAAAAAAAAAAAAACTTGATAAATGTTGAATTAATTATTATTGTATTGTTGGCCCAACTTCTTACAGTGGAATTTGTTGAGACAATGGGTAACATTGTGTTCTTAAAAACTTTGGAGACACAGGCTGAAAAAACTAGAAAAATCAAGTTGAGCCAGCAATTTACCTTCACTGAGATGCAATTAAATGATTTTATAAGACCCACCACCTCGAACTGACGCTAACAAACTGCACTAGGGAGGTGAAGATAGCAGTTTTGTGGACTCTTTATTGTGGGTAAGTATTTATTTATTTATTTATTTATTTATTTATTTATTTAAATGAAATATATTTGTTAGCTTACAGGTACAGGTGTGTTTATTCTTATCGTTATACTGAGGCACCCGTATACCCACATATACTATGGTGAGCTTAGCTAACGTTAGACTTCATCTTACTTTTTCCCCATTTTCCCTGACTTTTGCCCTAAAACATCATCCTGCTCCTCCCCACCACACATGACTGCGTGAGAAACCCGAAGTGTTTAACAGTTAAGGAGTAGTGGCTCTTCATTACATGGTAAGTTAAGTGATATAAAAACGTCTGTGTTAATTTGGCTTCAGAGTCGCTAATGCTCATCCATAAATGTTATATCGGTTATATCGGTATAACCTTTATATGTATGAAAACTGGATAGAATAAATACCCAGTTAATTTCAAACATTACTCCAAACATGTAGTTACTCCTGAGAATGACAAACCCTTAAAAATATCAAACCCTTTCAAAAATGAAACAATAGTGTACATAGCTTTAGCCAATCCTTAGAAGTACAGAAACAGTATTGTACACTGTCTTGTGGTACAGTATAGCCTTATTAATATATTTACTTTTTATCATGACTAGATATTCTGCGAAATTCATCATCTGTTTTTATTTATTTATTTATTTTTTTCCCCCCAAGACTTCTCTTGTTTTTTTACCCAGAGCTCGGCTGTGGAGGATTGGGTCAGAGAGGTGACGATTGGCCTTTTGGAGCTACTAGAGCAGTGTGAGCAAGCTGTCGAAGTTGCTGTGGTTTTGAAAAGGACTGTCAGCAGCTTTAGGAGTGGTGTTTGGAGTCTGTATTCTCTTGTTTTATGTAGATACCTGTTTTAACTTTTGACTTTTTTTTTAAGAAAATGTGTTTACATGGTTAGGTTATTGATGGACTATTTAAAAACAAAAATAAGAAAAACAATCACTTGAATCAACTACATCAATCGGCTACACGGGAGACAACTTACTTTTTTAAGTAGATGAAAAAGAAGTAGTTGGGCTAATTCAGCACTAGTGAAATCTAATTAATTGAGCCCACTTAAACTTGTTACTTGAGCTGACTTAAATATTTGAATTACAAGTTGAGTGAATTTAATATCTTGCACTGGCTACATGTTGTGTTAACTAAACAGCAATGTGAAATATTTTGTTTGGCCAGCAAAAAAAAAAAAAAAAGACAACTGTTTGCCTCTATATATATATATATATATATATATATATATATATATATATAAATATATATATATATATATATATATATATATATATATATATATATATAATAAGGAGTCAAATGCCTTGTAATTAAAAGCTCACCTGATAAAACTGCTTCTAGTTCAGGGGGAAAATCGATTAGTTTTCAGAATAAATAGTTTTCTCTATGAATCTATGAAACAATCATATGTTTTGAATTTATTTATGATGGTTTTAAATTGCACATGAGTGTAACAAATAATTAAATAATATTCATTCTGTGGTTGTTTCCATAATCGATTGGGTTCACATTGCACAAGTCAGGAGCTTTTCTCTTCTGACCTGTCTCATGTGCAAAAAATCTATTGAAAAATTAAGACTTCTAACTGTCTGGCTTTATCCACACTTCCTCTGGAGAAGAAATTAACAGAAGAAAGACAAATATTTGGCAAATTAGATGATCTTACTCAATGAGAAACATTTAAGCTGACATCAAAAACATACACCTACATATACACAGAGGTGTGGTGGTTAACACTGTTGCCTTGCACCTCTTGGTTCCTGGTTCAATTCCCATCTGTGTGTGCATTGAGTTTGCATGTTCTCCCCGTGCTTGGTGGGTTTCCTCTAGATACTCTTGTTTCCTCCCATAGTCCAAAGACCTGCAGATTAGGCTAATTGGCATTCCCAAATTGCCCACAGCATGTGAGTATGTGCCCTGTGATGGATTGGATCCCACCCCATGCCCTAATTCTGCTGGGATAGGTTCCAGGCCCCCCACGACCCTGAAGACAGGACGTATAAACAGGTATGAGTGAGAGTGATGAGTAATTTTGGGGGGAGTAATTTTGGAATTTTTGTCTGTCTGTTTGTGCACGCATCACATAAAGACTACAGTATGAAACAAATTGTAATGGGGCTTTCACAGGTGTATATGGCCGAACTTTAGGTAACATATAGGCTTCGCAATCAACTCACAGGAATTTTAGAAATTTAAATATAAATGCTTTTATATCATAAAATCGTGTTAAAATTCAACATATGGCGCTGTACATTTTTTTATATTCACTTATCAGTGTGCAGTTGAAATCTCCTTAATAAATGTGATCTCACACTTTCATTCCGTGTACTTCACGGTACACGTAAACATTTTATTTAATTCCAAAATTCAACAGATGGTACTGTACATTCATAAAAACGTGCTAATGAGTGTGCAATTAAATTCCACACAAATGAATTCACAGACACAACTAGTATGTGTGTGTGTGTGTATATGCTGTACATTTTTAAAAATGTGCTAATGAGTATGCAAGTAAATTCCACACAAATGAATTCACAGGCACAACTAGTAATATACAGTTGGTACATGAATCTTTACTCTTGGTGCACCCTCTTTCCTTTACTCATTAATCCTCTTAATAGATTTTAAAAATGGGTACTGTACATCCTTAATGATGGCAGACTTTCATTGATTTCGAGGTCACAAGCTGAAGGTCATAAGACAGAAGAGTCAAGGAAGCATCTATTACAGTAAGTAATTCATTCCTCTTTACAGATTTCTATTTCTTTCAGCTCTGCTATGAACACTTCCTAAGATTACAACAATTTCATAGAGAAATTATGTTTTGTCTTGTATACAGCATGCATTCAGGTTTTTGAATTTGTCAATTTCAATTCTGTTTTTGAATTTGTACCATGTGTAAGTTTATTATTCGGACCCAAGAACTATGAATTGAACTATTGACCCTTGAATCTGCTGTCATAAGAATGCCTGAACAGCTGGACATGCCCAGGGCCTTGGAATGGGATTTGATTGACTCCTATTAGGTTTATACGTTTGCCACCAAACGGGGCCAATATGATGTTAACATTGAGAATGCAAAATTGCATTTTTAATATTTCAAATTGTTCAGTTGTGATGATGATGTCTTAAGTTTATGCCAAAAAGTGTGTAATACCTTCCTGAGTGACATCATATTTTTTGGCATCATCCGCGTCTTATCACGGAGGGTTGTGTGGTTCGCCTAGGTGACAATGGCACAGGTGCTTGGGCCCGATCATTATAGCTTTTTCAACTATTATTATTATTATTATTATTAATGAATGAATAATTGAAAATATTAATGGTTTCCTAATCATAGCTGGTGTAAGTGAGAAAAGAGAAGGGCGAAAAGGAGGAGGGGACAGTTATTGTGTAGGACAACATTCACACATGGAATCACTGCTTTCTTTTTGTTTGACTTTAACAAGAAACCTCCTCTAATGACACTTGAGGATCCTTTTGAGAATTTCGTGGAAATGTGACATCGCATTTTTGTTAAACAGATTCATCTCCCACACTGCTACAGCCTTCACAGGGGCCGTTGTTGCAGTATAATTACTAAAGGACAGTCACTATACTTGGACATATAATAAAATAATGCTTTACGTGCACACACATGGTAACAATGTTATAGTAAACAGTACATGCGCGCATGAATGTTGACTATACAAGACAGAGCATGGGAGAAGATCGTCCTGGGTTACTTGGCTGTAACCCTGTTCCCTGATAAAGCGGGAACAAGATGCTGCGTGAAAACGCTATGGGAACATCTCTTTGTTGCCCGGTTGTGAAGCATGTCAAAACCGCCGAATACCTTCGGCTTATAACCTCTGCCAGGCATGACGTCACTGAATGACGGCACCTGCAGGTTATAAATAGGAGTGAACCGGAAACATCCTCAGGTCAATTTTGTCTGAAGGACATCCAGGCACGCCAGCAGTGCAGCACCGGAATGTAGCATCTCGTTCCCGCTTTATCAGGGAACAGGGTTACAGCCAAGTAACCCGAGATGTTCCCTTTCACAAGCTACACTCGATGCTGCGTGAAAACGCTATGGGAATGAGAATACCAACACCGCCGCACTGCAAGTGTCTGGACCCCAGGTTGTGTAGCGTGTGCGCACAAGCCGAGGAGGTCTCAGACCTAGCTCTGGGAAGCTGACTCAAGGATCCGCGAATGGACCCGGAGCAGCATTGACACCCAGACTATAAAATCTAACAAACGTGTGTCGAGAGGACCAGCCCACCGCATCACACACCTGCTGCAGGGAGACGACTCTTGCCAAGGCAATCGATGAGGCAATCCCTCTGGTTGAGTGAGCCCTTGTTCCCAAAGGCGAAGTGTGACCAAGCGCCTCATAGGCTAGGGCAATGGCATCTCTCACCCAGTGTGACAGAGTCTGTCTAGTGGCAGCCGCCCCCCGGTTGCGACCCCCATGGCAAATAAAGAACTGCTCTGACTTACGCCACTGGCTAGTGCGGTGGACGTAGATTCGAAGAGCACGTACTGGACACAGTAATTGAAGTCTTTCCTGCTCCGGAGCTGTGAAAGGCGGAGGACAGAAGGCTTCGAGAACAACTGGGTGCATGGTCGAGAATGGAACCTTGGGAAGATAGTTCGGGTGAGGATGCAGGATAGCTTTGACTAGCCCAGGGGCAAAGTCTAGGCAGGATGGGGAGACTGACAGAGCCTGCAGATCCCCAATCCTCTTCAAAGAAGTAATAGCCATAAGAAAAACCATCTTAAAAGACAGAAGCCTGACAGGCGCTGATTCTAGTGGTTCGAAAGGGGTGTCGGCCAGGCCTTCAAGTACGATAATTAAGTACCATGAAGGGAACGTCACTCTAGTGGGCAGCTTCAACCGTTTAGCCCCATGAATAAAACGGGCAACTAAATGGTGCTTCCCCACAGAAACCCCATCATTCAGAGCGTGACAAGCCGAAATAGCGGCTACGTACGTTCTGAGCGTACTAGGGCATAAGCCCGAGGACAACTTTTCTTGCAGAAACTCCAGCACTGAAACAATCTGGCAGTGAACTGGGTCTACATGTCTTGCCATGCACCAATTTTCAAATACACTCCATTTGAGGGCATAAGTTCTTCTAGTGGAGGGAGCCCTGGCACTTAAAATGTTTTCAATTATGCTGGCTGAAAGCCCAGCATGTCTTAGTTGTCAAAACGTGAAGATTCCAGAGCTCGGGCTGGGGATGAAGTATTGTCCCCTACGCCTGAGACAGAAGATCCCTCCTCACTGGAATCACCCAGGGTGAGCCGTCGAGGACAGATATTAGATCTGAGAACCACACTCTGGTCGGCCAATGGGACGCTATCAATAAGAGGCGCAATCCCTGTTGACGGACCCTCGCCAGGACTCCTGGGAGCAGTACTATAGGTGGAAACGCATAAAGGCGTAACCTGGGCCACGTGTCCAGACCCAGGGGAGCTGGAGGAGTCAGAGAGTAGTAAAGGGGGCATTGTGCTGCCTCTTGTGAGGCAAAGAGGTCCACCTCTGCTTGGACGGCCATCCAAGACCGCACCCCAGCCCGTGAGGGAAGCGTCTGTCGTTAGCATCTTGTGACGACAAGATGGACCTAGAGTGGGACCCAAAGTCAGAAACCGGGGTCTGAACCACATAGAAAGGGTACGAAGTCCCCGGCGCGTAACCCTTATTAGCCTCTGGGGCTTGGCCCTTGAATAAAACCCCCTGGCTCTTAGCCACAGCTGAAATGCTCTAATGTGCAGAAGACCCAATGGTATCACCGTGGACGCAGCTGCCATGAGGCCTAAAGATTTCTGAAAGTGATGAACCGTGACCTTCTGGCCTAGCTTGATTTCCTTCAGGGTGTTGAGAATGGATTCGACACGAGCAGGAGACAGCTGTGCCCGCATTGTGACCGAATCCCATGTGATACCCAAATATGTTGTCCTCTGAACAGGAAGAGAACACTTTTTGTGGCGTTGAGTCTTAATCCTAAAGAATGAAGATGGGCTAGGACGACATCCCAATGTCGAAGCGCTAGCTCCTGAGACTGGGCCAGAATCAGCCAGTCGTCTATGTAATTCAAAATATGAATGCCCTGGAGTCGTAAAGGAGCCAGAGCTGCATCCATGCATTTTGTATATGTGTGGGGTGACAGAGCTAGGCCAAATGGAAGGACCCGATACTGGTAAGCTTCGCCCCCAAAAGAGAACCTCAGGAACTTCCTGTGCTGTGGCAATATTTCTATATGGAAATATGCGTCCTTGAGATTGATTGTCACAAACCAATCCTCTAGTTGGATTTGAGCAACAATCATTTTGAGAGTCAACATTTTGAATCTGGATTTCCTAAGATAGCAGTTCAAGCCGTGAAGATCCAGGATCGCACGCAACCACCCCCCTCTCTTGGGCACCAAAAAGTACCGACTGTAGTAGCCCGACTCTCTGTCTGGGAGGGGAACATGTTCTATGGCCCCTTTGCCCAGCAGAGTCTGTAACTCCTGAGCCAGCAGATGTGCTCGGTCCAGTTTCACGGAAGTGGAGACCACGCTGTTGAAACGCGGAAAAGTTGAAAATGTTGAAAAGCTTTCCCCACCAAAGCAGATGTCAATCTACACGGCTTGGAGGGGAGAGTAGGCTTTTTCAGGGAGGATGATGTCCCAGGAGAGAGATAGCCCGCAAGCGTCTCTTCTATCTGGGGCATCATCATATAACCACATGCTTTCGCATCAACGATATTCGAATAAGTCGAAGTCGATGGCACAAAAACACTCGATGAATACGGCTTGGTCCATGAAAGAGTTAATTCATCATGTAGGTCACCAAAGAAGGAGAGAGAGAGAGACGTTGAGGCTTCTCCCCCCGGCCACCCGACAGAAACCTGTTGTCCAATTTCGAACGCTTGGGGGAATCTCGCTTCTGCGGCCAGTCGCAATCGCTCGACCGCACACGTTATAACCTCTAATAATTCCTCATAAGCTCTGACAGCACTGGAGGAGTATTGTGATGAGGCTACTTCCATGGAAGCGAGAGAGGAGGATTCTTCCGCTCCTTCACAAGAAGCGCCGGAGCGCGCTTGCAAAGCGGAAGCTAAAACTTCCTGATCTGGAGAGAGCGAGAGAGAAATTGGAAATTCCATCTCGTGCGCGTCTGCCAGATCACCACGCAAGCCCCAGGAATGCGTCGCGGCTCGCGGTTTCTTTAAAGAAAGCGAGCCGCAAGCGAAGCACCTTAATAGGGGGAAGATCACAGTACTCACAGTCTCCCTGCAGCCCGAGGCGAACGTGTTTTTCCCCCAAGCACTCGAGACAAAATTCATGAAGATCGCCCTCCGAAAGAGATCTATCGCACGGAGGCCCGCGTCTCTTAAGCAACTCCGCCATATCGTTGAGTTAATGCTGTTATTTTCCTTTTTATTTTTGCTTTTGTTATGGCTTGCACATGCACACGCAAACACAAAGTGGTCCTGAAGACAGAAAGATCTGAGGATGTTTCCGGTTCACTCCTATTTATAACCTGCAGGTGCACCTTATTCGGTGACGTCATGTCTGGCAGAGGTTATAAGCCGAAGGTATTTGGCGGTTTTGACATGCACAGGCTTCACAACCGGGCAACAAAGAGATGTTCCCATAGCATTTTCACGCAGCATCGAGTGTAGCTTTTGAAAGGGAACCCGCAATTCTGCAGAGTGAGAGAGAGAAGAATCATTGCTTCAGTAGTGATCACATGATGCTCGGCAGACAATGCATATACATACAACTCATATTTAAAGACCTCGCTCGTTTATCAAGTGCTCTTCTTGCAAAACATTTGCACACCAAGTTTACTCGCAGTACAAGGTTTCTCTTTTAAGACTTCACAGTAGTATTTTTATGCATAGTTTAAGTATCAAAAGTTGACTACAAACTTCTCTTTTAAGAAACTTTAAAGATACATATAGCAAAACATGATGAATACTAAAAGGACATTTGCATTGCTACTGTCTGTCATATGAATGAAGTGAAAGTACTGGCTACACAAATTGGACAAGCAAAAAAAGGATGTTCACAGCCTATTACTACAGTTACCCTATTACTTATGGACTTCTAAGATAAGGTCCTGTTATAAACTACTAAAGTAAACTGATGCATTGTAAACTAAATTTGTTCAGTTGATTTTAATATATCTTATGCTCTTTATAATAAGCAAATGTGTGGCCAGTATGACTCACTACAAAAAAACTAATAATAGCACCATTTTTTTTCTTTCTTTTTCTCTTTTGCAGTTTAATTAAAGTATTACTAGTACTAACTTGCATATTTGCATTTCTATAAACTTAAGTGCAAGCTGATTTACTCAATGCAAACTACAATACTGTATAAGCACATTTTAATTAGATACCTAAAGATTTTTGGATAAACTACCTGTTTAATGTGGACACACTCCTTTAGGTTTTAACCAAATTAAATACATTGTCACTGGGTGCCTATCAAGTACTTTAATTGCAAGTTCTTAATAGCATAAAATTGACTTCAAATTATTAGGTCAAAGTTTAAAACATAATAGTTTTGATTTTTTTTTTCTTCCCTGCATCAGCTGAAGCCTTTAATTCTTCCCAATTGGGAGATGAATTCAAATACTGTACACTGTCTGGCCAAAGAAGTTGCACACTCAACACATTTAATTTGACCACATTTAGCTTTGGTTATGGTGTGAAATGTGGTGGCTAATTCAGGGATGAAAATTATTCCTCATGTTCCAAGAACCATTATTTCACAATTTGAATCCTGGAATATGCTCATGCTCTAGGGGGAGAAGAAAAATCAATTGATGGAATAGCCTGGTCATTCAGTTCATCCAAGATGTCAGTTGACTCCATTTTATTGACACATAATGATGCTGAGCCTAGACCTCACCAACTGAAGCATCTCCTGGTCATAAAACTGCCTCCTAAGGCTTGTAGAATGGGCACTATGCATGATGGGTGCATGCACTTCCCTTCTTACCCCGATGCACCCATTTCTCTGGAATTGGGTAAATCTAGACTTACCAGACCACCTGACCTTTTTTCTATTGATCCAAAGTCCAAGCTTTATGCTTGCTAGTAAAGTGAAGCTTTTTTTTCCCCCACAATTAGCCTTAATAACAAGTGTCTTTCTCCTGACCCAATCCTCTAAGTTTGACTAATAAACAAAGCTCTGACTTCTGTCTTTGTTTTACGTGATCTCTGACCATGGCCACTCATTTATTTTATTTATTTTTTTACATTTTTTAATTTTGGTAGATTTAGAATTTGTGCAAACAATTCCATCCTGCCTTGATGGACAAGTCCATCCTGAAATAATGTTTTCAGTGCAATGATGAGGACATTGGTGGGACATTTTCTTGGGCCCCCACCTGAGGATTGTTGCTGACCATTTCGGGGGTAGGGTGGAATTTGTTTGTTGTTAAATTTTATTATTGCTTATTTTTTATCACGAGAGGGTGCTGATAGGCTAGGTTGACAGGCCTTTATGCAGACAAAAAAAGGACTTAATTCTGGTTGAAAGATGGTGTGTGAGGTCTCACTGTTAGTGTAAGCTCGATGGAAAGATGGACAGCAGATATAACAAAACATCTGAATTGCATGCTATGTCAGCATCCTATGCAGTTGTTGTCATTGCTTTGCCCTTAGTTGGTGAATTATATGGGGATCCTTCTCACCCTGGACCATTTAGAGGGGCATTTTGATTGCAGGATGCAATGGAAAGCCTCTCCCTCCTGGACATCGTTGTGCTCTGTGCCATTGACCATTAGCTGGAGCAAGATACAGGCATTTATCGCACTCTGATCAATTTTTGTGCCACAGGTCTCTCTTTTGGATCGTGTTGGATCATGTGTTCTCAGTCTCCCATGTGTGGGATTGCAAGGTGAGTGTCTGTCCAGCCAGCTCATCTTGAAAACTCTGCATTCCTAGTTGCATTTTTTTTATACAGTGCATTCTTAAATACAAACATAATCAAGACTGGTTAAGAAAACTGTGGAGCAGAAATCAACAAGAAATTCTGTCAGTGTAAAAAGTCCTAAAACAACATGAAAAATCCATTGGTGCACAGTGCCTGGAAACAACCCTGACATTGTTGTTTCCTTGTCAGTAACCAAAACTTTGTCGTGTGGTGTTCTGTAAGAGTTTACGTTGAGTTTAGTTCTCTTTAAATTGTACTTGCTTTCTATGTGTCACACCTGGTGTGCAACTTCTTGTTCACCAGCTTTAACAAGTAGTCCACAATAGCTTGCAGATTCACCTTTAGCGGCAATAAACTGAATTAATTGATTCCTGTATGACATTATCAGTCTCTCATATCATTATGGAGGCAAAGCGCGCACACATCCAGAGAATCCATAACCACTTAATAGACAGCAGTGACCCGTGGCGCACGTGGCAGGGCATACAAGCCATCACCAACTACAGGACATCATCACCTGCCTGTGACGGCTCTCTTCCAGATGTGATGAGCAGCTTCTCACCACAGCTGATGTGAGGAAAACTCTATTCAGAGTCAACCCACAGAAAGCTGCTGGGGAGAAAATATCACTGGCAGAGTGCTTTTCAACATCTCTCTAAACAGTGCCATCGTTCCCACATGCTTCATGCCCACCACCATAGTCCCCGTGCCGAAGAAGTCTTCTGTGTCCTGTCCGAATGACTACCATCCTGTTGCACTCACACCCATCATCATGAAGTGCTTTGAGCAACTCGTCATGATACACATTAAGACCCTGCTGCCCCCATCACTAGACCCACTGCAGTTGGCGTACTGTCCTAAGTCCTCTGCTGTTCACACTGCTGACACACAACTGTGTACTGACGCACAGTTCCAACCACAGTATCAAGTGTACTGATGACACGAACGCAGCAAGAATGACAAATCAGCATACAGGTGCAGACTTTGCCAGGTGTAAAGACAACAACCTGTCTCTGAGTGTTGTTAAAATAAAAAAGGATGGTTTTTGACTTCAGGAGGACATGGAATGACCACTCTTTGCTCAACATCAATGGCTCCTCTGTGGAGATTGTCAACAGCACCAAATTCTTGGGTCTCCACCTGGAGGAGAACCTCACCTGGTCCCTCAACACTAACCCCTTGCAAGAAAGACCAACAATGTCTTTTCTTCCTGAGGAGGCTGAGGATGGCCCAGCTACCACCACCAATCTTTAAACCTTCTACAAAGGGACCATTGAGAGCATCCTGAGTGGCTGCATCACTGTCTGGTTTGGGAATTGTGCCATCTCAGACCCTATAGCAGACAGTGCGGATAGTCGAGAATATCATCGAGGTCTCTCTTCCTTATATCGAAGACATTTTCACCACAGCTACCAGCATTGTGGCTGATCATACAAAGCTCTCTCACTTACTCTTCACCCTCCTGCTAACTGGAAAAAGGTACTGAAGCATCCGGGCTCTCAAATCCAGACTGGGCAACAGCATCTTTTCACAAGTCACCCATCTCCTCAACAAAAGGGGACTAGACTGATAAACACACACAATCACTCAGATAAAATCAACTACCGCAAAACATTGAGACTGAACTGATAAACAACACATGCAAAAACACACTAATCAACAGCGATCTACTGTAACAATTGTTCCCTTTCAAAAGCGACACTCGATGCTGCGTGAAAACGCTATGAGATGTTCCCATAGCGTTTTCACACAGCATCTTGTTCCCGCTTTATCAGGGAACAGGGTTACAGCTAAGTAACCCGAGACGTTCCCTTTCAAAAGCTACACCCGATGCTGCGTGAAAACGCTATGGGAACATCTCATAGCGTTTTCATGCAGCATCTCGTTCCCGCTTTATCAGGGAACAGGGTTACAGCTAAGTAACCCGAGATGTTCACAATTACTGACCTGATGAACTGAACTGGACTGATAAACACAAACACACAAACACATTAACACATTGATCAACAACCGTCTAACAATTGTTCACACCATTGCTACTTACAATGAATGCTTACTGTTTATTGTTTACATTTTCTCCTCCCACTACCTCAACCTATTACATCATTACCTCATCACCACGGAGTATTGAAATATGTCATGTTGTCACATTGTCACTTTGTTTCCCTCGTTTGCACATTTGCATGTGAACTTTATGTTGTCTCTTTTGTATAGAACTTGGATAGTTAAATTAAAAATGTCAGTCTGTCTTGTCTCAGCTAGTCAGCTAATAAGGTTTCTTGAACCTTACTCCTACTTGAACTTGAATTTTGGTCCATTCTTTTTTACACCATTGCTTTAATTTAAATGCAGATCCTTTGGGTGCTGTGGGTTGTGGGGTGGGGTCTTCAGAGATCAGTTTTGTTTTTCCATTGCATCCCATGAATGCTCATTTGTATTGGAATCAGGGGAAATAAGAGGCTGGGGCTGGTTCAAAAGCCCTGAACTCTTTGTCTCCCACCCAAAACACACACACACACACACACACACACACACACACACACACACACACACACACACACACACACACACACACACATACTACCACCACCACCACCCCCTGATACCTTTCTCTAATAGGCAGTGTTAACTTTTTGGGCAGTTTTTTTTTTTTTTTTTTTTTAGATACATTGTAATGACTGCTGCTTCTGTGTTTTGTCTAAGATCGCTTAGTCCTCAACGTATTAACTCAACAGGAGAAGTTCAAGCACTCAGTTATCATAAGGTTCCACATGCCTATTTAGTAGCTATTTATCTCTCCATTCCTTTCTCACTCTCTGCTTTAGGAGGCAGTTCTCCTGCAGGCTGAGGATTACACCCACATGTCCTCCTATTCCTGTTATGCATGCAAACGTGGTGGACCCACGCCAGACGCTGCCGTAAATAAGAGTCCCTGTGTGCTTTTAGCTGACTGGCAGTGAGGCAATTAGAGAGGTACAATGTCTCACTCCGTCCCCCTAGCATCACACTGAAAAAAAAAATATCCCCACCACAATCCAAACAACAATTCCAAATATAGTCTGTCATGAAGCATAAGAGTGCATTGACATTGGAAAGATGCAAAAGCTGAATCCAGTACTTTAAGAATTGACTGTGAAAAATAAAAAAAAACATTTTACTTCTGCAATATTATGTCCACATATACAGACACTCTTATCTTATTAGTACAATTATAGAGTAGTGTGAATATAGTTCACCTACTGTATGTGCAATTTCATATTTTACTAGATTTATTGGATATATTGGAACTTAAGGGATTCAACCCTTAACCAATTCCTCCAAAATAGTTGACAGACTGAATTGTTTTCAATTACTTTTTTGTTTTTTTCGAAGATGGTTACATTTTTACTGTAAGTTTAAGATTGAGCCCCCCCCCCCCGCGGTCCAACCCTTTTATGGCTGTACAACCATAACAAAGTCTTTTTGCATAGTTGCCGTTGTGTGTACTGGTTGCATGTACTGAACTAGGCCAAGAGATTCATAATATTTATAGTACACTGTAAATTATTTATTATAATGATTATTACACTACAAGATTTTTTATTTTGATGTGCTGTAATTATTGACATTGAAACAAAGAAGGTATATACAATATTTTACTTTGCTTTTCTAGAAGTTCTGTTTGTGTATGTGTTCTGTTTTTTTATTTTTAAAATAATTAGTTTAGATTCACTGTATGTACAGTATATGTATTATAATAGTCATGTAAAAAGAAAAAACATGAATAATAGACAATGGTTCCTTCTTTTATAGGAAAATAGACATAATTACAGCCAGAATTACTAAAGTTGCTGTTACAGAAAATTAATTGACTTTGTCACACTTATTTACCACAGCCACCCCACCCAACAACCACCTTAGCCAACAATTAAACATTTTATTTTATTAACTTTGTGTATACACGCAACCAGTACATTTGTATATTTTATCCACTTTAATACATCCCACAGTGATTACAACATTAAAACCACCCTCCTCAAATTAAGTGGGTCCCCTTTTGCCACCAGCATTGTAGTTAGCTGTGTGTTCTGACACCTTTCTATTGGAGAGCCTTCACTCCTTATGTGCATATGAGTCTTGGTCACCCATGACCCTGACCCATGACACATGACGTGTTCCTTCCTTGCACCACTTTTGGTACAGTAGGTCCTGACCACTGCAAACTGGAAACATCCTACAAAATTTGCTCGAATCCTTACACTTGTCCATTTTTCCTGCTTTCAACACATCAAATTCAGGGACAAAAATGTTTACTTGTGGCCTAAACATTTCCAGATGCCATTGTAATAAAATATTGTAACTGCTTGTCACCAGCTTAACCAGCAATTATACCAGCATATGTTGTGTTTTTGTGCTGGTATGCTGGATTCCAGCCTCAAAAAGGTGACCGGCATTATAGTGCCATGATGCTGAGTTAGTAACTTGGTAACAGCTTGCTGGATTATCCTTCTCCATTCTCTGTGGGAGTCTCAGTGTTGCTCTGAGGTCAATTTAAACGCCTCCCATTGTCCAGAACATTCTGTAGAGCTTCAGAAACCTGCACAGGGTATAACATCTTCAATTGTTCAACATTCTGTAAACCTACCAAGCCAATCTTTCTGTGAAAAAACAGATCCTTGAGTCCTCGTGTCAAAGTGGTTGTGTCAATGTTGACAAATGAAGTGGAATTCTATTTTTGTGGAGACACACAAAGAAAACACCATGACAGGGAACTGTGGGAAAAGCAATCAGGTCAGCTTGTGGTGTTCTCTCTCCAAATTTAATGTCAGCATATAACAATTTAAGTTTCACCTTAATGTTTAGGCTTAATTTGATGTGCTAGCTGGCATTGCATCTCCCTGTCTCGCTTTCTCTCTCTGTCCATCCTGCTAAGCTAAGCAGTGCAGCTCTTGGCCTGAATGTTTTTTGCTTGCTTGCCAGCCTCTCCCAGGGCTGTCTTCTATGACTTTGTATCTGATGAAAGTAAGTGAAATACAAGAGTTTATTAGATTTTATAACTGGGAAGGTGCAACATTGTGTTTATAAACTGCAGATTAATTTTAAACAAGACCATGCTTTTTCAGCCACGATTTAGTAAGTGTGTACTGCAACAAAATGAAAAGCATGTAATGATGTAATGTAATGTAATGTAATGTTCATGTAATGATGTTCAGTAAATATTGATTTTTAAAATGTTGATTAACAAGGTAAATGTAAGTAATGTACACTCACCTAAAGTATTATTAGGAACACCTGTTTAATTTCTCATTAATGCAATTATCTAATCAACCAATCACATGGCAGTTGCTCCAATGCATCTAGGGGTGTGTTCCTGGTCAAGAGAATCTCCTGAACTCCAAACTGAATGTCAGAATGGAAAAAAAAGGTGATTTAAGCAATTTTGAGCATGGCATGGTTGTTGGTGCCAGACGGGCCGGTCTGAGTATTTCATAATCTGCTCGGTTACTGGGATTTTCACGCACAACCATTTCTAGGGTTTACAAAGAATGGTGTAAAAAGGGAAAAACGTCCAGTATTCGGCAGTCCTGTGGGCAAAAAAGGCTTGTTGATGCTAGAGGTCAGAGGAGAATGGGCCGACTGATTCAAGCTGATAGAAAAGCAACTTTGACTGAAATAACCACTCATTACAGCCAAGGTATTCAGCAAAGCATTTATGAAGCCACAACACGCACAACCTTGAGGCGGATGGGCTACAACAGCAGAAGACCCCACCGGGTACCACTCATCTCCACTACAAATAAGAAAAAGAGGCTACAATTTGCATGAGGTCGCCAAAATTGGACAGTTGAAGACTGGAAAAATGTTGCCTGGTCTGACGAGTCTCGATTTCTGTTGAGACGTTCAAATGGTAGAGTCAGAATTTGGCGTAAACTGAATGAGCTCCATGGATCCATCATTCCTTGTTACCACTGTGCAGGCTGGTGGTGGTGGTGTAATGTTGTAGAGGATCTTTTCTTGGCACACTTTAGGCCCCTTAGTGCCAATTGGGCATCGTTTAAATGCCACGGCCTACCTGAGCAATGTTTCTGACCATGTCCATCCCTTTATGACCACCATGTACACTTCCTCTGTTGGCTACTTCCAGCAGGATAATGCACCATGTCACAAAGCTCAAATCATTTCAAATTGGTTTCTTGAACATGACGATGAGTTCACTGTACTAAAATGGCCCCCACAGTCACCAGATCTCAACCCAATAGAGCATCTTTGGGATGTGGTGGAACGGGAGCTACGTGCCCTGGATGTGCATCCCACAAATCTCCATCAACTGCAAGATGCTCTCCTATCAATATGGGCCAACGTTTCTAAAGAATGCTTTCAGCACCTTGTTGAATCAATGACCGGTAGAATTAAGTCAGTTCTGAAGGCAAAAAGCGGTCAAACACCATATTAGTATGGTGTTCCTAATAATTCTTTAGGTGAGTGTATATTTCTCATAAAATAACAATAAATTATTCAGTATAGGGGTTACCGTGCTTGGTGCGTTTCATCTGGGTACTCTGGTTTTCTCCCACATTCCAAAGACATGGATGTTAGGTTAATTGACATTCCCAAAAGTGTGTGTGTGTGTGTGTGTGTGTGTGTGTGTGTGTGTGTGTGTGTGTGTGTGTGTGTGTGCCCTGCGACGGATTGGCATCCTGTCCAGAGAAGCCAGGTTGAAAAGATCTGCCACAACTGGGTACATTAACAATAGTATTTTAATCTATAATCTACAGGTAAATGGTAAATCTACAGCAGAGTGTGCGCATGGGAGTGTCAGGTGTGAATGTGAGGCAATGACAAATTGTTTACAGTATATGGCTCAAAGGTCAGGTATTTTTGCTTAATTCTGAATTTTGCTTAGTCCCCAGGATGGCCAGGACTGGCTTCAGTTTCTGCATAGGCCACCACAGTGACATAGGGGTTAGTCTCCGCCTCAAAGCTCTTCTGAAGACTGTACAAATGCTGCAAATTTAAAGGAAATTTAAGCATAAAACTTTTTTTTTTTTTTTTTTCTGACAGAATGAGAAGGCTACCATACACCTAAATAAAAATGAATATTTCAATGCACTGCTATCGGAGGCTGTAAATTTGAATCTAGTTGTTTGAATTCAGGAAAGTCATTATTGCATAGTATGCAGAGTAGCCCAAATATCTCTAATCTTCATAGATAAATATTAGTAAATAGTAGAATATTAGTGTATTTACTGTACATTCTATGCGCTCAAAATATTATTTGTTGCAGGTGTTCTGTTAGCTGTACTTTATGAAACATTGTTCATTTTATGAAGGTTGTGACCTATTCTGGAGGGCACTGTGTAAATATGCTTTAGAGAATTTATCTAAATGTTAAATGTGAGATTTCCACGTCATATCACATTGTCTGTTGCTAGCAAACAAGGGTATATTATCTCCCTGTCTGCAGATGAAAAAGCTTTGATAGATTCAGAGCAGAATATAGTGTATAAGATTTCTTTCTTGCTTTCTTTCTTTTTAAATACCAGTAAGCAAATGCACATAATTTGCACCAATCTCTTCAATAAAACCAAGTGACAGGTTAATTTACTACAAACAGGTAGTCAGCTGAATTTATTCTTTATTTTATTGCCACATAACTTTGTTGAGCCTAGACCTAACCTGAAGCAACCCTAGATCATAACACTGCCTCCAAAAGCTTCTACAGCGGGCCATGCATTATGGGTGCATTGCTTCCCATTTTACACTGGTATGTCGATTGCTTTGGAACAGGGTAAATGTTGAATCAAAACACCATATGAAATATGTCATGATTTAAAAAATCTTTCTGACCACATTTCTCCACTATCTTTCCAGGTTTTAATGATCATTTATTTGACACAAATTTCAGCAATCTAAGCATTAAATCTCTTTAATCATTTTCTGTGCTTGATCCAGGCCAATAATGTAACATTTTGAAACACAAAACCATTTTTTATGATCATAGGATATGTTTTTCAAGATGGTTGCTTTAAAAAAAAAAGGGGGGATCTGCCCCTGGTATCAAGAAGGATTCAAACGATATGTTTGAAGAACAGGGAAAAAACATTTTAATCACCACAGTAATTGTCAGTAAGGCTCTTACATATTTGCTTTTTTAAAACCTGCCAAAGTGTGCATGTGTTCTAATGTATTTTGTATACACATGTTTGTGTTGAAACCGTTGGTTAAAAAGGCGTCTTTCAGAATGTATTCATAAACATTGGACACTATAAATAGTCAACCAGATGTCTACAGAGTGTTTGCAGTCACACGGAAAGATACAGTACTGCCATTCCGCCAACAGATCATGCATGAATTTTACAGCCATTTATTTAACTGGCAGAATTATTTGGCATTGAAACTATTGCAGCATTGGAATTATGATCCCTGACCTTGTTGCAATTTCAATATTGCACTAAATAAACAAGGCTGATTGTTAGAGAATGTAACTTAAATGAACCAAATAGAGTGTGGATGATTAAAAAGACAAAAAGTAGGCCGGCAAATGAATATTTCTCTACTAGAACATAGAGGAAAAAAGTTTACATTCCAAACATTGGAATTTGCATTTACTCACAATATGTGAACAAAGCAGATGGCTTTCTATTGCACCAAATGTTCAGAGGATTAAAATATAAAGGAGAAGCCCATTAAAGCCACATAGAAGCTAAAGCAATGTCAACTGCAGTACCTCAGGTTGCATATGTTGAATTGGCCAATGTAATAATTTCCACCTGGATTTGCGGTCTGTGTTAGGCTTTACAGGGATTCTGTACAAATTAATGTTTTTGTCCCTCTGTTGGGAACATTGGTATGCGCAATACTTCTTTGGCATTTATGGTTTTATAGACATCAAGCTAGTGATAAGATTGAATGAATAAAATGGCGGCAGTCCAGAAAACTGAGCCACCAGAAGGAGAACAAGGCCAAGGTATGACGTCAACTCTAAACACTCTACAGACTGTCACTGCTTAAACCGTATATTATACGTGACATTTTTAACACACATTATTTGCAATGTAATTGTATCTATATGGGATGTTTAATTAGGGTAAATTGGAATGTTAAGATTCATCTTTATTTAGTTTGGAACACATAATCCTAATTTAACCCGGACTGCAGTGAGGTTACATCAAATGTGTCGTCATGTTAATCAAACTGGCTTTTGCAGTTAACATAAAGTAAGCACACATTTGTGCAGCAAAGTCATGGATTTGAGATTTGGACACTGCAAAATAATATATGCAAGTCATGTACATAACAAGCATATTTTGGTCATATACAGTGGCAATTGATGTTTAAGCACTATAAAATAACAGCGTGTACAGTATAAACTTGATTGAAAAATCATGTACAGTATATGCTGTCATCTATTCATCATCTATTTCTTCATGCTAATTTCACATGCAGCTCTTTTGAAGTACAGCAATGGAATTAATTGAACGGTGTAATCCTTTTAAGGATGGCCGAGCACCCTGCAGCTGTTCTTGTCAACATTTAGAGAGTGGACCACTTATTCTTTGTTACCAGATTGCAGAAGAGACGCATCTGTCTGTGGTAACTTTACACACAACTGTTCTCAAAGACCACTTGCACATTACAGGAATTTGGCTCGGAAGGATTTCCAAATGCCCCGTACAGTCCAGACTATGGTCCAAGTTAAAAACCTTCTAATTTGATTGTATCCAGAATTAGTGAAACGCTGGAATAAGTGCATTAGTGTAGTAATGTACATTAAGCTATAGTATGTCATTTAGGTAGATAATAGCAAACTATGCATAATGAAAATGGTATTGTAATGAATACACAAAATGAACACAAAAATATAAGTATGCGGTAAATGAAATATTATTGATTTCATAGATTTTGATGCTTAAACCACAGGCTTCACCAGACTTTCGATGGCTCTTGCATTTAGCTAGAACAGAAAGAAAATCTGTTATTTAGGATTCTGAGCAAGACCAAATGGGTTTTGAAATCATGGCACACAGGACCATCTGGGTGCACATGTCATAAAATCAAAAATGAATACATCGTGCCAAGGTATTTTAAAGCTTATTTATTTATTTATTTATTTATTTATTTGTTCATTCATTTAATATGAAGAGATATAGAATTAGAAGAAAAAAAAACATTCTTTATATTTTTCCATGTCTTTAGTATATGTATTTTCCTCAACTTGTCCTCTTGTCAAGTAAGTGTAATGTAATAAGGGGTCACTGTCATGGGGTGATGGCTTTGCTATTCAGGAAGGACATGAAGAAATTTCACTAAACTTAAAAAAGCAAAATCATCCTACTGGTTTGAAATTAATATACAGTATTTTTGAAAAAAAAAATAATAAAGATAATTATATTAGAAATTTGGTCTCATGTAGTTTTCCCCAGTAAGATGTTAAATAATACAGTATTTTCCCACTGTATCTTGTCCTTTTTAATGTGGGACCACTTCTCACAGAATGGAGACATGTCAATGACAATCCTCTTGCCATTTTTATAGGCTATGGCAGGCGACACAGTAAAATTGATTATTACTTTCTAAACAGCTTCTTTCACTTCTATGTTTTTAGTATGGTTATGTACGCAAGCATAACGGGCACTTGTATATCCTGATCCATTCACAAGTCCCTAAAGTGAAAGCACACTTATGCTCAGCCCAGTAGGCTCTGATACAATGCTGTAAACCATTATGCCAAATGCCTTGTGAATAATGATAAGAGTATGATGATGTTGACTAGTCTGGGGTGGCTTTTCACTAGATTTTGGAATGTTTTGCATGAGAGAAGTTGTGCTCATTTAGCCATAGGAACATAAATGAGTTCAGGCACTGATATCAGATGAGGATGCCTGACATGTAGTTTGTATTGCAGTTCATCCCAGAGTTATTCAGTGGGGTTGAGATCAGGGCTCTGTGTCAGCCACTTGTCATCTTCCACTCCCAACTTTAGCAAACCATGCCGTTATGGAGCTTGCTTTTTGCACAGGGGCATTGCAAGTTTGGATGAAGTTTAGAACACCAAATCAAATGTCCTGGAACTTGGAACATGTAACATTATTTTTTTGTCGCAAATTAAAAAATAACAGTGCAAAATTTACCACTAAAATACTATCACTATACTTCTTCTTCCTCTTCTTCTTCTTTTTCTTATTATTATTTATGAAAGGCAACAATATTCATAAACGTTGTACATTTTAGTATCAACACACCAACTGTATTCATTAGCCAGGACATTAGAACAAATTAATTATTTAAACGGTCTAGTTAAATAGTAAAAATAAATCAAATGTGGCTGCAATCTGATACCCATGACACTAATTAGATTTGATAAACGGCTGAAGTTTAAAAGTTGCTATCCAACCACCTGGCCCCACCTTTTGATATGAAACCCCTGCTCTGTTGGTACTGATTGATGTGAGCGAGTACCTCATGCATGTGCAGAGGCAAAAAGTATCAGAAATGACCAGCTTCCTGTTCTCAAATTGCATTCAAGTGACATGATTGTGTATCTGATCTTTATTCACTCTCGAAACACAAATTGATAGTGCCTTAGATCCAGTCTGAAAAACATCAGATTTGTCCATTCAGACAGCCATAAAATAATCATCAGTGTCACATTAGGAGAATTTCATCAATTCAGGCTGATGGTGTGAATATATTTTAGCCCTAGAGCCTCTAGTAGACCAGGTGGGTAAGCCACAGCTGTACATAATGTACTTACAGATGGGCAATTGTATTCAGGACCTCTGCCTTTATTGAGACATTAAACAATATATTTAATCACTAGATCTGAACCACTGTGCCTGAACCATTGAGCATAAACCACTGACTGTAAACCGGTCCATCCGGTAGCCCAGGTTTCTGATCTTGGCAAAGAGGAATGGATTCTCATGTGGTTTATTCACGATTTTCTGCTCACCTGAGCTGTAAAAGAGTGGTATTTGTATTACTGTAGACTTCGTGTCAGCTAAATTACTATTCTGATGTTTTAATGTAAACATTAAATAAAGCCCATGAGCTATATCTGCATGGTTTTCTGAATGGCACTACTGCCACATTATTGCTGATTAGATAATTGCATGACATGAAAATATGTACAGGTGATTCCAATAGCATGGTTTATGAGTGTATGATCATAATGTAGACTAATATTGTAGGCTTAACATATCTTCCTCTGTCAAGTTTGTTACCTTTGCATTAGTGAGTTCATTCAAATATTCTTGATTTAATATTACCTTAATACTTACTGCACCTAAAATTATAAAATTGCAAGAATGACAGCATGTGGAAATAATTGGTACAACAGACGTGAATGCTTTTATAACAGAGGTAAATGCTGCCCACCAATATCTATAAAAATATAACCACACCAGTGTCATAATCTGAATGCCTTGGGCATACATAATTACTGCTCACCATTATATTTTTGAAAACCCTTAGCAACATAGGTGTTATAATTTGAATGACCTGTACTTAAGTCATTGACTTAATGGCATAATAATGTACAGGTAGGTGTTCAAAAGGAATTGAATCTTGAATGCTGTAGGTACTATTCCAGTGAATGGTAATCCAACAAAAACATTTTTGAAAGCAAGGTGTATTATATTCTAGTAGATCACAACCTCCAGCATACGTCTGTTTTGTGCTTGGTAATGTCAGGGTTCATGAGTACACCATTAGGCAGAATAGCATAAAAGCAATAAGCATTTCACATTGCAATCATGAAAATGTGAAGGAAGAATCATGGACCAGGGCTTTCTCTATTCCCTGGACAGAATGGGGTGATGAAATGTCAAAATATTAATCATGGAGAGTTATATACATTTTATAAGAATTACTGGACATTTAACAATTTGTATATGGATGAACTTATATGTGTTTACATGAGTATTTGTACTAAAGTAGTCATAAAAATCCAGTAAGTGATTTGGGTGATTTGATGTGAGATCTTTTAAGGTTGTGTGAATTTCAGTTGTCTCCAGGGTGAGTATAATGCATTTATACAACAGTTAGTTCCAACCAAGTAATATGATTAGACAAGAGGCATTCCAAAAGTGGTGATAATAGACAGTAACAGCACTGGGACATTAACCTAAATGTATCATTCCATGTCGCGGGTGATCTAACAATGTTTAATTACACTAACAGTAGGTCAGTATGGTTTGTGGGTAGAGCATCTGCTTGCCAAAAAACACACTCAAAACCAATCTCAGAAGCACCATCAGCAAGATAACACAGCTGTTATCTATGTTATACTAGCTTAAACAACCCTTTTCCTCTTAGAAATTGATTCTAGGTTGTTCAGAATTGACTTTGAACTGTCCATATTGTTTTGTTTACTGATAAAAATTACAAAGCTATGGAGGTTCTACCACAACGCTGAATCCCAAACCCCTCTCTAACCCCTTATCATCGGCACTACGTGATATGTGGAACAAGGGATTTTACCCCCTACATACCACTGTAGCTTTCTATTGAATAATATTTGGGATTCTACCCTGGAACTATGAATAGTTAGCAGAATAAGCGGAAATATAAAGTAAAACCTGTACAACACCTCCATGGTGTATTCTCCTTAGCTTTTGGTTAATTACAGTAACTGTCAGTCTCTAGGTGCTCCAGTGATGGTTAGTTAGTTCTGCCAGTCATTTGTGGAACTGTTGTTTAAGCAGTATCACATCTGAGGCCATGCTGTTGCACTTCAGCCTGCCTTTAAGTTTCTTGTGTTCTTAAGAAAGAGTTAATAGTTACAGTGGTTAATATGCTTCAGCTGGCAACAAGTTATTTAACCCTAGTTATTATGGGCCACTACACGGTGGTATGGTTAGCACTGTCATCTTGCACCTCCTGGGTCCATGTTCGATTCCCGGCCAGGCTCGATTGTCATCTCTGTGTGCATGGATGTTCTTCCCCGTGCTTGGTTAGTTTCCTCCTGGTACTCCGATTTCCTCCCAAAGACCTGCAAATTAGGGTAAATGGGCTTCCAAAATTGCCCTGTGTGTGTGTGTGTGTGTGTGTGTGTGTGTGTGTGTGTGTGTGTGTGTGTGTGTGTGTGTGTGTGTGTGTGTGTGTGTGTGTGTGTGTGTGTGGCTATGTATATGCCCTGTGATGGATTGGCACCCTGTCCAGGGTGTACGCCACCTCGTGCCCTAAGCCTCCTGGAATAGGTTCCAGTCACACCACAACCCTGAATACAGGATAAAGTGGTATAGACAATGAGTGAGTGAGTGAAGCTTACTCGAGAGCATAAAGAATGGACTGTGAAGCATTGGACAAAGGTCATGTGGTCTAATGAGTGCAGATTTACCCTGTTCCGGGGTGATGGGTGCATCAGGATAAGAAGAGTGATCATGCCTAGTGCCTACTGTACAGGCCTGGGGTTGCTTCTTCTGGGCAGGTCTAGGTTCACCAACATTATGCGCATAACAAATTATGTCAGCTGACTAACTGAATATCATTAATGACCAGGTTTTTTACCATCAACTGATTTTTTTTTTTTTTCAATGATGGCATGGGCATACTCCAAGATGACAATGCCAGGCATCCTTGGGCTCAAATTGAGAAAGAAAGGTTCAGGAAGATGAGACACCATTTATCACACATGGTCACAAAGTTCACCTTAGTCGTACTGATAATCTTTGGGCTGTGCTGACGAAGAATTTAAGCAGCAGTCTGATTCTCCCATCATCTACACCAGATGACTTTTTTTCCTGGCCTGGCAGTGTATACAGGTGTCAGGTTTAACTAACGCAATCCCTAGTGTTTAATTAACAACATTGTGTTTATATACAGTATGTCCAGTTGGACTCAAATCACCAATGAGGATTTTACTGTTAGAAAAGCACTTCAAAACAAATATGTAAATATAAATATGACCAGCGATTTGATTGGGATAGAAAGTAGTCCCACTTTCAGAGTAAGAGTTCATGTCAGTGTATCTTTAACAGTTGATGGACTGCCATGTCAAAGCTGCATTACAGGGAAATTTAGTATAGCCATTGCTTATGAGGTAATCTTTCACTGTTTACTTATTATATTGACATTTGGAACTTTCTAGCCTACTGCCTAATTTAATGCCGTTGTGTGGGCGTTACTAATATCCTGTAAATGGTCTTTTCCGAGACCATGATCAGTAGTATAACTACTGACTGGCATTTATCAGATGTGAGTAGGTTGCAGAGGTGGAAAGTAACAAATTACATTTACTCGTGTTACCGTAATTGAGTAGTTTTTTTTTTTTTTGTGGACTTCTACTTTTTAAAGTAGTTTTTAGGATCAATTTTTTACTTTCACTTAACTTAGTTAAAAATAACAAAACATAATGCAACAGGGAAGGAAAAAAAAAAATGCATCCCGGAAACCACTGCACTGATTGATGGACGGGGAGAACAAATACACTAAACTCACAAGAACGAAGGGGACGGACAGCCAAGTGATACAGACCCAGGTGAAAGCGAAATGCCATCAAATTCTTATGACGCAAACCCCTGGCCATTGTAACAGCCACTACTACAGTATGTTTTATACCACGTTATGTATGTACAGTATGTTGACATTTTAAGAGTTGCCGCCCCTCCCCCAGTGTGTGCGCTGTGGAGGTGTGTGCATGAGAAGGAGAAAACGGAATAGGAGCTTAGGTGTCCTGCTCACCACCCGAAACACTCTATTCTTTTACCCCTTTCTTTACTTTTACTTTATGTTTTGTATTATCATTTTGTGATGCTGAAAGAGGCCGATAAAGGTTTTGTGCTGAACGTCATTTTTGGCTCTGAGCTCGTTTTTTCCTCGGCTATCCGGCACAAAGAGTCGCACCATATTTTAAGCGAGCACTTTGATTTCAAGCACAATAAAGGCAACAGCTTTATTATGCAAAGGTGTTCCTTCAATTAAAAACAACTAGTTTGAGATTTATATCCGCCTGTCTTTTTAACTACATTAGAATGCCCCGTCCCACCTCCACTGTTAAAAAAAAAAAAGTAACTCTGTAACTTTTACTCTGAGTAAATTTTTAATGAGCTACTATTTACATTTACCTGAGTAGATTTTTATAATGGTAACTTTACTTGAACTTCAGTAAAATGTCACTAAAGTAACGGTACTAGTACTTTGAGTACAAAAGTTTATTACTCTTTCCACCTCTGGTTGGTGGATGGAAAATGGTGTGGACTGAAGTTTTATAAAACTGGGAGGATCTTTTTAAATTCAGATTGGCCTATCAATTATTATTATTATTAATTTATTAATTTATTAATTTATTTTTACATTTTCAGACAGTTTTACTAAACAAAACAGAACACCATGGATGCTACAGCCAAACATGGCTATGATCTACAAGGCAAAATTCTCTATGGGTTTGCATTAGTCTCACCATTGTCAACCAACATTACATTGACTAATTGTGTGAACTCCTGTATTTGGAAATTGTTCATCTGAGTTCCTCTGATTTTGTAAAAAAATATTTATTTACTATTATTTTTTTATGAATAAAAATAGAACACATTTTTGTTTGTGATTTTAATTTCCAAGGTTTCCTCAAATTCCCAGTACTAAGGATAAACTAAGGATACCTTTAAAGGTTACCGATCACCTGTCATTTAATTTATCTACATGTGGATGGATGTGCATGATTTATATAGCAGGGGTAGCTCAGTGGTTAAGGCATTGGACTACAGTTCGGAAGGTCCCAGGTTCAAGTCCCAATACCACCGAGTTGTCCCTGTTGGGCCCTTAACCCCAACTGCTCAGATATATAATGAGATAAAAATGTAAGTCGTTCTGGATAAGGGCGTCTGCCAAATGCCTAGATGTAGATTTATTTTATGTTATGCACATACAGCATGAATGAAAACAAATAGGATCAGTGTGTCATAACCAAAATTATATTGTAAATGAAAATGCAATTTTAAATATTTTGTATTATGTGCAGAATATATTATTCAGAAGATGTATATATACACTTACAGTTATAAATTATTTCTTATTTGTCCTACGAACTACTATGGCTTCATAACTGTATCTGTAGACATGGTTTAAAATGCCTTAATATGGTCTTAGCTGAGTATGATTACAAATAAATGACATCTTGTGGTGCATTGTTATCTTAATTTGTAATCAAACCAGGGGATCTACTTAGCTTACAAACTGGGTTACATGTTGTACTGCTCCACTTCATCTGAATCCTCCTTAACACATTAACTGATTGGCAGTGAGGGTTTTTAAACACAGTAAGTAATACACACCGTATAATTGGCTTCAGGCCAGGAGCTCCTGCATTGCAATCTAATCAAGCTTCTATTCAAGAACATTCTAGAATGTCACTTCCTTCCTGATTTGCTGTATGCCTCAACACTTTTCAATTCAGGGAGCATAGCTCTGGATTTGATCTGAAATCGATCTCTTCCAAGGAGTAAAAATAGCCGACGGTATCGTTACGTGCCACCTGAGTCGGTCACGGTGTGTCACATGGTGTTCAGTGCATGCTGCTGACCGGCAACCCAAGAGGACTCTACATTGAAAATGATGTCATTGCCCCAGGAATGTCATGAAAACATGACATGACATGACCTCAGTCAGTCCTGATTCCTTTGGCCTGAGGGGGCATGCAATATGTGATTACAGCATGTAACCTGTTTTCAAAAAAAGAAAGAGACAGAGAGAGAGAATTTGTCATTGTGCGTATAAACAAAAACATTTCCTGATATCTCCTGACAGTCTATGAATAAGAACTATGTACCTTATTTAACCAAAAGGTATGCAATATAAGGAAGTACATGAGTTATAAAAAAAAAGATCAACATTGGGTTGGCTGGTGACCCACTGTAAAGCAGCATTACTGGTACCACCTGAAGCTTGATTATTTTCTAATGACAGCACACCCTGGAGTGTTTAATTTCACTCACCACAGCATATTTTGCAACATTTGCATTTGTTCACTCATTGGTAATTGCTAGCAATCCAGGTCATGCTAGATCCAGAACCCACTATGATTCAAATCTTATCCAAAGTTAATTTATGCACTCTGTTCTGTATCAGGTTGTTTGGTACCTCTGTGATTCAGAAGAATCTAAACCATTTGGATACCGAGCAAATGTTTAAATTAAATTTTAACTTAATAAATGAGCGAAGTCTTGATATATGAGTAGTACGCATGTGCTTTGTCTGCCGAGTATCACCTGATCACAACTGAGCCAGTCGTTCTTCTCTCTCATGTGCAACGGAATTATGGGTAATCCTCTCTCATGCTCAATCTCAGTGCTTGTGTGTCACTCATATAGTAAACATCTGTGCGCACGTGTACAATTTATTATAACATTGTGACCATGTGTGTGAGCGCATGTAAAATAAAAGCAAGTGTGATTAGAAAGGTTACTTGTTAAAGATCCAGAGTCTTTCTCTGGCAGAAAACAGTGATTCAGTGATTCAGTGTATGTGCACAAGAGGTTCTTTGTTTAAAAAGTTTCCAGACAGAGCAGTGTTTCCGTTAGAATGTGTGTGCGTGTGTGTCGGGATCTTAGCAAAGGTTAAGTTCAGGTTAATGTTTTTACTTTATATTTGCATTCATTATTTTTATATGGATATATTTATAATGATTGTGGAACAATCATTGGAGTTTATATTATTTCTTATGGGGATTTTTTTTTAAATGATCATTACTTTGATATACAAGCACGCTTCTAGAATAAATTATGCTCGCAATCCAAGGTTTGACTGTATTTACATACATGCACAGACTTCTGTCTGTATACTGTACAACACTGAGTACTGCTTTTAAGTTATTGTAAAGAAAGCATTTGTCTGGCTCAATACAATACAAATTGATGACATAAAACAATTACATAACTAGTAAGCCAGTAAGATTGCTTGGATGCAAAAGTGTACTGCTATCTGTTTAAGGAACAGAGAGCGCTTATGTTGTTCATCTGTGGGTGCCCAGTTAAGTTGTGGATTGTTGTGACGGCTAGGTTCCAACAGCAGCTTTGTATACATAAACCTCCTTATAATCAAATGTCAAACAGATTTTTATATGAATGTGTTAGTAAGCAAAACATCTAGCTAAGTATAGTATTAGATGATACCATAGATGTGGTAGGTTGTAATTAGTGAGGCTTTAGGCTATATAGACAACGAATGAACATGAATAATTAGAATTAGAATGATTCAATTTACTTACTTGTGCATAGCGAATGAAATGTAATTTGAAACTTCCATTCTGAGGAAAGGTTACAGTGCTGGAAGTGACCATGCTCATTATTCTACTGCTACTGCTCCAAATGTAGTGCGTTCATTTTCTGTTTTAACTTTTTAAATATTTCAATAAATAAATGAATGAATGAATGAATTAATGAATGAAAGGATGTTTTACTACCTTTTAATTTTTATTTCTTATTTTTATGTCACTGCACTACCAACAAATTATAAAGTGGAATGTTTTCTTACATGTGCTTACATTGGCAATTAATTTAAACAGCATTATTACCAGTCCAACAGTCCAAACATATTTTTTATGTGAGAATACATTACTGTTTCCTTTCTCTCTCTCTCTGTCTCTCTCTCCTGGCCTGTTCTGCCCTTCATGCCTGTGTGACACTTCTGGTTGGAGTTCCTGCCTCGTGGGCTCTGGCTGCTGCCCTGTATGGTTCGCTTGGGGATGTGTGTAGTAACTGAGGATGGTTCCACTTGATGAGCATGAAGATGGCCTTGGACTAGGCTGTTGCAGGCATTTTTTTAAATTGATTTAAACGTTTAAATATTTTTAACCTAAAATTACCATAGACAGTTTTGTACCTGAGCCTCCATCAGTGACAGTGGACTATATATTGATTTAAACACCCTTCAAGTTATCTAATTGAACTTTTCACTTTATAGCATATCAATGTACAGTACAGACCAAAAGTTTGGACACACCTTCTCATTCAAAGAGTTTGAATTTATATTATGGCAAGAACAAAGCAGCTAAGTAAAGAAAAACGAGCGGCCATCATTACTTTAAGAAATGAAGGTCAGTCAGTCCGAAAAATTGAGAAAACTTTGAAAGTGTCCCGAAGTGCAGTCACAAAAACCATCAAGCGCTACAAAGAAACTGGCTCACATGCGGACCGTCCCAGGAAAGGAAGACCGAGAGTCGCCTCTGCTGCGGAGGATAAGTTCATCCGAGTCACCGGCCTCAGAAATCGCAGGTTGACAGCAGCTCAGATCAGAGAGCAGGTCAATGCCACACAGAGTTCTAGCAGCAGACACATCTCTAGAACAACTGTTAAGAGGAGGCTGTGTGAATCAGGCCTTCATGCTAGAATATCTGCTAGGAAACCACTGCTAAGGACAGGCAACAAGCAGAAGAGACGCGCTTGGGCTAAAGAACACAATAAAGAAAACTCTTTGAATGAGAAGGTGTGTCCAGACTTTTGGTCTGTACTGTAGGTACTGTAAGATTGATTCATATTCATACTATCTGATATCACCCAAATGAAAAAAAAAAGGGTTCCCTGTTGAGTCCAATTGCTCTGAAGGTTTCTACCTATTGCCAGGGAGTTTTCCTTGCCACTGTCAGCCTCGGCTTGCTCATCAGGGACTATCTGACCATTTTTGATTCATACACATTCACATTTCATACAAACTTAAATAAATCATTTGATTGTGTAAAGCTGCTTTGCGACAATGACAATTGTTAAAAGCGCTATACAAATAAAATTGAATTGAATTGAATCGTACCCTAGCATGACATACACTTTATTGTTGATTTGATCTACAAATGTGCATGAAGTTCAACAGGATTATGTGAATATTCTTTCTCCTCTATTGAAAAAAGAAAGTGTAGTGCTCTCCAGCAGCACAACACCTATTTTGTCTACTCGAAAGTATACGCTCTTAAAATCACTATTGGGAACAACAGGATATTGCTTGATTTTACAAATGAATTTTTTTCATTTTAGGCTGGTTTTTATAATGTTCAAACCGTGGCCATTAGCACCATCAATTCAGATGGTCTTTATCTCGGCCGTCTATTTTGTCCACTTCATATTATGACAATGAAAGCAATTTCTTTGTTATCGCTGATGATTCGCCATGTTGCATTTTGAGTCGACTCAACAAAACAATGATGAATGCCAACTCTGGGATGAATGTAAATGAGCTAAGGAGGATTGTGTCGCATTGAAATATGCAAACAAGTCATTCTGGGTCAGCCATGGATAGAAATGAAGACTCACACTGAATTCTCCTGAGTCACACGGCATGGTTTTGCTTTGGTGCTCATGTATTCACACACAGTGTTAACTTATGCATGCTGGCATGACCCATAGAGCTAAAGAACGTTCTGGTCAAAGGGTAACCTTTTTAAACAGGGGCACACTTCACTGTGAACCATATTGGTTCAGCACTCACAATACCCCTAGGATTGTCCAGGTGATTAAGTCACTACCCATTTATATCATGCAATCTGATTATCAAGCTTGCCAGATGAGTTTTCTCAGTAGTATCTTAACCAGTAACTTTGCCCCATGTGCACACGTTCCCTTAAATACTGCAGAAAGCTCATACACAGGGACTCGTATGGGTAATATTTGAAGTGTTGACTCTTCCTGTAAGCAGATGTTTATATTATTTATATGATTTATTGTTCATTTATTGAATAGTTAGTAGTTTCTTAGGGCAGATGACTTTTTAATCTTATTGGCTAGAAAAAAAAAATGACAGTAATTCTAAAGGGGAGAGGCTATTCGAGCTAATTTGAAAAACAGTCACAGTAAAACTTAAACAACACTTTGTCTCCTTAGTAATTGATTCTGTGTTGTTGTGGAACTGCCTCTGAACAGTCCATGTTGTGTTTAGATTTTTCATCACTACTAGTTAACCTAGGTGCAAGCTTCCACTTTTGCAATGACAGGTTCACTCCCCACAATGATTTGTTCATGGCTAATGTGATCTAGAATGCTACATAATAAAGCTGTACTTAAATCACCATTTAACTCTCCATTTAAACATCATTTGTTTATTTTTATTTTATTTTATTACACTGTCCCTTGTTTAATATATCTTTGTTATCAATGTTCTCATCAATGTTCTCAATCTCATCTTTTTATTTATCCTTTGTTTGAACTGGAAGGCAACTGTGGGTGAACAGAAAGATGCCTATATAAATAAAGTGCATTATTCTTCTTATTATTATTACTACTATTATTCTTATTCTTATTATTATTGTTATTGTTGTTGTTGGTGGTATTAATTATATATTTCAATAATATATAAAATTTCATGTGGCATAGGAGGAATAAAATAATTTGAGACACACTCTTACTGAAAATAATCCACTTCTGGTTGTAATCATTAATTATTTATTAGTTTGTTTGTTTGGTTTTTGTTTGTTTGTTTATTTAATTACTTACTTTTTATTAATAATAAAATATATTTCATACAAACCCAGTCAATGTTGATAAACAACCCCAAAGAAATGTGTTATTTCTTGCAATATGTCAAATACATGTCAGACTGACAAATTTCATTATATTTGACAACCATCCCATGCTGTCCAGTAGATTAAATTAAGTCCTTATTTGTAAAAGCATACTTCATCCCTCGTATCTTCCGTGTCTAGGCTACACTGAGCTGCAGAGTCCATTGTAATGGCCTTCTCAAATCTATTACTGTACACGCAGGTTGATGTAGAGGATAAGAATGCTATTTGAAAGACTACACACGATCATTTGTAGCCATGGTGGTACTTCCTGATTTTATGATGTCAATTAGACAGGCTTAGGATAGCAGTTAGCACTGTGGTCTCTCATCTCCAGAGTCGAGGGTTCAATTCCCACCACGGCTTTGTGTGTATGGTTTTTTAATGTTGGTGAACAGTAGTTCACATACTTTTTTTTATTCAATCATATAGAGAGAAAATAAGTGTGTGAAAAAGTGAATGAATGAATATTAATAGGTCTTTTAGTGTTGATTAACATTCATTAATTGATAGAATTAACTATGTCAGGTCTATATCCTTATACACTGATTAACTTTATCACACAATCCCACTGAAAAGATGATGCAGCACAAACCACCCAAAAAGTCAATGCAGACCATGACAGAAAGGTATAGGGACCCCCAAAGCATCACATTCTGTCATGTACAAGAGCCAACAGACAAACGCTTCAAGGTTTTTGGGCCGCTCTCCAAACTCCCCAGATCTCAATCTGATTGAGCATCCATAGGACGAGCAGGACAAACAAGACTGAATAAATGAGTGAACAATTCGCCCAACCCACCCATCCAGTGGCAGACACCACAACACACCATCAGGGGTGTTTAGAAGCCACACCCTGAGGGGCTAAAGCACAAAGGGAACCTGAAATCTAGGTCTAATGTTATTGCTTTATTATATGTAGACATTCAGTTAAAAACATCTGTGCATTATCGTCTTTCACTAACCTTAAAAAAGTTTTGAACTTTCTTTGCTACAAGAATAGTAAAAGACGTTGTTGGACATGCTGGTGGAAAATGACTTGGGCAAAGAAAAGAAAAGAAAAGAAAAAACATTTCATTTCAGGCTACATCACACCACCCCATCATTGACAATCCCTGTCATGGTTTTTACATATAGTTGTTTTTTTTTTTTTTTTTTTGTGAAGACATTATGTCTGTCACTGAAAGTGGAAAGACATTATTTTGGCAGGCAAATTTCCTTTGTCGTCATGTAAAATTTAATAAAAAGTAATAGGCCATGATGTGAACAGACGTACTGTATGCTGAGACACCATTGTGAAAATTATGAAAGGAAGTGAAATGAAACTGGTGGCCTGTGCCAAAGAAATGGTTGACCGGAAAAATTGTACCTTGGGGCTGTCTTCAGCTGCCCTCATTGTTGCTAACAGCTTTTTGGATAATGGGATTTTCTATCAAAATATAACACAGGTACATCTGTTCTGACTAGTTCAGCTAATGCTTTTTTTTTTTTTTAATGCTTTTGCTTTGCTTTTTTTATTTAGTTTTTTAAATAAAAAGTCACAGAACTGTACTAACTAAACTAAAGTTACACCACGTTTGATTGAATCCTGTAGACTGCACATCAGTGTAATGTGATTTGACAGTAGTGATATTACTGTAAGCGATCGAGTCACGCTGGGGATTAATGTCCATTAAATTTTTGCTACATCATCACAATGACACTGCAGTAGGCCGTAAAGCCATCTTGTCAACCTTGCTGGTTAATTATTTTATTTTTTTCACAATTTTTTTTTTTTTTCACAATAACTTATACCTACATTGGGAGACAAAAGTGCAAACTATAGTGTGTGTCCTGATTTATGGGGTAGTAAATGAAGAGGGCGGTCTGATAATGCCATTTTCTGTTTATAAACATGTCTATGACAAGGGTTAGTGCCAAACAGTGGGAGGAAGATAAGGAGGATAAAAGAAGGGATGCCATTCCTGTCTCCCATGTGTGTAATTACAGCACATTGAAGTCAAATAGCTCAGAACAATTTTAGGCACTCACCATGGAAGAAAATGACCTGCAGCCTTATACCCTTTAATTATCTTATGGATAATTATATTTTTGATTGTCATACCATAGCACTGTTAAGTTCTCCATTGTGTTTTGTCATGATGTATTGATTCTTTTTTTCTGCAATACCAGCAGCAGCGATTCTTGGATTTTTATATGATGCACATTTTTATATGATGCTAAGTCCTTATTTAATCCATGTTTATTCCAAGCCATTTAATTCCTGAGTTGGTCTTCTTTATCATACATTGTTTTGAGCTGTTGTGCAGCATAACATACGCGGTGAAAAGAATGCGGATATACATAATCTGCTAGTGTTGCTGTGATTGACAGTAGAGGAGAGGAAATGAGAGATTATGCCTCCCACCCAGGAAACTAATTTCGCTCTCATGGATTTCCAGACATGAATGGCTGCGACACTGTCAGGATTCAATCTCCAGATGGTGGAGTGAATGCCTTTCTGTTGCACCACCCAGGAGCTGATTTTTTAAAGCAGGTAGTATTGTTATGACGGCATTTTTATTTAGAGTATTTGGTAGGAGTCTCCAGTGCCAACAGTTGTTTGTAATAGCCAGAGGTAAAGCTGTAATCTTGTTTTCCAAAACAGGAAGGTCTTCAAGATGGCAAAATTTACAATTTCTTATTAAAAAGTACATTTTTTAAAAATTTGATAAAGTTTACAAGAGGCAAAAAAGGCTGCGAAGAACTAGTTAGACCTGCTGTATGGCAATCAGTAAGTGAAAGGAATGTGTTTCACAGCTATCGCACAACATTAAACTGAACCATACCTGAGTAAAATTATGGCATACTATGTAACACGAACAATTGAATACCTTGGAATGTGACTGGGGAAAACAAGCAAAGAACAAACTAAAGCAATAACAACGCCTTAAGATTGGTAATGGCGTCACACCATGCCATTGTTGATTTGACTCTTAAAACAGCATACCCCATCATGCTATTGCAATTTTTATGTGAAGTGGGTACATGGCAGGCCCAGTACAATTGAATGAAGGTCTGTCAATCATAAAACACAACACTACAGTAGTGTTCTGTTATTAAAGTAAATGTTTCTTTGTTTATGAAATATTTAGTCACCTCCAGTCAAATGTATGTAGGTTTCTACACGTGTTGCTTTATTACTGTCGTGTCCATGAGCATAAGAAAATGGCTGATTTTTATCTCAGCATTCTCATGAGCCAGTAGCCTCACCAATTATATCTATCCACTCTGTCGATTTGTTGCATAGCCTTATGACCTTGCCTGAGCAGTACATGACTCCAATGAACAAAACAGCATAAAGGGGTGACCTATTCTGTTGAATTTCTCAGTCTCCCTGAGAAAACAGCTGATTAGTGTTGCTGGCTACCTACACCCACTGGGAGTTAAACTGGAAGAGCTACTTAATCGAGGTCTGGGCTGTCAATTTACAATCCATCTATATACGAGTCTAATATAATCACCTATTTGAACATCTACTGAATATGAATAAAATGTTTGACATTATAAGCAGGTATGTGCCAAATTATGCCAGCATTTAGCGTTTTTTTTGTTTTATTACTTAATAAAAAAAAAAAAGTTAACAGAGCCATTTATCATGATAGTGTATCATGTACCGATGGGGTATGCGAAAGACAAGCTGCCAAAATATTGGCAAAATACAAACAAAAGCGTGACTCCTTAAAAAGACACGTAGACTATAAAAAAAAAAAAAAAACTGAACCTTCAAAGATAAATGGCCAGGCTCGATTCCCGTCTCTGTGTGCATGGAGATCAATGTATGTTTATCCTTTCTGCGGGAAGTTTAAAAACATCCTTTGTTAGCCTGAAATTAAACCTGTGCCAGGAATTAAATCTACATGTTTAGTAGAAGTGAAGTTATGAACAGTTATGGGCCTTAAATCGTCCGCTGTGAAGTTTAACCTGCACCATAAGTGAAATCAAAATGTTGAGTAAAAGCACTGTTGTGAATTGTTATGTGCCAGATTTAATAATAATCTACTTTAAAATAAGATACTAATAAGTTACTCGCTCAATGTATACAGACACCTGCACCACTCTCACTCACTCACTCATCATCTATACCGCTTAATCCTGTATTCAGGGTCACGGGGGCCTGGAGCCTATCCCAGGAGACTTAGTGCACATGGCAGGGTACACCCTGGACAGAGTGCCAATCCATCACAGGGCACAGATACACACACATACATTCACTCATTCACACATTACGGGCAATTTGGGAACGCCAATTAGCCTAACCTACATGTTGACTGTGGGAGGAAACCGGAGTACCCGGAGGAAACCCACCAAGCATGGGGAGAACATGCAAACTCCATGCACACAGAGACGGGAATCGAGCCTGACCGGAGATCGAACCCGGACCCTGGAGGTGGCAGTGATAACCACTACACCAGCGTGCCGCCTACACCTGCACCGGTAAATATTAATTAGAAAAGCTAAACAAAAAGTTTGCTGGATTAGAAAATATTTTCACCACTGAAATAACAGCACTGAAGTGGTCTAAGTGAATTTTATAGGCACTGGAGTCATTTTAAGAGAAAACAATCTTCATCGGTCTACTTTTTTCGATCTTTTTCATCTGTAATTCACTCTCCAATTACCTAACAGGAAGTGTATTTGGCTGACGACGAAAGAAGTACAACTTAGTGTAAACACAGTATACTATAAGATACTTAACCTTCACATTTTATTTGTTTGTATTAATAAGTTAGGCAGAGAGTTCTGATGTGGGCATCAACCTGAAACCTTGTTGTTGTTGTTTTATTGTTTATATTGATTAATGTCTTCATCATATCTTATTATTATTTCCTCGTCAGGGTCATGCATCTAGGGATCTATCTCAGGGAGTTAGGTGAGAATACCTCCTGTTCCATGACAAAGCACCATACATACACATTCACACACTCACACCTAGGGGCAATTTACCATTGTCAGGCCACCTCCCAGCTTATTTTGGGATTTGAGGAGAAACCAGAGACCCAGGGGAAACCTATGTGAACATAGGGAGAATATGCAGTACTCTGCAGGAACAGTCCCAGAAGCTCAGGGGCCCTAGGGCTGTGAGGCAACAGCAATTATGCTGGTGCACTACCATGCTGCACTAAATGATAATGTATTAATCAAAACTGCATTTGATTTAATGAAACTGTAACATGGCTACATCAGTAAAATAAATAAATAAATAAATAAATAAATAAATAAATAAATAAAATAACATGCAACTTGTGTACTTTATTTGTTGTTAAATTTACTGAACCATTTGAAAATGTCTACAAGGTTGTTGTCAGCTCCTCCTACCGAGGTCGCTGCCTGCTGTGAAACTATGGGAGAAAAAGAAACCTATCAAGACTTGACAAAACAAACTATTCAAGATTTTTGCAACGAATCAGTCCATTTTACTTTTCCCACCAATACAGGTTATATATAGCATATCGCTTAACTGAAATAGTTGCATTATAATAAATGGCCTTGTGAATATACCACAGTTTATGAAGTCATATAGTTTATATGCAGTATGTATATGGCCATATTCTGAGTTGAGGTTATACTAAAATTGCACATATTAGGATTTAGACCTCAGATTTAGCTGCTGACATCTGTGCTACTTAGACAGTTGTGAAGAGGCCAAATTTGCTAAAGACAGCATCAGTTGTGTGTGTGTATATATATATATATATATATATATATATATATATATATATATATATATATATATATATATATATTTTTTTTTTTTCAGTCCATCTGTATATCACATTTATATCCCATGACATTTAATCTTTCTTTTTAATTATTTAATGTAATTATTTCAATAAACATAATCAGGTTTTTTACATTACATCATATTGTAGCTGACAGTAAAATACTATTTCCTTCTTTGGTCACCATGTGTCAAGTACTTGTGTTTGTGGACAGTGGAACAGAAAAACACATTTTTAAACAAGGAAAAATCTGGACGATCCATAGCTGTCAAGTTTACAAGAATAATCTAAATAAAGAGTCAAGAAAAAAAAAAAAAAACTTGAAAAGCTGCTCATGTATGAGTACAATAGACTTTCCCTGTTTAAATAGTCACGTAACTTCTGAATTTATGGTGACAATCCCTGAAATAGGCATTTAAACGTATATAGCATAAATGTCCTTATTTCCATTTACGGGCTTAAACGTTGAACCAAAAACCTGAGTGATTCTCTATCGGAGAAAGTTCCAACTAGAAGCCTTTTATGAAGCTAAGGAACCTTATATATCAAGAAATTTTTGAATGAAAGGTGTAACAAATGTAGATGTGTTAATAAATGTGTTAAATAATTGGTGATGGTTTTATATTGGTTAATGATAATTTGGTGGCATGGCGGCTTAGTGGTTAGCACTCTCGCCCTGCACCTCCAATTCCTGGGTCCGATTCCCATATTGGGTCTGTGTGCATGGTGTTTACATGTTCGCCTTGTGCTTCGTGGATTACCTCCTGGTTCTCTGGTTGCCCCACACAGTCCAAAACATGATGATTAGACTAACTGGCATTTCCAAATTGCCTGTAGTGTGTGAATGTGTGCGTGAATGTTGACCGGAGGTCCAACGACAGTCAAACAAAATGGGAATAAAGCCAATCATCACCATTGGCATCTATGGTCCCTGGTTGGATACAGAGGTTCCTAGATGGATGGATGGCAACTGGACTCCATATTAACTTAAACACATCTTCTGTTATACTAAACAGTCAGCCTCCTAACACAAAGTATGACTGCAGATCAATCCCTGCTATCCATTATCACCCAAATGAGGATGAGTTCCCTCTTGAGTCTGATTCCTCTCAAGGTTTCTTCCTATTGCCATCTTGGGGAGATTTTTCTTGGCACTGTCGCCGTCGCCCTTGGCTTGCTCATCTGGGACAATCTTATCAATCTTAATTTTGATTTATACACATTTACATTTCATACATAATTGAATTGAATTGGATGATAATTTTTGCCCAAATGCACATTTTGACTTAGCCATTGCATTAATGTGCTGTATGAGGAAATATAAGAAAATTAAATCTATCATATATAATATTTGCCTGTGGGGAGCAAAGGCCCTCATGTCACGTCCGATACCACAGAAAACTTACAAACTTACAAAGAATCTGCTGCTAATGTCCTGGAGCCAGATACCACAACACACCCTCAGAGGTTTTGTGTAGTCATGCTTCAAGAAGTAAGATCTGTATGGAGAACCTACACAATATTGGGCACAACATTTTAAGGTTTAAATGTTATGGCTGATTGGTGTTTGCACAATGTATAAGGCACTTCATGGTTTTTGAATTATACATCTAATATGAACACTATGCAGACATTTTTCTCATGTGTTATATCTTTTTCCTTTGCTTTTGAAAACAAAAGTTTGTAACACTCTAAATAGACAGTTCTACATTGCACTCCAAAACACCCTCACTGACAGGAAATGCCATGCGGTAAGTAATTACAGGTGGCAGTGTATGCCATCTAGCCATCCATCTATTCACACATTTTACACTGATAATCAGTTTCATGAATTCCCTGAACCCCTTTCTGTCTTAATAATAAAGTCCAATAGCCTATTATGGGCCTTAAAGGGTACAGATTAATCTACTTTATCTGACAAAAAATAGAACATGCTTCATGATGTGATAATATTCCCTTTGGTTTGAAGCTGTATATAAATAGTTTGGATATCGTTAGAAGATATCGTTGGTGCTAAAGTGAACTGGAAGATTCAGCATGGTGGATGAGCCATTCAATTCATTATACTATAATAAAAAAAAAAACAATGACAGTTTGTATGAAAAGGGCAGAGATTGTGTTGTAGACATTTACAATGACATTCTGTGTACTTAGTTGGCTAACTTTTAATTATAACATATGACATAATTAGTTTTGGGTGGCATGGGGGTGCGTTTGTGGCCTAGCACCTCCAGGGGACAATGTTTGAGCTCTGTTTTTGGGTCATTGTGCATGGAGTTTGCATGTTCTCCCCATGCTTTGTGGGTTTCCTCTGGGTACTCTAGTTTCCACCCATAGCCTAAAGACACCAATTTTTTTTTCCCACAAATTGCCACAAATTAGTATGCAAGTGTGTGCGTACCTAGTGCACCAACTCCCCTGGGATGGGTTCCAGGCCTTCCACGACCCTGTGCAGTATACTGTAAGTGCTATAGCAATTGAGTTAGTGAGTGAATGAGTGAGTGAGAGAGTGAGCAAATTTGCATTTGAATTTAACAGTTAATCATTTTTAACTATACACAATGATAACATTCTTAATACAGTATTAAACTAATCATTTTACTTTAAAATTGTCTTAAACGTGGCAAAGCATCAAGTTAATAGCAAGGGAAGTGAAGAACATTTATTCTGGACGTAATCTCATTGTAAAATTAGGTAAGTAGACAAACTAGTATAGATTTTATTGTTTTTTGCAGTACAGTTGGACAAAATCTTCCCTTAACCTGTCCTCGTGTTGATTTTTGTATTCTTGACTCAATTGTATAAATAATGTAAATAACTGTCTAAGTAATGGCCTATCAGACCAAATCGCAATTTATCACTGAACTGGGACTGTTTAATATCTCAAGTCAATTCAAGTTGATTCAAGTCTACTCTCCTGCAAAGGTTAAATATGTGGTAAGATTGCCACTGACAAGCGAACATTTAATGAGGTTATGCTGACTGTGTGAGCTATGGGCAAGGTATATTTTAGTGAAGGGCCAGGGATGATTCCCTGGCCTTCTCTAACTTGCCTTCAATAAACGTCTTTGGCTTGAAACATGGTGCTATAAGGCTCTTGCACGTTCATGAATTTCTGTACCTGATGAAGATGATTTTTCATACTGTCAGCCTTAACTAATTACAACCTATTTCTATAAGCATACAGTATTATTGGCATTTTAAATGGTAGCCTGTATTTCAAATGACATCAAGGACATATTCTACTTTGTTTTAACTTGCACAGACATACATGCTTTACAAATAATAATTTGAAAATGTAATATTAGGTGTACAGCAATTGTGTTTACAGATTTTACAGTCCTATGGTACTATTGTGAAACTGTCTCATTGCCATATAATATTTCTGATTGCTTTTCACGTTTTCTTTTCAAATGCTACATAATCAGAATCTAACCAGCTCATGCATGAAATTAATGAAAAAAGAAGCATCTTAGAAAAGTTGCAAGCTGCTTTTTACTTGAACACTTACACGACTGAATGGTATTCACTCAGACGATAATGGGATATATGGGGTGTTAATAGAATGCACGTGGATACATGCATTAGTTTGCACTGTATACATCAGTGACAAAGCAGCAACCCATCATGTCTCTAGAACTGTACTGGAGGCAGAAAAACTGTTCTTCCAAAAGCCCTCCCTCTGTTTTTATTAATGGTAGCCATTTCAAAATTTCTTATAGAGATCCATTTGGATTTATATCTGGTCACTGTGGGAAGTATTGTATTAGATGCACATATTTTTATTCAATGATTCTTTATATCCTATGGTTGAAGGCAGAGTCATCTTGGAAAATAGTCTTCCCAGTTACATTTTTTTAAATCTTAAGATACATAATATTTAAAACAATTGTGATGATGATGATGATGATGATGATGATGATGATGATGATTATTATTATTATTGACTTTGGACAATGTCCCTATGAATAAACTAATAAAAGATAAATAAATAAAATAAATTAGATGGTCAAACACTTTTGATAAACACTGTATAAGTCCCACAAAAGTCCCTCTTCAGAAGTGAGATCATTCACTTCAGTAGCAACAGCTTTAAGTCTGATTTATGCTTCTGCACCAAGTTTACATGGAGCCTATGCCTGTTCAACTGATCTATGGCATTGTGATCATTTGTACTCATGTGTTGGTGTGTGTGTGTGTATCACTCTGCAATTCCAAAAATTAGTTGTCGATGTGTTTACTATGTCATTGTACTGAGTCTCTTTGTCTACTACAAAAATTGAAATGAAACCGATCGAATCTTGGAGCTGGCACTTATAAACTTTTACTAAAATTACTGCAATGGAGAAAGGAGGGAAGACATCAGAGGAGACTGTCAGTACAATGCTCAACTCAATTAAAAAAATGGGAATTTAAAAGTCGTAAAAAAACGTTGCTATCAGGTGGATGAATCTTAGTTGTTGTCTATGTTGCAGTAAGATATTTCCTGATTTCCATCAGTTATTGGAAATGTTATCAATTTAGCAGGGCTGAAAATTGCTACCTCATTACACAGTTATGGGGAGATGCAGCCGTACACTGATATCTGTCTTTTGTTTCTCCCAGAAATTAATTGACAAACAATTCATGTTTGAAATTTATAATTTATACATAATTGATAAAAATGGAGATTGCAAATGAACCCTTCATTTTCACTTACAGTATGTGGCATGTGCATCATACATGTCCCTGAGTTGTTAACACATAATTGATAAGCGTAGCATATTAATGTAAACCTTGCCATTTCTATTTAATAGGAAATAAAGCAAAACCTTGAGATCAATCATGATTGTGCATTCAAGACCATTGTGGTATAAACAATGAATATTTTAACTTTTCTAACCTGTCTGCCTTAAGTCCTGCATAATACTTCTCTTAAAATTAAAACACATTAATTAAAACTCAGGACATTTGTCCTTTAGCACTGAAGTGGTATTTCTAAAATATTTTTTTTCATAGTGAATGCACAAAATCACTATGTTTTTGGTATTTTAAAATTTAACATATTTAAACATATTTCTATGTTCTTTTCTCTTTTTTTTTGCACAGAGTCTAAAGATTATAGACTCTGTGAAGCTTATAGGGCAACTAACATCCATGACAAATTTGCACATGCTAAAGTAAAGGGAGAAAAGAAAGATTAGCTGACTTTGGGATGATTAAATGGGTCTGCTAATGCAGAAGCTCTAGCTATTATTTGTCACTCTGGAAAGTAGTTGTGTGCCTCCCATATAATATAGATTGCCATGACATTAATTTGTTGTGAGAAAACATTTTTGCTGTCTTTTTTCCCCTTTCCTTTTTGTAGGGTATTGATGCACATCCCATATGTATAATTTTCCCCCTTTACATGAAGGGTTGAAGGGAAATTTGTAAAACATCTTAAACCACAAACTTGATCTATCTGTCTAACTGTGAAGGTGTCCATATGCTGCTACACACAACTTTAATAAGTGGTTTGGGAAGGCTTACATGACCCTCATACACCTGGTTCTGTGAATTCATCATCTTTAATCAGCAACAAAAAGATGCCTTAGAGATTTTCTTTTTTTAATTTTCCTAGTACAGGTGTTCATATATATTGCATTATTGTGAAGGATACATAAACAGGATACATCAACACTATTATTGCTCTTACATATTCTTTATTCCTCTTCAATAAGTCTTTTTCCTAGACATGGTGGAGGTGGATCTGGAGCCTGTCAGTGGAACAGTGGGCATGAAGTTGGAATACACCCTTGATGGAGCAATTGACTTGGGGTGATTTATAGTACTGGCATATTTTCAGGATGTGAAAGGAAACCAAAGTACATGAAGGGAACTCACATTGGCACTCATAACATGTAAAATGCCACCTAAACACTAACTGGAGTTCAGGATCTAACTAGAGACCCTGGAGAACAACCTTATACTTATAAGGTTCTCTTTGGGTAAATAATAAATTGAAGTTAGAATCTTACAATATAACAGGACAAAATTTTACAGTAATTATCGACTTCTTGGCCATAACTTTTTAATGCCACAATTTATATGTCTGCAATGCCACTTTGAAGCTAGATGACGCTTTTTCCAGAGTGAACACCGATACTAGTGGTATGAATTTTTGAAGAAACTCAGATCTGAGAAAAAGGTGGGAGAAACAATGCATTGCCATTTATCTGAAACATAGCCCAGGGATCAAACAGATATACAGTACATGCACCAAAAAAGACCAGACACTGCATTTGACTCGTACTCAGTAATCACACATTAGATATGAAAAATCAAAACGAGGAAAAACCAATGCTGCTGGTATTAACACTGAAGTAAAACTGCATTCTCATTATTAAGACTACACTAGTAAATGACTACTATGACTATGACTACACTAGTAAAGTAATGCAATGCTAATATCTGTATCTCTGTCTCTATATTGCTTTAAATATTCGTATCTGCAAATGTATTTAGATTGAAACCTGAAGTAGGTGTATCTTGCATAAAAAAAGATGCATGGCACTGTGATTATATTTGTTAGTAGCTGCTCATGACATTTTTTAAAATTATTATTTTGTTGTTACTGTTGCTATGAAAACATAAACAAACTATGTAGTAGCCTTATTTAAACCACACTTACTCAAATGAGGCAATTTATAAGGATAAAGAAAGAAACACTTTAAATGCATCAATCAGCAACTCATGTCATCTGCACTAAGGTAAAAACCTAAAGCAGACATTATTTTTTTTATAGCACCCTGACTTTAAAATTAATAAATTTTTAAAAATAAAGCAAACCTATAATTTTTGCTTAGTTTATTCCTAATGTATACACCATAAACAAACAAACAAATTAATAAATACATTACTAGTTGGACGTTTGGACACACCTTCTCCTTCAGTTTTTTTTTTTTTTTTTTTTTGTCATAAATGCTTCTTAATAAAATAAAATAAAAGCTTCTAAATAAAAGCGCTGCTTAGAGGAGACTGAGTGAGTTGGGCATTCATGGCTGAATTGTGAAACAAACTTAACCAGCATGGCTACCACAACATTTTGCAGCGACATGCTCTCCCATCTGGTTTGTACTTAGTGAAACCATCATTTGTTTTTCAACAGGACAATGACCCCAAACACCCCTTTAGGTTATGTACTGTAAGAGTTATTTGTCCAAGATGGAGAGTGATGGAGTGCTGCATCAGAAGAAATGGCCTCCACAATTACCCGATCTAAATCCAGTTGAGATGGTTTGTGATGAATTAGACTAGACAATAGGCAAAGCTGCCAAAAAGTATTCAACAACTCTGGAAACTCAAGACTGTTCCAACGTCAAGACTGTTGGAACTCCATTGCAGGTGACTACAGGTACCTCATGAGGCTGTCTGAGAGAATGCCAAGAGTGTGCACGGCAGTCATTAAAAGGTGGCTACTTTGAAGAATTGAAATTTAAAACTGGGTTATTAAACACATTTTTGATGACAAGATAATTACAGTTTTGTGCTGTAGTAATATAAATTCAGAATTCATATAAAATGTCAAAAACATTAGAGATAAAGAAAAAATAAAAACCTGTAAATAAGGTGTGTCCAAACTTTTGCCTGTTACTACTGTATATGTGTAGCATATTGGTTTTCTATATGGCTAATTACTCTCTGTAACTGCTGGTCTTAGAATTGAGCTCTTTCTTGCAGTTATGATAAAGCAAAAGAATCCATTTAGATGCTTAGATCCAGGCCCCACTCTTGGTCTTCACTAAGAAAGGTAATGTTGGAAGAGTGAGCAGGTTGTAAGTGGGTAGCTATGCTTTTCCTTGTTCACTAGATGAGCTCATGTCTGCAAGAGCTGGAAGCGAAAAAAGGATTTTATCAATATAATTTACCATGCAGTGTAATTCCCTCTAAGACTGTAATGATACAGAGCAAAACCAGTCAGAAATAGACGATGTGTTGACCGATCCTATTACAGCTGCACAAAATTGCACCAGCAGAGCAATTTTGTGACAGGCTAAATTTCATAAGCAGCTGCAAGATATTTTCGATGCCAGCAGAGTGATCTTGGCCAAGTTAAAGCAATGAGGATTTTCAATCACCAATAACCCCTTCATTTCAAACTCGCTTTTGTAGTGAACCAATAAAACTTTACAATGGTGCAGCTACTTGAAGCCTTGCTCTGTGCAAATATAGCAATGTATTAACAAAGAAAAGGCCTTGAAAGCAGTAGAGCACATAGTTTCACAAAGCTACAGAGAAGCTAGAAAAGGTTTTTCATGCTGTTCTGTCCTCTGTGAATTTCTCTTTCCACTTGCTGTCATTCTCTTCTACAATTTAAAAAATAAAACTAAATAAAGCAAATCTTCGAACCTCAACCAATTTCACATTTTATACTGTTACAATGTGAAAATGAAATGGATTTTATTGGGACTGATTTTCACATTATATCTCACAAGTGAAATGACAAAATAGTTGCTTTTATTATGATACAAAGGTTGATAAAAACCCAAAAGCAGAAATTGGTCATTTCTGTATTCAACCACCTGGATCAATACCACGTCCAACTGCAAGTCTTCTTGTGTGCGTCAGTATTGAAAATCTGAATCCTTATATTTGTACAAATTTCTCTTTGAAATTCCGCGCAACGTTAGTCATAGGTTTGATGAAGAATGTAACGTTGAATATATATTTTTGGTAGGGTGAATGCTTTATGTAACACGCTGAATAAATCACTGCCCGTCCAAGTTTGAGGTTGTTTACTCATAACATTCTATTGCAGGAATTAATTGTAAATTCTAGTCCTTTCTTAAAGGTTTTCTGTGAAAACCCAGTCAAGGTTGTTGTTTTTTTTTTATTTATTTTTTTTTGTGTGTGTGTCTGTGTGTTTTGTATATAAAATCATTTTACACATGACTTCATGCAGAAAATGAAATGATAAAAAATACTTTAACTTTAACTTTTCACAGACAGGGTCGCAGATGTAGTTTAAGAAATGTTTGTGACACCCGAGATGTTAACAGACAAAGAAAAGTTTGAATACAGCTGAGCATCTAATCACTGGGACAACTTGTACTATCACATCTTCTGCTACATAATGAAGAAGCTCATGTTGTCAGATTACACAAAGTGACAAACACTTGACACCATTCCTTGAGGGCCACCGCACTGCAACCTAGCATTCTAGCATATTTGATTCTATCCATTAGCTAATTACTAAACCATTCATGTGTTAAGTCAGGCATGTGAAGAATTACTTCTCATAATTCTTGCAGGTAGGACAAAAATGGCAAAAAAAAAAAAAAGAAGAAAAGAAATTTGTAAAGAATTAGAGGTTTACCCTTTGGCTTTGGAATAATATGCAGAATCACAAAAATACACTATTTGAACAAAGGTGTTTGGCCAAAACTATTAATTGTTAAATTCGGGTATTTCAATCAGACCCCTTATACCCAATGAAGGGCAATCTGAATGCTTAAGCATTCAAATGCATCCTGGACAATGCTATGCTTCCAACTTGGTGGCAACAGTTTTGGGAAAGTCCTTTTCTATTCCAACATGACTGGTTTGATAAGTTTGGTGTGTAAGAACTTGAATGAACTACACAGAGCCCTGACCATCAAGCACCTTTGGGATGAATTGGAATGGAGATTGTGAGCCAGGCCTTCTCGTCACATCAGTGCCTGATCTCATAAATGCTCTACAGAATGAATGGGCACAAATTCCCACAGAAAACACAAAATCTTGTGACCAAGAGTGGACGCTGTTATAGCTGCAAAGGGAGGATCAACTCCATATTGAAGTGTATGTATTTGGATACAATGTAATTTAAGGTTTGACATAATACATTTGTCCATACAGTGTATATTAAACTATTGTTGGTGATCACATTCACGTTTGACACAAATCCATCTTACTTTTCTCAAAAAACATTAAATAAATAAAAATAAAATAATAATTCAGTGGAACCTCAGATTGCGAGTAACATGGTTAACGAGTGTTCCGCAAACCGAGCAAAGATTTTTAATAAATTTTTAGTATTAGTTTATGAGCGCTGAGTGTCATGTATGCACATGCGACTCTTATTTTGACACCAAGCGTTTATGTGTGTGTATGCGCGTAATTTGATACCGACACACACACACAAACACCGTGACACACGCACAGACGTTGTGAAACTTAAAGCACAGTGTATGTTGTGAAACTTAAAAAGCAAGGTGGGGAGAGGGAGGAGGAGTGTTACTGTGTAAAACGAGGCGAGGGAAGGGGCTAATTCCACACACACGCACACATACACACATACACACACACACACACACACACACACACACACACACGCGCCTGTGCGCACCAACGGAAACACTTATAATTTGAGTTTTCATTATTTCATATGGGAAATTATGATTGGTTTATGAGTGTTTTGGAACACAAACCCACTTATGCTCGTAATCCAAGGTTCCACTGTAATAATAATAATAATAATAATAATAATAATAATAATAATAATAATAATAATAAATAATCCCTTTCTGTTTGTTTAAAATTGTTGTGTAAAATCATCTAACATTAAATAACTTACTTCTCAATGTGGTAGATTGTCATCTGTGTATTGTACTGTATTTTACAGTTATATTATGATTTTACTGAACATTAGTATGTTACAGATTTCAACACTGTTAAAACTCTGCTGGAATATGCAGTATCACATTAGGTGAAAAATAGTCACTTTTCACTCTGGAAAAGCCTTTATACTGTAGATAATAATGAAGGATTATACATTTATCACAACATTTCCAGTAACTAAAAGTATGCTGTTCAACATAACACATAACAGACCTTCTATGAATAAAAAATGCAAGTACATCATCATAAAGTCTTGCTTTAACATTCTAAATTTCCTTTCAAATATCATATGCACCCTAAGGCAGATTTGGTGAAAGAATTCACAGTTTAAGATCAATGCAAGTGCCATGTTACCACCTGGCCCTTGACATTTTGATAAAAGATATTTAAAAGATCATGCAGTTTGATCTTATTAGATTATTAGTTAATCCAGTACAAGTGCCACCGTCAATATACAGACTTTTTGTTTCCAATGTATACTGTACAGTAGGTAGACACAAGATATAACCATTTGCATGACCCACTAATTTACTGATTGACCTCTTACAGCCTCTTTTGTGAAAAAAATTCAGTTGGCGCTCACAACACTAACACCTTAGGCACGCCTTTGTATAGATTCCTTAAATTCTTAAATAAATCAAGTCATTATCGATTTTTAAGTGCATTTACAGTATGGAGTTGTTATAGGTTTTTAGCACCTCCTTACCTGTTAGGCAGCATTCGGCAGCCAATAATCTTCTTATTAAATGCAGATGGAAGTAATGATGAAATTAACAAAATAATATTTTAAGGAAAATAGTGATGATGATTAAACATTGGGGGGCACGGTGGTGTAGTGGTTGGCACTGTCACCTTGTACCCCCAGGGTCCGGATTCGATTCCCAGCCATGCTCGATTCCAGTCTCTGTGTACATGGAGTTTGCATGCTCTCCCTGTGCTTGGTGGGTTTCCTCGGGGACTCCGGTTTCCTCCCACAGTTCAAAGACATCCAAATTAGGCTAATTGGCTTTCCCAAAGTGTGTGAATGCTGTCCAGGATTGTATCACTATCCTGATTGTTTAACACTAACCATACACTTTACCCTACATGGCTCAGGTTCTGTATATTCTAGGAGGACAGAGAAAATTACGATATCTGCATTGAGTTAAATCATACACAAAACAGTGCATCACTATTTACATTTACAAGAACATTCATAGGATAACATACTTGTATAGGAGTGGATCAAATAAAACACATGCAATATTATGTGTAATGTACTGTATGAGGGCTCCTGCATACACTTGTACTTTACTTCCATAGCTTAGAATCAAGTCGCAAAATAAGAACAAAAATAAACAGATTAAAGATATTTACACGCATTTAACTGTGCTGTCAAACATACAGTGACATAGGGACACAGGGATGAAAACTACTGAAGAAGGAAAGCAAAAAGCATAGGAAGAAAGTGAATAAGAATAATGAATAAAGAAAAGGCAGTCAAAGACGAATCATTATTATACTATAAAATAAAAATACAATAACTATCCTGAATATAAAGCGGTATTGTGCCGCATGTATGATTGTGCGTTTCTCTCTCTCTGTCTCTCTCTCCCCCATGTGTGCGATTTCGTTCTTAATGATATTTGTTAGCCTTTTGCTAGATATTTGTTAGGTATATAAAAAGTGCTACATAATTAAAAACATGACGAATATTTTAATGTCAATATTTCAATGCGCGTTCTTTCAAGACTATTGTCGCCCTTATCACTACTGTGTTATATCAGTTCATTTGTAACTGCAGTGTGAGCAAAAAAGGATGCCCCACTTGCAATTTGCAAGAAGAGAAGAGAAGCATGCAGTGATTCTTTTTTGTGGTCTGAGGGTGTAGCTGGTGCCGTTATTTTATAGAAGACTTTGTGTGCCAATGCAGGAAGTGTTATGTTGTTCAGAAACTTTTTGAATAGATAGAGAAGTTCAACGAAGGTTAAAAAAAAAATGTATCCATCGAGAAGGATTCGGACACCCATCCACATACTGTACGCTGCTGATGACATACACTGACACACGTCTGCCCACACTATATGAAAAAAAAAATCATAATTTTTGTTGAAGCATCCTCCATATAGTCCTAATCTTGCTCCATCAGACTTTCACTTGTTTGGTTCCTACCTACAGTCCATGGGGGAAGTTTCACTTCTGATGAAGAGCAGCACATTTGTGGCTCGCATTTTTAAAGAAAGGAATATGAAAGCATGTTGACAAATGGATCAAGTGTATTGAAAAGCAAGGAGATGTCGAACAATGATGTAGTGGTCTTTCCTAAAAGTAGAAAGAATTATATTATATACAAACATTACTCAATCAAAGTATTTATTAGATAAATTATATGATGTTCAATCGAGCGTACTTTTATTAGGAATAAAAGAGCTGGCTATTGGAAAGCACAATATTCCTGTTTATTATGCTTGTTTATCCAATAAGACAAACATAATTAAAGGCTTGCAACATTTGACTAATAAATAAATATAAACAAAATTGCTGCCACCTGTGGTGCAGCCTAACTGTCTATGAGTGAGTGTGACTATATGATTCAATGATAATTATTTAAAGATAACATATCAAGTTATTAATTCGGTTTTGTTTTTCTTCTCAATCTATATGACATGCCATCACTGAGAGCAGGTACACTCTAATACAAAATATATTTATTTACAGATGTTTTTTCTCTTGAATGACAGGCACAATATTTCAAGCCAAATCATGAAATGATCAAATTTAATATCAAGACAGACTTTCTTTTTCATGTTAAACTGAGAAGACAGATTGTCAATTGGTTATCTGACTGACAGCACCAATCCAGTTCTATTACCATTTAATGCTGAACCACACTTCAGCCAAGAATTATAGAGTTCATGCCACATCACTGTTTGAGACAAAAGATGGCTAGAGGAAAGTATAATCTATATTTAAAAAATCTTTAGGGAAATTAAGATACCATTATGTTTCTTGTTGTCAGTGATGTTTTATTCTCAGTCTGTATGTTGCAATTTAGCTGCAAATGCAAAATAGACAACTGATTCCAAAATGCAGTATTTAAACGGGGCTTGTATACAAATTTGAGTGAGTAATTTTTACTCATTTTAGATGGTTCTCCTGTGTGCATATATATATAGTACACAAATGTGGGAAAAGAAAACAATCACTTGCTTGTGTCCCTTTTTTCTATGTTTTTATAGCCTTTTTATTGTTCTAATGAAACAAATTAGATTTCCCCCTTATGTGATCTCATATATGTGGATACCCTCTGCTACCTCTTTTGCTCATCTTCTTTGACGAGGATTTCAGCTGAAGTATTAACAGCTCTAAAAACCTATGTCGACTTTTCAAACAAATAATATAATATGGGATGAACTGTCAAGTTGTGCTTTTAAGTTTTAACTCTTAAGTCTTTCTTTTTTATTATATGGCACCTGCAAATGCCAAATGTAGACTAAAATTGTAAAGTTAAATAATAAAAGGGACAAAAAGGACATACAGGTATGTAGTGTAACGGGTTTGACACTTGTGCACGGGTGGCACAGACACACGGACACGAGGCGAGGTCTTATGGAAAAAAGGGTCATTTTATTGGGAATTATGGGGAAGGAAATGGTTAAGGGAGGGAGGAAGGGAAAGAGAGAAGGAAAGAAAGAAAGAGGGGAGTGCCCAGGTGGCATGCGGTCCTGCATGCTTCCATAACGGCAACCTCTTCCGCTTACACGAGCCAAGACGTACCAAGCTTTCTCTGTGCGTGGCCACAGGTGGGAATCTCTCCTGGATGTCCTTCAGCTAGACAGCATTCCCTGGCTGGGATCGGGTGCCCTAACGCAGTCCTCTCTGCGGCCTTTTCCTTTTCGGCAGCAGGAATGCGAAGGAGGGCTCTACGTGGGAGTGAATGTTCCATGGGAGCTTGAGCAGTTCCACCGTGTGACTCTTTGCTGTGCTTCCGGACCTCAGACTAAACTCCGTGCTTTGCTTTTATGATGCGGAGAAAGCCTGAGGTCCATTCGTCCTAACATGCATGGGGGGGTGCCTATGTAGGGAGCCTACCAAATCGAGGCACACTCGATGACATTGCCCCTCCCTCAGCTCCGAGCTCAGCTCACCATTGCCGCTGGCCCTGCCCGTCCGTGGGTAAGACCTCAGCCTCGTTAAGGACTCGATCCAAGGTCTGTGTCGGGTGCCCAGGTGCCCCTGTGCCAGCATTCTCCACCAGTATAACAGGTTCGACCCTTGTGCATGGGTGGCACCATAGGGTCTTACCCTCATTCCCGTAAGACCATTATGCACACACAGTAGAAACTGGTAAGGATGTAGTATTGTCTCCCTTGATATGGAGCTGTTTTATGGATGTGTTAAAAAAGCCAGCTGAAGAGGGCTCAAAGCAAGATGCAGGAAGAACTAAAAAAAAAATAATCAAAGAATGTATTAATGACAACACTGACCAGTTAACAGTCTAGCTACAGTAATACCTCTTGGGGCCTTCGTTGACATACTACAAGCATAGTGTAGACAGGAAAGATGCTGACAGGATGCTGCTCTGAGTTGTTTTTGGGATGTTACTGTGTTGTCGTGCTATGGTCCTCAGACCATGGTGCTGACATCAAGACTGCATTAAGTTTATAATGCAGTATCTGCTGATACTTATCACGCTTATGGTGTGCATGCAGCAGGTGATTAGCATGTCTTTAACATTCAGAAAATTTAGTATGAATACGGGATATAATTCCTCACAGCATCAATTTGTGAAAAGCACTGCCCATCACAATACTCATACCATCTTACACTCATATACTCTCAATACTCATACAATCTCATTGGACCTGGTGAACTCAATCTTTTCAGACATAGTAAGGATATGCACATAAACTCACACAAACCGTAACCCAAGCTAAGGGTCAAATCTGGCAGCTTAACACCTTGAGGCAACAGTGCTTCCCACTGCACCACTGCACAGACTGAGAAAGCATAAACATTCTTTTTCAGTTCGGGGCAATGATTTCCTTGTTTAATGATGAAATCTGTAGGGATTTCAGCTACGTCCTTCCCTGTTCTACCTTTGTGTAGTAAGTAGTGTCCTTCCTTTACAGCTCCAGGGTCTAGGTTCAATCATGCATTAGGCTGATTGGTTGTGTGGAATTTTTGTGCATCTTTTGTTAAGAACTTGGCTGAGATAAATTGCCCCTAAATGTGTATGAATATTGTATGCCCAGCACTCCGTGCGAGAATGGTGTCCCATAATTAGCCTTTCTCCAACAAAAATAAAGATGGGAATAGTGCAGTAGTTGTGGACTTGATGCAGGTCTAAGTTAATACAAGACTAATTATCATGCCACACACACACACACACACACACACACACACACACACACACACACACACACACACACACACACACACACACACACACAGGGGTTGGACAATGAATTTTCATCATATGAAATGGTTTCCATATGAAACTGATCTAAATCAAATGGATTTAGATTAGCTGACTGTGGAGGCCAAGTCATCTGATGCAGCACCCCATCACTGGACAAACAGCTATTACATAAGAGTTCACGGTCCTGTTGGAAACCAAATGATGGTCCCATTAAGTGCAAACCAGATGGGATGGTATGTTGTTGCAAAATTGAACAAATCTGTGGTCACCATGCTGGTTAAGTATGCCTTAACCTCTAACTAAGTCAATCAACAGTGTCGACAGCAAAGCACCATCACACCTCCTCTTTGCACATTCAATAAAATTTTATTCAAGCAGCGCTTTTAACAATGGCCATTGTCTCAAAGCAGCTTAACAATACGAAAATAATTTTATGGAAACGTGTAGGACAAAGTAAATATGTATAAATGATTGTCCCTGATGACCAAGACAAGGGCGGCGGCAACGCTGGCAAGAAAAAAACTCCCTGCAATGGCAATAGGAAGAGAGCAGGAACTTTTCAGTCACCATCTCTACATCAACTAAGAAAGACAGTTTTCCACTGATCTAGTGTCCATTCCTTGTGTTTCTTGGCTGAAACAAATCTCTTCTGCTGGTTGTTCATCTATATGGTAATGGTGAAGGTATGTAAGTAATGGTTTCTTTTCTGAAATTTGACCAAGGAAGGGTTGAATCATGCAGTCTCCTCTGAACTCTTAATTTCTATGGGCTCTGATCTGAGGTGCTGTAAATTAGCAGTTTCTGAGGCTGGTCATTCTAATGAACTTATTCTCTGCAACAAGGGGAGCTCTTATATATATATATATATATTCTACCTATTGGGTCTTTCCGAAGGCATTCTCTCTCTTCTCTCTTCTCTCTCTCCTCGCTATATATATATATATATATATATATATATATATATATATACATACAATGTATATCACTCAGATAGATGCATTTCCATAACATGCCGACAGACCGCATCCTCCAAAACATCTGAAACAATTTCATGGCTGAGACAGCAAGCACATTCCCTAAACACTGCTCTGGCCTGTTGTCAGTCAATGGGCTGACACGAAAGGGCATGTTTAAAGTCTGGATCTCAGGAGAGAAAGCTGTTCGCTTTCAGCTCCCAAAATTTTGATCCTTATCTCAATTCAGACCCTAGCACTGTACAATCAAGGGAATTTAGCCAGGGAATTGTCTGGGTCAATTGTGTCCTGTACTGAATACTGGCTGAAGGGCAGCACAGTCTAATGAATGCCAAATTACCCCACATGCACCTGCCCTTTCTCATCACTCAGTTAATGCAGTAGAAAAAGGGATGCTTTGAATGCTTTTTGGACAAAGTGCAGGCTTTCTTTTCACTTACAGTATGTGGGGGGGAAAAATCATAGTGGGTGTCAGTCTTTGTAACAATTGCCTTTCATGACAGGCAGTACACATTATTCATGTATACCTATATTTAGACATTAGAAGATCAGACGTTCAGTGTAGAAGGCCAATAGATCACGACTTTTAGTATAGTAAAAGACAACAACATAAGAGATGTGAATGTCTTCAGTGACATGCTGAGGTGGGCTGTTTTGAGTCATTGGTGTGAAACAGGTGGGAGAGTGCCCTCTTATGTAAATCTTGCTTAAATTTAGCATGGAGAGGTTTTATAGGTGTCATTTTTGATCAGGAAAAAAAACGCTCTTTATTTAAACAGTGTAGAAAATATGCATAAATGTGACTTCATTCACATTCATACATAAATCACACCACCCACGTAAATACAGTACCTTCACCTTCTACTGTAACAGGAACACCTGCAGCCCTGCTCATTCATGTAATTATCCAACCAATTATGTGGCATCAGTATTATTCATACAATTCTGAACATACAGGTCAAATAAGCATCAGTTACTGCTCACTGGAAATGTCAGAATAAAGAAACTAACCACATCTTTGTGACTTTGCTCATGTTTATGTACATCAGAACTCACACACACACACACACACACACACACACACACACACACACACACACACACACACACACACACACACACACACACACACACACACACACACACACACCACATGTTTACACAAAAATATAATTAATCAATCAATCAGTCAAATCAGTGAAATGGAATGGAAATGTTAATGTTAAATCCATGTTAAATGTTAATCCAAATCGCCACTTTGTACAACAACAGTGATCAGAAATGCACTTGCCTAATGAACACATATTTTCAGCTGTCTGATAAAGAAAAGCACCTCTACTACACGCACTACTCATGTGCTATAACACCTGTTGCACAATACTTATTATCCAAAGCACAACCTGGCTGTTGGTAAAAACACTTTCCACTTACATGGTTACTGTACGTGTGATTAACTTTTCAGAATTAGGAACACTCAGGTATGAGGGGAACACTGATGTATTGTAATTGTAATTTTTACATTTTAATGACATCTCACCCATGATAACAATCAGCCATTACATTAACACCATAAACCATGAACACATTAATTTGTTATAATTTACATACATGTACCAGTCAACTGGTGACAGGACCCCAATGCTCACCCATGCCCATAGGTAAGAAAGGCTAGCTGTCCAGTCTGATCCCACAGAAAAGCCAATGCAGCACCAGTTGCCAAAAAAGTCAATGCTGATAACGAAAGAACACACAGTCCACAAAAAGACCACCAACTCAGCCTCCAATCTCCTCAGATTCCAATCGGATTGTACCATGAGATGCACCTGGGCCAGAGCCACCCTGATGGCACAAGGCGAACCTAAAAATAACAGACATAATATTTTGCATTGTAATTTTACAGCTGATTGTGTATATAAATATGTACATATACTGTAAATGTTGTCATGTAAGAACCGTATCAGTCTAAACCCTGCCACTGTTCAATCATCTCCTTTCTGTCAGTATTTACAAAGATAAAGTTACACATTTAAAGTGAAACACTTCCTAAAATGTAAAAAAAAAAAAAAAAAAAAAGATTAAATGTGGCCTGTAGATTAAATCATTGTTTTAGAAAGATTGTTAGCTAGTTACAGTATTTTTTCTATCTTTACTGGCAAGCTGAATGTTATGTACTGCATAAATGCGTCATAGATTCTTTTATCCATTATTGCTTGATTCGTCCATCGCACTTTGATGCGCTTACCGGCCGGTGTTCTGAATTGGGGGAGTGACAAACACACATGTAAACATGATGTGCCTGAGGTTCTCTGTTTATTCAGCAAAGAGAGCCTATTTAAGCTTTTGGCCACATGCTGTGTGTCATTTTGTCCCATACATCAAAAGAACAAGTCATTAACATGTAAGTCATATTGAGACCTGGAGACAGACAGACGATGGGAAACACATTAACATTTCCAGGTTAGACAAAGGAGTCATAGCAGACACAAGCTATTTCTGTAACGGCGCACGCATTGCAAAGGGCCGAACTGTGCAAACGAGACAAGGCAAAAGATCCAGCCACAGTCTTTGTAACAAGCTGGCAAGACAAAGACTGAAGGAGCAGCATGCTGCGCGATTGGCATGCGTGCTTGCTCTCAGTTAAAGTGTTAAACACATAAATCCTCAGAAAGGGTGAATGCCCCAAGAGGATCAACAGTTGATTTTTTGTTTGTTCATTCAGTCTCGAGGAGACGGCAGAGCTTTGTTTATTTTATGTTTTCAGTTTTCTTTAGTTTCTTTTTTTTTTTCTAATTAACAATCCTATGCTATCTCCCAATGGGAAGGTCTCCCCGTGCATGTCATGAGCACTCTCACGTCTCCTTTTTGTTAGCCCCCTCAGAAGCTCAGAAGCAGAATGCATAAGGGCACTTATAAATTTTATTTTATCTCATGGTGAGGCTCTCTAATCTGTACCACATAACAATCTTATGTACTGTATATGTGTCTGAACATGGGCTATTAGAAGTATTTCCATATAAGGAATCAGGAAGCATAAATGTGAAGGTTATTTTATGAGAATAAAGGCATGGGAAAGTTTACATAATATCAGAAAACCTTACGAAAACTCAACATACTGTAACGCTATTAGCATTTATGCGAGTACTGATGTGTATTAATATTTAAATAATGTGCAATTTAAATCCTTACTATGCACACATGTGACTTCGTTCTGAAAACATGCAATTATATTTAGTCATTGGGTCTTTGTACAACACAGAAAGTTTGTTGAAAAAAAAAGAAGAAAGAAACACACACACACACACCGACATATACACAGACACATAGTACGTGAATCTCATGTTGTGATGGAGCTCTTGACTGATTGACTTAGAATAATTTAGGCCCAAGTCTCTCTGTTACTGTAAAGAGTTCAATCCAATGAGTATGCAAGTCTTGTATGGCATGTGGCCATAACCATAATCGATATTGCTGTAAAGCAGAGGCAAGCCAAAGCAGCATGAGAGATCCTTCCACACTGTGGTCTTGTCAAAGAGAGCAAGGAAAATATTGCACTCGTAATAGGCCACCAGAGGATTGCCCAGAAATACAGTCGAGTCACTTGGGATCGAGGAGTCACTAATCTGAGGAATCGACTGCCTGGGTTAGTTTGTTGTCACTCAATAGGTGAAACGTCTTGTAAAATAGGGAGCTGTTACTTGTATAAATAACCATCTTATATCTTGTTACAATTAAATATCACATAGTTTTAATATATAATTTATGCAGAAGCCTGAACGATGGCCTGCCTTTGCATTTGTGAAGGAAGAAATACAAATAAAATAAATGATTTGAGTACACTTCAGGAGGGTTGTGAAAAGAGTAATAAAATGCTAGTGGGCTTATGCATTAATTAGAGGGACCATTAAGTCATGGCAAAACTCTCACTAACTCATGGCTATTAGACTGTAAATATACTATTAACTGCATACAGTACATTAAAATATCTTGACTTTCTTTGCTGAGCCTTAATTTCACTAGCCCTACTTGCTAAGATTTATATTTCAGAATACAGTTATCTTCTGAAAAAGAAAAATCAGGTCACTTAAATTGCAATTAATTGCCATATTAATGTACCATACTGTACGTCTCAAGATCTGTGGTTCATGAAGACAGTCTAAAAAAGGTTCTCAGTAAAATCATTCCGAACACCATCCTTTTCAATCGTCTACCTCGACATTGATTATCTTATTTACTTATGCATAAAACAAAATGACTTTCAAACTATACAGGAGTGAATTAAAAATGATTTCTTGGATTGTCTAAGAAGAGGCCTACTGTAAATGTCGAATTAAACAGAGAGGACTGATATCCAAGGGTGTTGTGATCTTGCATGACAATGCACATCTGCATAAAGCATCCTCTCTATAGTCCTGATCTGATCTTGCCTGTTTGGTCCCCTGAAAGCAGCCCTGCGAGGATGAATATTTACTTCTAATGAAGAAGTGAGAGCAGAGGTGCATTTTTTCATTTTTAATGAAAGAGTACAAAAGCTCATTGGCACATGAACAAAGTATAATAAAAAGTTAGAAGATTATGTGGAAAAACTGTTTTTTTTTTTTTTTTCAAAAAGTTAAATAAAATTAATTTTACATGCAGAGTGCACATAGTCTTTGCACCTCACCATCGTAAGTAAATAAATAAATAAATAAATAAATACATTTCACAATGGAAAATAAAATCTCTCTAATTATCAGCATCACCTACAGGGTCCGCCTCATCACCCAAGTCTTCACTCGCATTTAAATACGAGCCACGCAGGTGCGATTTCTTTAAGACTGCAAGGGAAGCACAGCTTCCCCTATAATGTCACAAAATTAATGGTCAAATTATGTACTATTGTATTAACATTTTATTGACTAAAAATTCCCATAGCGTCACAGTGCATTTCCCTGTTGAAGCCCAGCGTCCATTGACTTCAATGCGGCTGCTTTGAACATTTTTTTTCAGTGCTTTGAAACTAGACGGTCATTGGATAAACACTGCGACTATGTCCCGCCCACGGACGCTCAGCGTCTCTGGGGGTGAATGAGGAGTGGGCTGGCCCGGATGCCGAGCTTCTGCGTGGTGATTGGAGGGTCTGTCGAAAGACTGCATCTCCTTTTGACTGACAGCAATTTTGTACTATAAGGAATCGCTGAAGTCCCATCGCGGATTTCTGAAGTTCAGTCGAAATAAAAAACTGCTGCAACCTATTTCTTTATATTTGCTTGGCGAAATTGCTTGATTTTCATCATACATTACATTGAGAGGACACTGGTCAAGTCACTGGAAAAGACGCCTAGTTGGTACGACAGGGTCACAGACCATTTTCGTGAAAAGGAACGTAGGCAAAATTTACTTTTAAATAAATAGACAATTTTATGATGTAGGCCGAAAATTAGCTTTCCCTATTTGACAGACCAGTAGCCGCCACTGGAGCCAGTACCTTATTACTGGTAAATACTGTTCTGTAAGCCAAAATGCATCCATTTATGTCTTTTAAACAACCTGAATTATATGTTGTTACAGTATCAAATTAAACTGATCAGACCCATATACATATACACTCATAATATAGCCGTGTTTGACACCCAACCACCCCCACCCCCTAACCCTGTTTTGTGTGTTTTTTTTTTTTTTTTTTTTTCTAATTCTTTGGTGTATTTAAGTTCTGGGTGTTGAGTTCATGTTTGTCTTTCATCACGATTAAGTCCTGGACAGTCAATAGAAAATAGGGTGTCAGTTACAGTGAAACCAGATGAGGTTCTCCCTAAGGCAAAAAGGCACCTTGTTGACCTTTATTTGCAGCTGGGCTTTGAAGGTCACCTCATTAATCTCCACCTGGAGGTAGATTGTGAAGAACCCTTTATTGACCTCCACCTAGAGCTCAAATGTAGAGGTCGCCGTTTTGACGTCCACCTGAAGCTGGGTTGTGAAGTTTACCTTATTGATCTATGCTTGAAGATGGACTCTAAAGCTCAACTTGTTGTCTTCCTGGTGAATAGTGTGTTAGCTGGAGTTATGTGGCTGCAGCTGATAAGCAGCCTCCTCGGCTAAGCTTAAAACTCAAAAGTGTACCTTAAGTAGACTATGTTATATTACCAAAGGTACACAGTTGTAGCAAGTCATTTATGTAGTGTAATACTTAACATCATTGTTATATGTAACTACACAATACAATTCAATAATATTTTATTTGTATAGCACTTTTAACAGTTGTCATAGTTGCAAAGCAGCTTTACACAATCAAAAGAAATGATGGATGTTTGTATGAAATGTGAATGTGTATGAATCAAAGTGATTAGCTAGTCCCTGATGAGCAAGCCGAGGGTGACGGTGGCAAGGAAAAACTGGCACTAGGAAGAAACCTTGAGAGGAACCAGACTCAACATGGAACCCATCCTCATTTGGGTGATAATAGATAGCAGGGATTGATCTGCAGTCATACTGTGTGTTAGGCAGCTGGAAGTTCAATATAACAGTTGATGTCTAAGTTAATATGTAGTCTAGTTTATTATTGGTGACTCAGGTAGACTGTAGGAAATCCCAGTCCTGAACTACCAAGCGACTGCAGTCACAAGTCCGCAGAGAACAGCTGTCATCATCAGACGAGGCCAGGACCATCTACATGGTAAAGTGGAACCGTCCCAAGTCAACACACACACCCCAAACAGACCACACTGGGGATCCATGTGATGAGATATCCCACCAGAAGTGGCGCACCAGGATGAGTCAGACAGTTCAAGAGGGCAGAGGGGGTCTGGATCACTGGCATCTCGGGATATCAGACACTCAGAATCAATATAATCAAATCACATCAGAGTTTAACTTAGTTAGTAACCTAGTGATTAGTGTAAGGATCTATCCAATGATGGAATCTTCAAAGTGCTTTTGTAAGTCGCTCTGGATAAGATCATCTGCCAAATTAATAACAGTAAATTATGTTCTTATATGAAACGCAAAGCAAACAGGTAACAGGACATAGAAAATTAAGATAAACTTTGCATGCTGGTATGGACTAGAGCTAACTGCTAATGATAACACATGCAAGAAAAACATGAACCCAACAGCCAGAACTTCATTAGACCAACCATTTAGAAAAAACGACATAGTGCATGGGAGTGATGAGCACTGTATTGCAGTGACTCCATGGTGCTTTTTGACATCATCTACTGCAAGTATATATGATACTATAAATATAATGAATTTGATAGTCATAAACGGTCACAATTATAATAGCCATGGTAATTTGCTGTTTTTGCAAATTTGTCTAATTTAACTTGCAGTGATTTCATCCCACCAGCCTACAGACCACTAAACAAAGTGCAAATTCTAGAAATCCCATAAAATAGAGAAACAGCTCAAAGCAAGAAAGCTTTTATCTACACATAAATTTAATGCGCTAATGAATAGGATTTGTAGTGAATGTGCAGATATGAATAATTTTATTTTATTTTTATTTCATTATTATATCTTTTAGAAATGCTATTAAAATTGCATGCATTAAGTTTAAAAATAAATGTGAAAAAGATCCCGGATGAGTCATGAGACAAATCATATTATAATGTATGCTGCCTTTAAATAATGTTTCACTCTAGACTTACTGCATGTTTTTTCCAACACCAAAATGTAATATTATTGGTTAAGTAAAAATCACGTGTGAAAAAAAAGATTTAAGGTCACAGTATTTTTATTGACACTTTCATATTGAAGCTTAATACAGTAAAATACAAAATAACAAAAATATACTTACTTATACTAGCATGTTGCATTTACATTGCACCTTACTCAACTATTGTTGTCAATTATTGTTATCATTTATTTTGTTGAAACACTTATATATTTGATACATTAATATGTTTACTGTATATATTTTATAAGTTTATGTTTTGTATTTTCTATTATACAGCAGTTAGTTGTGGCCGAGTAATCAGATTGGACAAGGAATATTCCATGGGTGCTAATATAGAGCATAACAGAATTGGGACATTCAACTATATGCATAACTCCATGTCATAAGTGTTCTAAAAATTGTGATGAGACAGACACATATGAAAATATTTTGTAGGACAAAGCTATCAATTTCTGGGTTACTTTTTTTTTTTTTTTTTTTTTTTTAAATCGATGTTATCTGATATTTTAACATCACGTTAATCTGGTAGGTAAACAGGGAATCATCGGGCAATTGTTCTGTTTTCTTTCTTTTTTTTTTTTTTTCAGCTCCAAAATACAAATTCAACACAATTATGAATAGAAATGCATAGTAACCGGATATCAGTTAGTGGTATTTCTGCCATCTGCTTTTGTGGCTGATGTCAAGGTAGTCACATGTCTGCAATATGTCAGTAATAGCCCTTACGGAAATCCATATATTGGACCCAGGATGTACAGAAATAGGCAAGTGCTCTGAGAAATCACTAGATCACACACATACTTTACAGGATTAAACAGGAGTACATCATTATTAATGAATGTCCTTATTATGTCAGTACATCATTATTCAAAGCATGTACCCACTGGATCAACTGCTCCTTTATAGAGTGTAGGATGAAAACCTTCTTTGGGGCACTTCAATCAGTAAAGATTCAGTAAAATGATGTTGCAGGAATTATGCATCTGGAATAAAGAATGGATTGTTTAGGTTGGAAATAAAGTAATAAGGGCATTTGTTGTAACAGTCTTAGGTCTAGGTTGGTATGTCAGATAGAATCAAAAGTGAATAAAAAATAAGACGCATCTTCCTTGATTCCTTGAAGTGTCTGTACAAATTGGTATATATTTTTTATTTTTCTCTGCTGGGTTGAGCTTCCAATAATACAACAGTATACACAAGAGAATAAGCTTGGAGGGTAGGCATGCCACTGTGACAGGATGTTATTCTCTGATGCATCAACTGCTTGCACAAATGGTAAGGGTGGATCTGGGTGATAATAATAAAGAATACTAAACTTGCCCTTGGGGGTATTGAATGCACTAGTGGCTAATTCATTTTACTTAGGGCTTTGGAGGCGTTTCTCTGAGCAGCCACTGAATAAAATACTTACATGGAATTTGTGAAAAACCTAGCAGTCTTAGCAGTTCCTTGATGTTATAGGGTTGAGGCCATGAGGGGACAATTATTCTATCATCTGTTATGGGCCTCTCGAGTATATGTGCTGTATCCAAAAAAAAAAAAAAAAAAAAAAAGCTGATGGATGATCAATCTGTGTCTGACTACCACTTATTTCAAGCACAGTGCAATAGGGTTTTTAACAGACTAAAACACACTATGCCATGGGTTCATCTGTGTCACCTATTGTGTTTAATCTTTTAATGGGAAAAGGGAGACCTGCACTTGTTTACACAAATTACACCCAGCCATATCATATGTGGATGACACCAGAATCCAAATTAAAGCACAGGTGCTAAAAACTTTCATCACACACATAACTCATGTTCTCAACAGTAACGTCAGGTTCACACAGTCGCATGTTACAGGATACCTGAATTGTGGAATACACAATCAAGAAGACATAACGTTCAGAATTATACAGTAAACTAATAATGGGAGTCGTTAACCATGTCACAATCAATCATTGGTTTGAATGAACCAATTGAAGATTGGTTAATAATTTGGTTTAAACATGCAGAACAATTCTTCATTGATTAGTTTTTTTTGTTAAGTATGTCGATCAAAAACAAATCAAAATTGAGCTATGTATAGTAAATTACAATACTGTTACTTATAACTTTCAAAAATGTTGTCATAATTTTTTCCTGCTCTGCACGCCAACAGTGAAGTGTGCCTCCTGTAACATGAGTACAATGTGAATTATTGGATCCAAATTTCAAAACCGACGTTCCATGCAAAAATGCACTTTAAAGGCGTATAAAGCTTCTTCAGTCCCACTGAGCTATATCTATTATCAAGTTGATATCTTTCAGTTGTGGTGTATTTAGAACAAATCTAATCCCTTTCTTTCCTGACATGCTATAAGTCTAGTTCCAGCTAGCCATAAAAAATTGTGTTGTGAGCATGTTCAGTTATTGCAATATACAGTCTTATGCAAACATTTAGGCACCCTTTGATAAATAATAAATTTTGATGATTTTTTAATTGAAAAGATCTTAACACAGTCTCTTGAAAACTGAAAAAAAGCACAATATTTTCAGCAAACATTGGTGCATAGTTACTTTTTATGCCATAAATTGAACAAAGATATATATATATATATATTATTGTGTCACTGTGCAAAAGTTTGGGCACCCCACATAATCATTTATTAACACCTCCCCTGGCAGATATCACAGTTTGCAAATGCTTTTTATAGCCAACTAAAAGTCTTTCAATTCTTGTTCTTGGGATTTTCTCCAATTCTTCCTTGAAAAAGGCTTCTAGTTCTGTAATATTCTTTGGTCGTCTTGAATGCACAGCTCTTTTAAGATCTACCCACAAATTTTCAATGATGTTTAAATCAGGAGACTGTGATGGCCGTTCCAAAACCTTCAGCTTGTGTCTCTTGAGGTATTCCATAGTGGATTTCAAGGTATGTTTAGGATCATTGTCCTGTTGTAGAAGCCGTCCTCTTTTCAGCTTCAGCTTTTTACAGATGGTGTGATGTTTGCTTCCAGAATTTGCTGGTATTTAGTGGAATCCATTCTTCCTTCCACCTGTGCAATGTTTCCTGTGCCACTGGCTGCAACAGAACCCCAAAGCATAATAGATCCACACCCATGCTTAATAGTTGGCAAGGTGTTCTTTTCAGGAAATGCTGCTACTTTTTTTCTCTAAACATGCCTTTGTTGATTGTCTTTCTGACCAGCATATGAGCAGGTCTCTCTGAGAGTTTTTTTGGTCTTCCAGATCTGATCTTGTCCTCCACAGTTCCCCTGAACTGCCATCTCTTAATTACATTTCTCACTGTGGAAGTGCAAGCCGACAACGCTTTGATATCTTCTTACAGCTTCTCCTGCATTGTGGGCATCAATAACTTTCATTTTTAGAGTCTTACACAGCTGCTTAGAGGAACCCATGATTGTTGATTGTCTGCAAGTGTGTGCACAAGGTTTGAAGAGTCAAAGTATTTGTAAAGCTTTGAAATTGGCTTTTAATAATGACAGCTGTTTGCATGCATCAGTTTCAACAAACTGATTAAGGCCTGAAACCTTGTAAAAATAATCTCAGACTCTGGAACTCTTAGGGTGCTCAAACTTTTACACTGTCCATAATAATGTTTTTATTTTTTATTTTTGCTCAATTTATGGCATAATTAGTAACTATGCATCAGTGTTTGGAGAAAATATTATGCATTCTTTCCATTTCCAAGAGAGACTGTGGTAACATCTTTTCAATTACAAAAATCACCACGATCTGTTATTTATCAAGGGGTGCCTAAACTTTTGCATAAGACTGTATGCATGCACATTTCTGCTACACAGCATGTGCCCAAGTATGCAGTATGCAAAATAATAAATAAAAAAATATGCATCATGGTTTATTTTAAAACTTATTGCTTTTTTCATAATGAATCGTTGGAAATTGTTTATTTGATATACTGTATGTTGACAATTATTCCATCAATACAGTAAACCTACACATGAATTAATATATACTCTTTGACACACGCCACCCTCTAGAGCACAAATGGAAGTAATCACAGCTCAAGCATAAACATTACTCAAAACCTGTACCTATTCAAACTTGACTTTCAAATCCACAAAGAGGTCTAGTTGAAGCACTTCCACAAGAGATAGAGAGTTAAAGTACAAAAAATGGAGCAACATTGTCATTTCATATTTTAATGGAGTATCAGAAAACCTCAGGAGTTTGGACAAACAGAGCATACTGTACCTGGATCTTTCAAACACAGCAACACACTGAGGCAGAATCTTGTTCACCTCTAGGGCAAAACACCCAAACATAAACAAATCATTGTAGTTTCAGCAGTCCGGTGCACTGAGAAAAATACAAAAATAAAATATATATATATATATTTTTTCACAAATTCATAGTGCAAAACTCGAAAGCTCCTCAAGGCCAAACAGTCCATTTGACTTTAAAAGACACTTCTTTTTTCTCTGTATGTTCTTATGTCTGTCCAACTTAGCGTAAACAAGACAAAAGATTCTCTACCTTGCAAAATTGTACAGTATTTCTTTGTATTAATAGGTTAGGCAGTGCATTATGCCATACAGAACGACAGGCAGAATGTACATGGGATTCAACCTAAAATAATAATTGTAATAAAAGTATGTAGTGGTGTAGTGGTTAGCACTGTCGCCTTGCACTGCCAGGGTCTGGGTTCGATCCCCGGCCAGGCTCGACTCCCGTCTCTGTGTGCATGGAGTTTGCATGTTCTCCCCGTGCTTGGTGGGTTTCCTCCGGGTGCTCCGGTTTCCTCCCACAGTCCAAAGACATGTAGGTTAGGCTAATTGGCGTTCCCAAATTGCGCGTAGTGTGTGAATGAGTGAGTGTATGTGTGTGTTTCTGTGCCCTGCGATGGATCGGCACCCTGTCAAGGTTGTCCCTAAGTCTCCTGGGATAGGCTCCAGGCCCCCGTGACCCTGAATACACGATTAAGCGGTATAGATGATGAGTGAGTGAGTGAGTATTGTAATGTCATGTTTGTCGCATTGTCACCTTGGCGATCTTGTTTGCACATTTGCACATGCATTTTATGTTGTCTCTTTTGTATAAAAACATAGATAGCTCCCTGTTAACTAAAATCTGTCTTGTCTCAGGTAACCAGCTAATTAGGCTTCTAAGTTAACTAGTTAGTTTTCTGTTAATTTATGTTGTAAATTTATGTTACATGTAGCATCTTGGTCCTGGAGGAACATTGTTTCGTTTCACTGTGTACTAACTGTATATGGTTGAAGTGACAATAATTTGACTTGACTATTTGACTTGACTTGACTAATATCATTGATTACATTAAAGCTGATTTTCAGCATTAATATTTTAATAATTTCTAAAAACTCTTGATCTGTCAATGCTAATTATTATATAGAATAGTGTAGTATACATGATACTGTATGCATTTGTATGCAATGCCTATACCATATATATTCAGTAAAATTCTGAATATGTGCAGAATACTAAAAATAGCTACATAAATTGTTTGATTTTTAACCTAGAGTGTTTCCCTCTAGCAATGCAGTATATGTATGTGAAAACCAGTTACCTTGAAAAAAAAAAAAAAAAAAAAAACTCTAAATTGCTTAGAAATTTGTAATCCTGCCCTTTTATATATCTCAACATTCATTGTCAGTATAAAACATAATTAAGTGTTAGACAAACCACCATATACAGTGCATTGATGAAGTAAGGAAGAGAATGTGTGCATTATGCATTGCACTCCATTCCAATATGACTCATGGAACATTGAGGAAGAAGTTATCAAAAGTAACAAACTCCATAAAAATAAACCGACAGAAAAAAGAGGTATAGCCTGAGGGGAACTATAATCATTTTGAAAGGGAGTGATGGGTAATCTACTCCTCCATGGATGGTCCCAAGCCCAGCTGCAAAAGGAAGAGCGTTTGGCATCAGGCTAGCAACCCTACCCCCCAAAAAGCCAAGCACTATGGAAACAGCGAATAGAAACCAGATAACCCGCAATGAAGATGGACACTCTCCTGTCATGGTTGTAGATCAAAGCCCCTCGGCCACCCATCACCCGATGCATGGCCCATTCTTCAAAGCAAAGATACAAACCAAGATTGGAACTCAGAAGGGTAAGAACACTATTTTAATGTAGAAAACTGGCATGACTTCTCACGCTAGAGAAACCTCGACACCCAAGGAGGAACCAGGTCTAAGCAAGATGGATAACCATTAATGCATACTGGAGTTTGATGGGCTTATCAGTATGAGAATAGAGTATACATGAAACAAATGTGAAGTGATGGTTTTATATTACTTCTAGCTTCTGAGCTGTGGTCATAGCATAATTGTGAAATTACCTAAAAAGCTAGAGTGGTCATATTTGGAGTAGTTTGTTTTATATGAGAGACCATACCTTTCTGACTGTCTTTTGATAAGTTATTCTTGAACTCGGCTTTGATGTTCCTGTTTGATGCACAATTCAAATCTATGCTGTATGCTTATTCTGCTTTTATTGTATTATTTTAGTCATGTATTTTTTTAATCAAATGTATTTTGATTGAATCATGTTTAGTGTGGATTAGTCTGTGTACTACTACTACTACTACTACTACTACTACAGTTAATACAACTACCATCATCAAATACCTAATAAATAATAAAAAAAAAATGGATGTACTGTCTTTGATCAGATCTTTATTTCGTAGTTCACTATAGTGATCCATAGGTTTCATCTGCCAACTTTGCCATTATAGTGAGTAGCCTCTAATTTTTTATGGCTATTTTCTTAACAGCTATTTTGCAATATGTAAAAATAAAGCTGAAATTACTGATGTTTTATCATGTACTGCTGAAATTACTGATATTTATGGTATTTTGGCCAATACATTGTTAAAACTCTGATGGATTCTGGTGAACTGTAAACATTTCTTGTAAGTAATGTCTTTGGAAGAAATTTCAAAGAAGCGCAAAATCATGATCCCAAATGATGCCAATTCATTGTTATAAGTCTAAGCATTGCAACATAAAATTAAGTCAGTGGAATATATTGAAAGTTATTCCATAAATTGATTTATTTTCTTCCCTTGTGGCGTGGACATATTCTAGAATGACAAAGATTCATCAGGCTCAAACTGTGAAGGCGTGGTTCTGGGAGCATGAGGAATAATTTTCACATGTGTTGATGATGAACAAGTCTAGTTCCCTTTCAAAAGCTACACTCAATGCTGCGTGAAAACGCTATGGGAACATCTCTTTGTTGCCCGGTTGTGAAGCCTGTGCATGTCAAACCCGCCGAATACCTTCGGCTTATAACCTGTGCCAGGCATGACGTCACCGAATAAGGTGCACCTGCAGGTTATAAATAGGAGTGAACCGGAAACATCCTCAGATCTTTTTGTCTTCAGGACCGCTTTGTGTTTGCGTGTGCATGTACAAGCCGTAGCGAAAGCGAAATAAAAATAACAGCATTAACTCACCGATATGGCGAGTTTGTCGAGTGCTTGGGAAGAACACGCTCGCCTCGGGCTTCAGGGAGAATGTGAGTACTGCTATCTTCTCCTTATTAAGGCGCGCGGCTCGCTTTCTTTAAAGAGAAACCGCGAGCCGCGGCGCATTCCTGAGGCTCGCGTGTTGATCTGGCAGACGCGCACGAGATGGAATTTCCGATTTCTCTCTCGCTCTCTCCGGATCAGGAAGTTTTAGCTTCCGCTTCGCAAGCGCGCTCCGGCGCTTCTTGTAAAGGATCGGAAGAATCTTCCTCTCTCGCTTCCATGGAAGTAGCCTCCTCACAACGCTCCTCCAGTGCTGACAGAGCTTTTGAGGAATTATTAGAGGCTATAACGCGTGCGGTCGAGCGATTGCATATCGACTGGCCGCAGCAGCGAGATTCCCCCAAGCGTTCGAGATTGAGCGACAGGTGTCTGTCGGGTGACCGGGGGGAGGAGCCTCAACGTCTCTCTCTCCCCTTCTTTGGTGACGTCCATGATGAATTAACTCTTTCATGGAGCAAGCTGTATTCATCGCGTGTTTTTGTTCCTTCGACTTATTCGAATGATATTATTGATGCAAAGGCACGCGGTTATATGATGATGCCCAGATAGAAGAGACGCTTGCGGGCTATCTCTCTCCTGGGACATCATCCTCCCTGAAAAAGCCTACTCTCCCCTCCAAGTCGTGCAGATTGACACCTGCTTTTGTGGGTAAAGCTTTTCAGGCAGCAGGACAGGCTGGCGCTTCACTGCACACCATGGCGGTTTTGCTGGTTTATCAGACTGACCTGCTGAAGGACCTGAGCAGCGGCGGGGCTATTGATGACAGGGCGTTTGCAGAGCTGCGCCTAGCCACAGACCTGTCTCTCTGTGCAACCAAGCGGACGGCCCGTGCTGTGGGCCGTTCCATGGCTGCCATGGTATCCACGAAGAGGCATCAGTGGCTGAACCTCACGGGCATCAAGGATAAGGATCTTGTTGTCTTCCTCGATGCCCCCATCTCGCCTTCCGGCCTTTTGGCGACGCTGTTAATTTCCGCCGCCACTAGGTTTAGAGAGGCAAAGCTATATGAACAGGCCTTTGGGAGGCTCCTTCCCCACCGTGCTCAAGAACAGGGACCGTCGGCCACCCGGCCCCGGCCGGGTCTGGCCCCTATCAGGCGTGAGGTGCAGAAGGAGAGCGTGACCAGCCGCGCACCCCCCCGTAAAGACTGGGGTGGGGCTCGCCGCTCTTCTCAAAAATCTGCTTCGAAAAGACCGGATCTGAGTAGCTTCCTCTCTTCAAAGAAGAAGCCCTGAGTTCGTGCGCCTGGGGCCATGGGGGTGTCTCCCCCCGGGGAGGGGCGCCTGGATTTTCATCACAAAACAGGGCCTCCTCCCTGGCACTCCCGGGAGGCCGGTGTTCAATCCCCGCCACCACTGGTGTTCGGGGAGCGCCGGTCTCCAATGATAAGTTGGGTGTTCAGGCATCATCTGCCACACTTCATCTCCCAACACCTAACACCCCCCCCCCATCTAGCCGAAGTGTCAAAGCTCGTGCCCCTTTCGGAGAAGCTGGCAGCGTGGAAACTACTGCCAGGTGTATCTCCTTGGGTATAAAGGACTGTAGGCACAGGCTACAGGATTCAGTTTGCACATCGTTCTCCGCGTTTCAACGGCATGGTCTCCACTTCCGTGAAACCGGATCGAGCACATCTGCTGGCCCAGCAGTTACAGACTCTGCTGGGCAAAGGGGCCATAGAACATGTTCCCCTCCCAGACAGAGAGTCGGGCTACTGCAGTCGGTACCTTTTGGTGCCCAAGAGAGGGGGAGGGTTGCGTCCGATCTTGGATCTTCGCGGCTTGAACCGCTATCTCAGAAATCCAGATTCAAAAGTTTGACTGTCAAAATGATTGTTTCTCAAATCCAACTAGAGGATTGGTTGTGACAATCGATCTAAAGGACGCATATTTCTATAGAAATATTGCCACAGCACAGGAAGTTCCTGAGGTTCGCTTTGGGGGCGAAGCTTACCAGTATTGGGTCCTTCCATTTGGCCTAGCTCTGTCACCCCGCACATATACAAAATGCATGGATGCAACTCTGGCTCCTTTATGACTCCAGGGCATCCGTATTTTGAATTACATAAACGACTGGCTGATTCTGGCCCAGTCTTAGGAGCTAGCGCTTCGACATCGGGATGTCGTCCTAGCCCATCTTCATTCTTTAGGATTGAGACTCAACGCCACAAAAAGCGTTCTCCTTCCTGTTCAGAGGACAACATATTTGGGTGTCACATGGGATTCGGTCACAATGCGGGCACAGTTGTCTCCTGCACGTGTCGAATCCATTCTCAACACCCTGAAGGAAATCAAGCTAGGCCAGAAGGTCACTGTTCATCACTTTCAGAAATCTTTAGGCCTCATGGCAGCTGCGTCCACGGTGATACCTTTGGGCCTTCTGCACATGAGAGCATTTAAGCTGTGGCTAAGAGCCAAGGGGTTTCATTCAAGGGCCAACCCCTAGAGGCTAATAAGGGTTACGCGCCGGGGGCTTCGTACCCTTTCTATGTGGTTCAGACCCCAGTTTCTGACTTTGGGTCCCACTCTAGGTCCGTCTTGTCATCGCAAGATGCTAACGACAGACGCTTCCCTCACGGGCTGGGGTGCGGTCTTGGATGGCCGTCCAGCACAAGGGAGCTGGAGAGGTCATCTTCTTGCGTGGCACATCAATTGCCTCGACATGATGGCTCTGTTTCTGGCCCTGAAACACTTCCTCCAGCAGTTGAGAGGCTACCATGTCCTAGTGCGGGTGGACAGCACTGCGGTAGTCTCGTACATAAATCGCCAGGGTGGACTGTGCTCGCGCCGCTTGAACAAGCTAGCGCACCAGGTTCTGCTTTGGGCACAGGACAAGTTCCTGTCCCTCAGGGCGATTTACATTCAAGGGCATATGAATGTAGGAGCAGACTTGCTATCCAGACAAGCTGTAAAACATGGGGAATGGAAACTCCACCCCGAAGTAGTCAGTTAATCTGGGAAAGATTTTACGTAGCAGAGGTGGACCTCTTTGTCTCATAAGAGGCAGCAGAATGCCCCCTTTACTACTCTCTGACTCCTCCAGCTCCCCTGGGTCTGGACACAATGGCCCACACGTGGCCCAGATTACGCCTTTATGCGTTTCCACCTATAGTTCTGCTCCCAGGAGTCCTGGCGAGGGTCCGTCAACACGGCTTGCGCCTCTTACTGATAGCGCCCCATTGGCCGACCAGAGTGTGGTTCTCGGATCTTATATCTCTCCTCGACGGCTCACCCTGCGTGATTCCAGTGAGGAGGGATCTTCTGTCTCAGGCGCAGGGGACAATACTTCATCCCCGGCCCGAGCTCTGGAACCTTCACGTTTGGCCCCTGAACGGACCAACTAAGACATGCTGGGCTTTCAGCCAGCGTAATTGAAACCATTTTAAGTGCCAGGGCTCCCTCCACTAGGAGAACTTATGCCCTCAAATGGAGTGGATTTGAAAATTGGTGCATGGCAAGACATGTAGACCCAGTTCACTGCCAGATTGTTTCAGTGCTGGAGTTTCTGCAAGAAAGGTTGTCCTAGGGCTTATGCCCTAGTACGCTCAGAACGTACGTAGCTGCTATTTCGGCTTGTCACGCTCTGAATGATGGGGTTTCTGTGGACAAGCACCATTTAGTTGCCCGTTTTATTCGTGGAGCTAAACGGTTGAAGCCGCCCACTAGAGCGACGGTCCCTTTGTGGGACTTGACTATCGTACTTGAAGGCCTGGCCGACACCCCTTTTGAACCACTAGAGTCAGCGCCTGTCAGGCTTCTGCCTCTTAAGATGGTTTTTCTTATGGCTATTACGTCTAAAGGTATTCTGCATCCTCACCCGAACTATCTTCCAAGGTTCCATTCTCGACCATGCACCCAGTTGTTCTCGAGGCCTTCTGTCCTCCGCCTTTCACAGCTCCGGAGCAGGAAAGACTTCACTTACTGTGTCCAGTACGTGCTCTTAGTATCTACGTCCACCGCACTAGCCAGTGGCGTAAGTCAGAGCAGTTCTTTATTTGCCATGGGGGTCTGCCATTAGACAGACTCTGTCACACCGGGTGAGAGATGCCATTGCCCTAGCCTATGAGGCGCACACTTCGCCTCTGGGAATCAGGGCTCACTCAACCAGGGGGATTGGCTCATCAATTGCCTTGGCAAGAGGCGTCCCCCAGCAGCAGGTGTGTGATGCGGCGGGCTGGTCCTCTCCACACACGTTTGTTAGATTTTATAGTCCGGATGTCAATGCTACTCCGGGTTCACGGATCCTTCAGTCAGCATCCCAGAGCTAGGTCTGAGACCTCCTCGGCTTGTGCGCACACGCTACACAACCTGGGGGTCCAGACACTTGCAGTGCGGCGGCGTTGGTATTCTCGTTCCCATAGCGTTTTCACGCAGCATTGAGTGTAGCTTTTGAAAGGGAACGTCTCGGGTTACTTGACTGTAACCCTGTTCCCTGATAAAGCGGGAACGAGATGCTGCGTTCCGATGCCGCACTGCTGGCGTGCCTGGACGTCCTTCAGACAAAATTGACCTGAGGATGTTTCCGGTTCACTCCTATTTATAACCTGCAGGTGCACCTTATTCGGTGACGTCATGCCTGGCACAGGTTATAAGCCGAAGGTATTCGGCGGGTTTGACATGCACAGGCTTCACAACCGGGCAACAAAGAGATGTTCCCATAGCGTTTTCACGCAGCATCTCGTTCCCGCTTTATCAGGGAACAGGGTTACAGTCAAGTAACCCGAGACGATTTGTCTGATCTGTTTCTGGCCTAAAAAATGTTCTTACATTCATCCTCATTAAGTTGATTACTACTGGCAGATGCACTTTTTGAATGCACCAAGGAACTGCATTTCAACTGGTTGCACCTGGTTACCTGTTACCTGTTACTGGTTAACATAAAAAAATAAAAAATAAAAAATGTTATTTTATGGTTCTGCTGCCAACAAGTTTTTTTTAACCCTAAATGTGAGTATCTGCTCAGTTCTAAACAATCATGTTAGAAGACAACCTGTGGTGATGGCAGTTAAACAAATGATTCTCCTACCTCAAGATAACAAAACAACTTAGGAGATTGCTGAAACTATTACAATATTGAAATCTAATCTTATAAAGAAAGTAGAACTATGAGCTATGTTTAATAGGGAATGTAAAAGCATTTACACATGCACTATGTAAAGAAAACTCACGGGATTGTGACACCTGTGTAGCCTTAACAAAAAATACTTATCAGTTAATGAAAAAAAAAAATCTTCAATTTGTTAGGGATAAAGAATGTGGTGTAGAGCATTGGAAAAAGGTCATGTGGTCTGATAAATCCAGATTAACTGTGTACCAGATTGTTCGGTGCGTCAGGGTAGAAGAGAGGTATATGAAGTGATGCACCCATCATGCCTAGTGCCTATTGCAAACATGCAAACATGTGGTGGCAGCGTTATGGTCCAAAGTTGCTGATGTTTGTCGGGTCTAGGTTTACCAATGTTATGTACCAAAAAAATGAGATCAGCTGATTACTTGAATATACGGAACGATCAGGTTTATCCATCAATGGATTTTTTTTTTCTTTCCTGATGGCATGGGCATATTCCAAGATGGAATGCCAGGATTTAGCAGGCTCAAATTGTGAGCATGAGACATTTTCACACAGGGACTGGCCAATGTTTGGGATGTACTGTACTAGAGAAGACTTTTTGCAGTTGGACTCTTCTCTGATTAATACAAGAGCTTCAAGATTAATTAATTAATGCAGTGCTACACTGAAATAAATGTGATGTTGAATACGCTTATCAAAATGATGCAACAGCCATAATCAAAGTAAATATGGTCCAATTAAATATGCGAGTGAGTGAATTTTTTTGGTTTGGATGGTCCATTGACTAGACATTTTAAAGTGAGTGCAAAAAAAATGGAACACAGTACGGGGAAGCATGCCATTTCAGAGGTAGCCACAGGGAGTATTAAAACCCTAGCAACACATTAATTCACCACCACAGGTGAGCTTAATCTTACTGGTGAGCTTAATCTTACTGAACATTTCAAAATGAGAGCTTAAACCAAGAAATGGTTGGAGATAATTATGGTTTTGCATAAGATTGTTAAAACAATGCCACAGTAAGTGCATGATGTAATCTAAGCAACAGGTAGTCCAACAAAATATTTGGTAAATGTTTGACCATGCAATGCACTAATACAATTAATACTTCCACTACCACCACCATTCTGGCCATCAGGAAGTTTGAAAAATTTCCTGGTGGTCTGGTCCTTTGGCCAACCCTGGCTTTATGTATCCCAGGGATGTTTAAATCTAGTGTCATAGATGACTCAGTGATGGGCATTCACCTAAATATTTTTTTTAGGTGACCATTCCTCACTCCACATTCCACAGCAGGTGTGTGATGGGGTGGGGCCGCTAGATCAGGCTTGGCTGGCGGTAGACAATTGTTAATGGATCTCTAGCGTGCTTCACTCTATAAAAGCAAGGCAGGGAGCTTAGCGCAAGGTCTGCATTTCAGGAGCAAGAAGAATGCGTAGTGGATGCTGCTGTAAACTTGAGAGTGGCATGCGAGTGGGGAGATGCCATGCATACCAGGGACTTGGGGGGGGGGGGTGGACTAAGCACTGCTGTTTGATTGCTGCAGAAGAGACAGCAGATAAAAGGACTACATGAGCTGCAGCAGGACTTTTAGCTTTGCCAAGAGCCAGCCTTTGTGATCCAGTCGCTAAAAAGGAAAATGCTGCTGCATACAGTAGATGAAAACACCCCCTTTCCCATGAGGGAACATTGCTGCAGTTACTGGAGGAGCGATAGCTGATGTTGGCTGCAGCCACGTTAGAACTCTATCAGCGTCCATACCCAAGAAGGGCTGGGCAGGGAGAAGCCTTTGAGAAGACGTTGAGAAGCCTGCCGGAGCCGCTGCACGTGCAGGTCGACTCAGCCTGCCACTGTCACTCACCAGTTGAGGGCCCACATGCCAGCTGGACACTGCCTCTGGACCCTCTCACAGCCTCACTACTCGCCTTCCTCCCTCTTTAAAATCCCTTCCTTTTCTCATTTTTCCTAATAAAACTACCCTTTTCCTGTAAGACCTTGCCGCGTGCATGTGGTGCACTGCAAGTCAAAGATCTTACATCAGTCAATGAGGTCCAGTGTCCAGCACAGTTAATTTTTCTGTTCAAATTTCCAGGTGAAGTTTGAGTATTGGTGAATTACAAAGTGTGCTGGGCTCTGGCCCTCCAATAATGGTTTTAAACACCTTTGATATGGTCTATATAAATGTAGGTTATCTCAGTTGCAGCAACATAACTGGTGTCCGGCAGTGCAGATAACGTGCGCAAAAACCAGAAAGAGGATTTACAGACTGATCCTGCAAAGTGCATAATGATAATGGATTGATCTAACCAGTATACAGGTGATGACGAGTGCAAGTTTAAAGAGGAAGAAACATCTAAGTAGAGAACACAGCCTTTTCTCCATAAGCATGTGTGCACATACTGTATACACACATGAATCTGTCTTACTGGAATTCTAAACACCTGCATCTTATTCTCTTCTAGTTACAGACTCTCCATCAACGTATACTGCAACACACACATCACTGCAGCTTCCATGTAATTTTACTTATATTCAAGTCCATGTTTAAGTTTAGGTTGAATATTTATTGGTGCTCTTGCATTTAATTGTAGTTATTCTTAGCTTTTTATGCTGTTTTTGTGTTTATTTTCTTGTTTCACTATGCTTTTTTTGTTACAGAATGTTGTTCTGAAGAATAGACAGATGTAAAGCCAACTAACAAGATTTCTACAAATAAAGCTTCAAATGTTGCAATTTGAAGTGATGCACAAGAACATAACAGTAAAAACAGGATATGAACAGTGTATAAGCTTACTCATTATTCCACCATCTTTCTGAATGATGGAATCAGGAGAAGAGCTGTTTCGTATTCACTTACGGTAGGCTTCATTCTGATCAGCTGTTAGTTTCCTGAGAGGTACCCTGCCATGTTAAGCATTCCAGACCATAGGAAGTGAACTGTGAACAGTGTAGGAAACAAATGAACAATGGTTAATCACTTCACTGACAGAGTTTGCTTCAAAGTCATCAAGCAAAGCTACCCATTAGTCATTGTGCTTTGCTGGAGCACAAAAAAAGAAATGGAGCTTGCATGATACTTGACATAATATTGCACAAACAAAAACACCAGCCATTACAATAAATTGCAAAATAGTATGCCCAGTATTGTGTAGGTTTTGCTTAGGCAGCTTTGCCCACTTAAGGCCAGACTCCACAAGCCTTCGGGAGTGTGCTGTGGTGTCCGTCACCAGAACTTTGATAGCAGTTATGTTGGGTATGTATGTTGTGTGTAGTGGGCTGGGGCTCCAGGGATTGTACTTATTTGACTGACATGTCAAATAGGCGATTGATCACATTGGGATCTGGTGAGTTTGGAAGCTGGATCAGCAAGCATGGGGCTCCGCCAGACCCAATGTGCAGTGGTCTGTGTTACACTGGGTGTTCTAGTGCCTGTCTATCATGACTAGCATTGACCTTTTCAATGATTTGTGCAAAAGTAGCTTTTCTGTGGAATTGGACTGAATATGCAGTCCTTTGCACCATGTGGGCAAGGGCATTTAGTGCCCATGAACTTGTCATCAGTTTACTGGTATATAATTAATTACTAATGTTAATGACTTGTGGTGGTCTGTGTGTCTGTGTGTCTGTCTGTCTGTCTATCTATCTATCTATCTATCTATCTATCTATCTATCTATCTATCTATCGGAGGGTAAGCACAGAAGCCTTAGCAGTTAGCCCGTGTAGCGTGGATGGTAAACCCAAATGCGGAAGCAACGTGAGTAGGCAGGATAACCATGCAATTTATCTAAGAACTCTCTTACACGAAGAGCTAGGATCTACACAAATAAATCCGTGTTCTAGCAACACACACTCAATCAAAGAAGCAACCCAAATCGGTGAGTACTCACAGAATAGTCGAAGCGTCAGACAAGGCATGGGCGAACTCAATTAAAACATTAGTAAATCATGTAAATGAAGTAAAATATGAAAGATATTAAACCTCACTTAACCTTAATTTATGATTCTTTTTGGCACCGGCTGCTTTAAAAATGATTGGAAATGACTAATGACTAAAGAATTCTTGATTACATGCTTGCTAATATTCTTGGGACCCATGCTGCTATTGTATGTCTTAAACTCACTTCACTTGGCTTTCCACTAACAAAAACACGTTTTGAATGGATTAACAATAGATTTTTTCATGAAAAAGTTTTAAGATCCATGCACCACAGATGCCTTAAGATTTGGCAGCGAATGCTGCTAATTTTGAAAAAGACTATGCGAATGCACCTGGTCCTATTGTGGACCTGCCTCGCGTTTTTCAGTCATGGAGATGGCTGTTCCACTGCAAAGGCTGTTGCTTCATCTCAGGCTCCTACCCATACCCATAAGTTTTATCAATGGTAATAGTCCTCAACATGAAAGACGGGTCATCAACGGCACGTTGACAGAGTTCTTTCCAGACTTCGACATAATGTTCCTTTTGTTCCGAGGTCAACAACATGGGGACAAATTTAGCAGCAACACGGCAAATTTTTAAATCACACGTGAGAATTGCCTGGACTGTTCTGTATGACACTTTGACAATGTCAGCAATGTTGTGGATTGTTTGCCGACGATCATCATGCACAAGTTGCCAAATGGTTTTGACATTTTCAGGGCTTGAGCTTGTTGAAGGTGAGAAGCTTGTTGCGGAGAGAAGCCTGATCTCTTTTCATCTTCCAGTGCTGCTCCTCCACCCTTAAAGCATGTGTGTCACTCATAACACCTTGAACTTTCAGAATCATGTCAAAACTAACTAACTACCTAAAATCCAGTGGAATCATTTGCCTTCAGAAGTAATCTAATTAGTAAATAGAGTCCACCTGGAATTTAATCTCAGTATGAATACACCTGTTCTATGAAGCCCTAAGGAGTTTGTTAGAGAAGATAAGTGAACAAACAGTATCATGAAGCCCAAGAAACACACCAGACAGGTCAGGGATGAAGTTTAAAGCAGGGTTAGTTTATAAAAAAATATTTTAAGCTTTGAACATTTCGTGGATGTCTGTTCAATTCATCATCTAAAACCAGAAAGATTATGCCACAACTACAGTCCTAACAAGACATGACCATCCAGTCAAAACTGACAGGCTGGGCAAGTATAACCCGCCCAGCAGCAGAGATCCACAGCTCAGGTAGGAGAAACTGTATACAAGACAACTATTAGTCGTGCAATATCTGGCTTTTATGGAAGAATGGCAAGTAGAAAGCCTTTGTTGAAAGAAAGCCATAAGAAGTTCTTTGTGCAGTTTGTGATAACCATGTGGGGGGGGGACAGCAAACATGTGGGAGAAGGTGTTCTGGTCAGATGAGACCAAAATTGAAACTTGAACTTGCCCTGAATGCAAAACTGCTTTGTGTGGCAGAAAATCAACACTGTGCATGGTGGTGGCAGCATTATATTGTGTGAATGCTTTTCTTCAGTAGGGATAGGGAAGCTGGTCAGAGTTGATAGAAATAGGGATGGAGCCGAATACAATGCAATTTCAGAATTTTAAGGTCTGCAAAACTTGAGATTGGGGCTGAGGCTAACCTGCTAGGAGGACAGCAGACCTAAACATACAGCTAAAGCTACAGTGGAATGGCTTAGATCAAAACATCTTCATGTGTTTAAGATGGCCCAGCCAGAATCCAGACTTTGATCCATTTGAAAAACTGTGGCAAGACTCAAAATGCTGTTCACAGAGACTCCCCAACTAATCTGACTGAGTTTGAGCTATTTGGCAAAGAAGAAAGACCAAATTTTTCACTCTTTATATATGCAAAGCTGGTAGAGACATATCCCAAAGGACTTGCAGCTGTAACTGCAGGTATATGTAGGATAAAAAGTATTAACGATATACTGTATATACTCCATACTTTCATTGTTTTATACCAATAATGGTAATTAATAAACATTAATAAACAATGGTACAGAAATTTAGGAGAAGTGTAAGCATGGTTTGTGTGTGTTTAGCCTTCTCTACAACCCTGACTTCCTTTAACAGAGGTCCCAGGCAAACAGATTATTAAGACAGAGACACTTAAAAGACAGAGTCAAAACATAGTCTAGGCTTCAAAAACTAGTAAAATACAAAATATGACCTGGCAAATTCATTCCTGTAAAAGATCAAGTAGGCAAGCGAAGATCAAAAAACAGATATCAAAGATTGTCAGATCAATGAGAACCAGGCAAAAAAGGAAGAAAAAAATAAATAAATACAGAATCAGGCATAAGGTCATACACAAAATGCTATCCAGAGAAACATGGCACAGAACTTAGAATATTGAGGCAAACTGCAAGACTTTACATGTATCGCCACGTGTATCTGATTTTTAAACTGTCCAAAAGGAAATAAAAAAGATAGTTAAAAAAATGCATCAGAACTCAATGGAAGGGCACTCCTGCAATTAGTTAGTGAACTGTCCAGGATGGGCAAGTTGACACTTGCACAAGCCATCGCATTTTTTGACCTCTGAGAGCAGGAAGCATCCCTTTCTCTAGCCTTGACTATACATATTAAACAAAACTATTGCACCTGAAATATAAGCAGTATCATATATAATACCATACTTAATTCCAACCAAGCAATTTGATTGGATGGGAGGCATCTCAACAGTGTTGATATGGAGTCAGCTATGGACTTGGCTGGGACTTTTAACTACTGTATATGCCCCACTCCACTTCACAGGTGATCTAAAATCATTAACCCCTGAAGCACTATCTAGCGTCTGGAACAAGGGATTCGATGCCCTACATGCAGTGGAACATTATATTTTCATTTTATGGTTTTTATGATTTAACTCTGGAAGAGTGAGTTAGTTAAGGCTAAAATCTAAAGCAGAAATTGTGGACATAAAAAGAAAGCTTAAAGGTTTACAGGACTGTCAACCACCTTAATGGTTTAGTCTCCTCACCTTTTAGCTACATAATTAAGAATTTAAAGGTACTTACACCCCAATAACAGTCAGGCGGTAACTGTTGGTTGACAGCTTAATGGTAGTTTTACCTAAAAATTCCACATCGCTTCCAACATCCAGCATGCCAACATCCTACATGGCAATGGATTGTAGACGCTAGTGCACTAGCTTTCTATTTAATACAATTTGGGCTCCAACCCCTGAAACCGAAAACTAATGTTCTAAAGTGAAAAAAAGTAGAAATTTAAAGAGAAATTGTGAGATTTACAGGACTGTCCATCACATTCATGATTTAATCTCCTCCCCTAGCACCGGTAAGAATTTAATAAAGTTTAACTTTATTATTTAAACTGTAAGTCATTAAAGGTCGGTTGGCAGCTTTGCCAGTTGCGATTAGTTAGTTCCAACATGCAGGGAAGAATATGTGTTGGTCGGACAAAATATCTGGTTAAATGTAGAAACAAATCATAATCTGTGGATAATAAATGGTGTTTGAAGAACTGTTGTATAAAAGATATGTTACACACTTTATGTTGTACTGATGAATGTAGCACAGCTGTGATGCCTTTGGCACTCTGGCACCCCCATGCCTACAGTACGACCAAATCACAGCTGTGATACAGTATATCTAGCAGTACAGCACTTACTCTCCTGTACTATTGTTTAACAAAAAAATAGCAATCCCATTTCTATACTATAATGGTCATCATATCTTAATAAATTAAGGCAAACATGCTTGGGATATCAAAATGTTACACAGCAAGCCAGGAGCAACCTCTTCCTATTTTTAAACATTGTTTCTGAATTTCTTTTTTTCCTGGCCACATTTAAGGGTCTATAATGTAACCTTACCAAAGGGTAGTACTTTTATGCCTTTACTTTACAGACATCTCAAATAAATGCCCCTTTAGAGCATTATGTGCCATATTTTGGAACTACTTTGACAGCTGCTGTTTTTGCCACTGACAAAAAGCCATTGGGTTTTGTGTAGTGCTCAAAAGTGTAATATCAGTAGTGAAAAAAAAAAAAAGTCTTTTTACATGATTAATTTACTTAGAAGTTATGTTGACCCAGCAAGATGGGGTGGGGGGGGGGGCATAAGCTTTCTACTGCTCATACTATTATGATCAATTCCAGTGCTGTTCAACCTCTACAAAGAGTCCTCTAAACACTCCGCATATTCATCCAATTTAAATCAAGGAGACAGCAACTAAAAGGTTATATGTACATCCAATAGGCAGTAATTGATGAGTTCATAAGACATCTTGTCTTCCATATCATCAGCTTCTTTCTCCATTTAGAAGAGAAACTGAAGCTTTGTCTTAATGTGGATTGCGATGGGCTCAATAAAAACTATTCACTACCACAGGCCATGGTGCCAGCCACACTAGACCAACTATGTTTATACAACCATGCCACCAATATGGATACAGTACTCGGTGTAACAAATCCCAGCGTGTCCCAGCATGCTACTTGTACAGCTCGTCCCTCAGAAACGTTTCATCTCGCCAGAATTCGAAACACCTGCAGCTCATTTCCAGCTAATTACAGACTCTATATAATACAAACCACAAACACTGATGATATAAAATTACAGCCTCCATTTGCTACTTGCTAGTTTTTTTTGTAGTTATTCTTCATAAAGGTAATGCTTAAATTTATGTTCAAATGGAGTGCCTCTTCGTAAATGTCTTTACTTCGTTAATACTCAATATTCTAATTTGTATTTAACTCCTGTGTTAATTCATATAAAATTCTGAATGATTCTGTAGGGGTATTAAAATAGTGTGGGTTGTGTGGAATCATTCCATTCTTGGGTGTATCTGCTGAGTTGGAATGAATTGGAATGAAAAATGCATAAAATACATTATTATTATTATTATTATTATTATTATTGATTATTGATTATGATATTGTTGTGGTGTAAACATCAAACAAACCATGCATAATTATAAAAAAAACAAAACAAAAAGAAAGTCTGGAAAGTTCACAGTTTATAACAATCACTTTGTATGTTTGATTGTATCCCCATTCATCTTAAATTGACTTTACATTTGCATTTAGGCATTTGGCAGACGCTCTTATCCAGAGCATCTTACAAACATGCTTTGTAGTTTCCATCTTGGGCGATTAGCCCACGTACTGAAGAAACAGATACGGTATGCCTTAAGTTGTCATTTAAAGATTGCCGGAGTCTCAGCTGTATGGACATCTAGAGGAAGTTCAGAAAAGAGTCTAGATGCATATCTGTCTTGATCCCTGAGAGATGGTGAGACCAGCCGAGCAGTGCTAGAGTATCGGAGAAAACGTGGTGCAGTGCGAGGTGTGACAAGAGTAGGTGGGTGCTGGGCCATTTTTGGCATCGTAGGCAAGCATTAGGAAGCCAGTGCAGGGAATGGAGAAGTAGGGTAGTGTGGGAGAACTTTGGAAGGTTGAAATCGAATGCTGGACAGAGGCAGACCTGCCAAGAGTGAGTTAGTAGTAGTCCAGTCTTTAAATAACAAGGGACTGAACAAGTACATGAGTAGCCTGTAAAGAAAGAAATGTGCGAATTCTTTTGATGTTGTAAAAAATTTAATCGGCAGAAGTGAGTAAGGTTAGCAATGTTTGGAGAAAATGACAGTTGATCATCCAAAGTTACCCCAAGATTGCAGACAGTTGCTGAAGGAGAGATCTAATTGACCAAGGGTTGAATTGCCAGGGATGAAAAGCAGTTCAGTTTTACTTTTCAGTTTTAGGTTGCGCAACACTTTTATGTCAAATTTACTCAGTTTGTTTTTCATATGCAACTTAGTCGGGGCTGGACATTAACATTTGCATCCAGGGGTTCGTGCTGGTGAATTTGCTTCTCCAGCTGTCCAATTGGGCAAGTAAATAATAAGCGCTAATAGCTAATAAGTAAAACATCATAATTATATTTTCAGTGCAATTGTAATATTATGATAATAGTGGATCAGCTGAAAATCAAACAGTGTTATGAGGAGAGAATGATCTACACATGCCCTGAAAGAAAGTCCGTGTTATGGTTGTCATGGTTGCGGAGACTCAGTGGCATGGTTCTTGAAAAAATAAGGTTTTCACACGAGAATCACATGAGAGGGTTTAACTAGGAAAGTGTTTTTTTTTTTTAAACAGCAAAACATACAGTATGTGTGTATACAGTATACAACATCAGAGGTGACAACTTATTTCATGGTTTAAGATATAATGGCAATCAGTACACTGTAGGTAAGAGGATTCTTCATTTAAATTTATGCAATATTTTGTATACTAACATCCATTCTATGGGAAATGAATGCTATAACCACAATTAACACTAATCTGGATGTCTTTGGATGGTGTAAGGAAACCCACCAAGCACAGGGAGATCATAGAAACCAACACACAGACCTAAGGATGGGACAAAACCCTCAAATTTCGTGGTGCAAGACCACACTGCTAACTACTACACAACCATGCTGCTGTGTGTTTTTTTTTTTTTTTTGTTTGTTTTTTTCTTACAGCCTGTTTGGGCAAGTGGTTGAAACAACTTAATGTCAAGCAATGGCAAACATGGGAGCAATAGGCATTTCAAGCCACAAGTGAGAGAGAACTTATCATGGATATGCCCTTGCTATTTTATACCTGTTACATTCATTTTAGCCATTCTCCAAACCAAGAGGATAAGATGTTGAGCAACGATGGACACCATAAAAATTAATTAGCCTGCTCCACCAAGCAGCCACTTTTGAGATCTTGAGCAAGGCCATTAACCATATCTGCATTAACCCGATCCCAGCTTCCTAAGGGACAAGTGAAAAAAAGAAATTCACTGTGTAGTAATGTACAGGAAATATGACAAGTAAATGCTTAAATCTTAACTAGAGCAGAGGCAGGCTTTCTTTCTTTTCTTTTCTTTTCTCTTTGCTTACTTGTGCCTTGATCTCTAAACTCAACTGGGGCATGTCACTTAATCTGTTACCTAAGTTGCAATGCCTGTCATCTCAAATAGCCTGAAAGGTCAATGGAAAATCTCAGAGGAGATGATGGTTGTGTTATATCAGTGGGGAAAGATGAGCAGGTGCTGTGGATAGTCACTCACTGCTATCTTTTAGAAGAAATCAGATTGTAAGCTTGATTGGACTCTTTGTGTCATATTTAAAATCTTCCTGACATTCACATTTTTTTGTTATAGTAGGATAACGATGAAAATGGCAATGCGAAGAGACATAAAATCTGTCATCAATGCTGTGATCAAAGGAATGAACTGTATCTATCAGTTCCCTTAAAAATTCCAATCTCAGGCTCATGCTACGACCGAAAGGTGAACTAAAAGAAGATATGGACGTAAATTGAATTCATGTTTTAACACGCTATATGCATCTTATGCATACCTTTGACTGATTTAGGGTTCGATTTCTTTTACTGTTCTTTTTATTAATTACATGGTCATTTTAAAAACTTACACAGTATGTTATGTACTTTTATTCAAACATTAAACACAGTCTGAAGCCGGGCTTAGTGGACCTGTAGGGGGTGACTTTGTGTTATGGGGTGACAAGTTTAATTTAAGAATAGATGTAATTAAAGCGTGGTTGTTAAATTCAAGACATGATTGTTAATTATACAAGAGCACATCTTCATTACATCACAGCTTCAGGACATCTATTTTAAAGGAGTTATTGAAAATGCTTGGACGATAATCAACTGTCCTGATCATCCACTCCACTTCATTCTTTGCCCTTCAGGCTACCACTACAGAATGCCAAAAATAGTATCTTTTATTCCTGTAGCGGTTGAGAGACTGAATTTATCAATGTAATCAGATTTGCACACATTATTATCATTATTATTATGATGATTATGATTAGTATTATTATAAATACTACTACTACTACTACTACTTTTGACTAATACTACTACTACTACTACTACTAATAATATTTATAAAAACATTTATTATTATTATTATTATTATTATTATATTATTATTATATAAGCTTATAAACTTATAAAATTAATGTCAACATTAATTTCAGCCCATTGTCACAATAATTTCTCTCTAAGATTTTGCATTGATGATGGGAGATCTGATCTCCATGCTGGTCAGTGTGTGACATTGAACCACTCTTTCACAATTAGAGCCTTATGAATTCTGCCATTGTCATCTTGGAATATGCCAATGGCATCTGAAATGAAAAAAAAAAGAACAACATATATATATATATAATGCCATAAATCAGGTCATTCAGTATATTCAGGTAGTCAGTTGACCTCATTTCTTGTGCACATAACATGGAACCTAGACCTGACCAAAGGAAGCAACCCCAGATCATAACACTGGCCCCACAGGCCTACAGCATATGGTAGGCACCAGGCATGATGGGTGCATCACTTCATCTGCCTCTCTTCTTACTCTGATGCATCCATCATTCTGGAACAGGGTAAATCTGGACTCATCAGACCATATTAATCACTGCAGTACTATTCGCTTAGTTAAATCCAGGTAGTGACGTTTTTTGGCCAGGCAATGTATTACAAGGCCCTACCAATCCATTTCATTAACATATCTCAGTTGAAAACTTAGCCATTTGCATTTCTTTTCCATCAGATTAAGCACATATTTCTCAGTAGATTGAGCCCCTCTTGAATATCAATTTCTTTTAGTCTGATCTGCTGTATTACGGCAATTAATTTTGCTATGCTAATTCAAACAGCACCTGCACACACAAGGAATTAGACAAACAAAGCATTGTAAAGGTGCAGCCAATTACAAGCTACCTTGCTCTTCCTTTAAAGGCAATATAAAGAATGAAAAAAAATATATCAAGGCACAAAACTGCATTTTATAAAAGAACTGTAAATGGACATTCATTAAACATATATAGGTAGAAATGGATTATGCTGAAAACATCCTTATTGTTGAGACTGCCAATTTATTTGAGTAGACCAAGGCATGGATAATATTTATTATCTATCAGTGGTTTAATCAATATATTCAGGTTAAGCTATACATTACATCACAAGTTCTATCTGGTTTTCAAGACAATAATGCCTTACTGGGCACATGCCTCATTTTCCTCTGAATACCAAACATTAACCCTGATAGCCAATTTATTCTAGCCATCTCTGCAAAGGAAGGCACTGCTAATGAGCTTTTTGTCTTTGTACTGTAGCTGTTATTATAATATTTTACATCATTTACTCAGAGCTATCAGGGTAGTTCATAAATAAACATGATGGTTGTTAAAACTCTCCAGTAGAATGTTTGCATGGAAATTTTGTACAAGGGCAATGTGGAAGATTTATTGTTTATTTTTATCTTAGAAATGAAATCATAGGAAAAGATATACCATCGAACAATAAGCTTCATCACTCTTCAAATTATCTTTATGGCAAAATGTGATATATTTACTAAATATTTGGGGTGAATTTGGGAATGACAAGCAGAATACTTGGCGTTTTTGTGGGAGGACCCAGAGCTAACCTGCCAGGCCAAGGGGAAAGATTCAAAACCCTGGAGGCGTGAGTTCATAGTGCTAACCACTACACCACTGTGGTTAAATTAAATTACACCTGGTCATATTATTTGCTCCTTAAATGCCTGGCACAGAGCTGAAAGTTCATGTTAATAAATTTAGCTCTCATCCAAAATGAATTAAAAGACTGATCACACAACTTTTCTTGTTGAATTCTCTGGGATCCTATTCATAAGCGCACCTCTATTCCAAACTAAATGCTCTGTGAAAACTTCCAGAGAAGCAGGAATATTTTATTATTATTTTTTTTTAGATATTGATATTTGGTTACACTTTCAGCCTGTAGGCTACTGTTAATAGTTAATTAACTGTTTATTTCCTAAATCACCAGTAGATTATTCTGTCAAAGGCACAGTGGTATTAAGAGTTCCTAATAGTTGGGACGGAAATGAGCTTCTATTTCAGATTTGAAAAGCTTCTCGTTCTGTTTAATGCCCAAAGGAGATACCCCAGAGAGAGAGGGGAAAAAAAAAAAAAAAAAACTAAAATTTGAAAGGCCAAAAATACCACTGAGGATCCATGTTTAATTGCTTGGTATTATTGCGGTATGATTATTCTCTCTGGTCCCTGGTCTCTCTCAACTTTCTCTGCAGGCATGCAAAGGGCTTAATTGAATTCCAGAAAAAGGAAAGCCTTTCTCCTTCGTTCTGTCCTGGGGAATCCAGAATGGAGCCCTTGTTGGCATTTAGCAACAGGGAACTGTATTTGGTGCTAAAAATACTGGCCTTATGTCAAAGACCAGTTCCCTGCTCTCAGTGTAGCAAATGTAAATCTTGATGAAAAGAAAGTTTGCTAATGCATTGGATCAAAATTTGCTAGAGCACCCCTCAAAATCCCTTAACTGCAAAGGGGTAGGATTTCAACTCTATTGGGTAAATGCAGAATACATTCTGCTTGGTGTTTGGTTAATCTTAATTTAAAACAAACAATAGGATTTGAATGGACAGTTCCGGCTAGCATCATGAATTGTGTCTCTGTTATCGAGCTGAGTTAATTAGCATCAGCAATGCATAATCTATTCGGTGCAGACCAAAGGATTTGTTTTGTTCAGCTAAACTACATTAACCTTTCAGGTTGCCCAATGAGTATTATTTGTAAATTGCTAGCTCTATTAGGTTTATTGCCTGACATCTCTTTCTCACAGGAGGCTTGGCTCTTTTTTTTTTTTTCTTTTTTTTTTTGGAAACAGTGAACATGGTATAAAATGTCAAATGAGCATGATTTATTTAAGACTCAGTCTTAAATCAAATAATTTATTATATAGGCTGGGGAAAGTCTAAGCAATTACTTGCCGGTGCATTATAAAAGGCATTGAAGCATTTTAAAACTGTCTTAAAATAATTATTGCGTATTCCATCAACCTTTTTCAATCAGTCTCCTGTTTTGTAAAAACATACAGGTCCGAAATCATCCAGTAATCCACAATTCTGAGGTAACAGGAAGTTATGAAATAAATAAATAAATAAATAAACAAATAGAACTGTTTTTTTTTATTTTATCGAACATGCGCAAGTATTATAAAGTGTCTTCCATACTGTAATATAATTAGTAATACTGATTATTAAAACAATTCCTATTAGATATTATAAGGTAGATTTAATTGATGATAAAAATGTGATTCCTTTTATCACACAATGTAATATACAGCTATACTAAAATTATTCACATAGACAGGATATATTGCACTGCAAAAAAAAAAAAAAAACAGTCAGTGACAATAAACAGACATACACATGGGGAAGAGGAAGATATGATCACTGATAATCATGTTTTTAAAGATAGCTTGAATTGAACAAATCTCACAAGGCAGAAAAAAACAAAAGGAAAAAGATTTTATATTTACTTTGCTGTGTGTAGTGAAATATTTTACTGGATGGCCCCCATGATATCAATAACTTTAGCAAAGAAACATTAAGATAAGAAATCAGGAGTAAGCACAGATTGCATTCTTGTTCTAGAATATATGCTTCCCATGATTTTATCTCCAGCATTGAAAAATACTTTAAGTTGTATTGTGTCATTTTTTTTTATGGCTAATTTTTATTTTGGCTTATTAATACACACACATGTACTTAGACATTAAAAATGTTAAAATCACACAAAAATATTTTTTTTAGTGGTTATCATTCACACAGTTTCATAAAGTGTTCTCAGTAGATCCAGGTCTATCCAGGTACATCCTTTGCATTCCTAGAAGGCATGATCCATGAAAAGGAAAGGGCATGTTGTTGCTAACATTAACTGGCATACTGCCTTGAGCTTTTTATTTATTTTTTTTGTTTATGTGTTTTCTAATGACAGGTTAGACAAGCATTGATTTCAGTAATTAAAATAAATTGGACAGACAGCAAGTCACATTCTAGTTAATGGTAAATGCTGGCTATTTACATGATGTTTCAGTTCTGTTTAATTTATTAGTATAATAATGTCAGTCTCATATATGGTCAGCAAATTTATGGAGATAGAATTATGCTTTCAGACAAAATGTCAGCTATTATTTTTAATTGATCTGCTAATAAATAGATTTAGGTACAGTAGATAATTAAAGTTACCTTTCACATGAAAATTACATTTTCCTTGTTACAATCAAAATAAAAAAATAAATTTCACTGTTTAATAGCTGACAAAATTATGATAATTTATTTTTCACTTGAGTAATTTCCAGTTTTTTTTTTTTTTTTTTATTATTTTGGTTTCATTTGTGTTGTATTCACTTTTTATTAAATAAGATTTCAACAAATTGGTTTTCTTTTTTTCCCCTCCTCACTTCCATATACCTCAGCTTCATTAAGCTGCTTATTTTGTGGTAGACGTTTAAAAGGTTTTTCATTAAAAGAAAATGTTTAATTCATCATTCCACATAAACGATTCTGCAACCTAGCAAACCCAATATAATCACGGTTTTCATAATATGTTTCAGACAATGTACTTAGTGGATAAGCTTTTGATTATTGGAGCTTTGTTTGACTTTTGAGGACAAGCTGTGTGACTTATTAAGGTCAAAGGATTTGCAGTTACTAAAAGAAAAAATATATATTTATTTCCAAAGAGGTAAATGTAATTGAAAAACAAACAAACAAAAAAAAAAAAAAAAAAAAAAAAAAAAAAAAAAAAAAAACAGATGAAGGTAGAAAAGAAGGGAACAGTATAATTAATATAATTCAATAATTTCTTAATCATTAATGATATAGAATCCATTACCTCACGTTCAACTAAATTAGCAACAAATCTCAGAAGTCTTGCTTGCTTTAGTTACATCTCAGAAGTGGTTTGCAATGGTGATGCCAAAATATACATGGCTAAAAGGGATCCTGAAAAAAAAAATCATAACACTGGGAAAGACAAGGCACAATTAAAAGCCTCAAAGTAATTATTATTCAGTTACAGATATGATCATTTCAGTATCCATTTCAGCTTGATAGAAAGAATCACAGGGCACGTAGTTGACAGAATTGCATTATGACTCAGAGCCTATTGGTCTTAATTATATAATATTCTTGAAGAATAGTTCTCCAGGATTCCTGAAGTTCTTTTTTTTTTTTTTTTTGCCTTTCATACTTTTGCATGTTTTTGGCAGTTATTTTTAGTCGAACCCTGTACCTTTCTTTTTTCCTTTTTTTTTGTTAAATCACACAGTAACCTACTGTATGAATAATTCAAGCATAAAATATATCTATATTAAGGCATAAACCAGTGAGAAAAAGGTGCAGATGATGCAGATGATGACAGATGATTAGGCGGTGATTAGTGTACTGGTGATGCTGAGTGATGAGGAGGGAAATGAGGTTGCTGCTGAGGTTGTTGCATACACACACACACACACACACACACACATATATATATATATATATATATATATATATATATATATATATATATATATATATATATATATATATATATACTATAGGTACGTTGCAGCCTTTTCTATAACACTTATCCTTTTATATAGAGTTGTGGGGGCCTGGAGCACACACGCTACAGGCACTTTGGGAACGCATTGTGGGTTTAAAGTGCTCCGCAGCACACAAGATTGTAATTAATTAGTAGATCTAATGGGAAAAGAGCTTTTTAGACGATCATATTGTGCTGTTCCGTTGACTGGGCATGCAGAAGTGAGGCATGTCATTCAATGACAGATCTGGTATGATTCTTTAAACAAGTAATTATTTCCTCATAGGATGTAAGGGGGGAAAATGAGAAGAAGTTCTAAATTAAATTGAAAGCTTATGTTAAAAGGTGTACTTTGATTGACTAATAACATTTCTCCTTAATAATGCCCTCTAGCAGTAATATCAAATATGATAAAGTTATGCAAATCAATGATTGAGATTTCATCCAATTAATGAGGCTCCAGGGGAGGGCGAGCCATGCATAGTCAAAGAAGGAAGAGGTTACAGAATTTTAAAACTCTTGTCTCATTCATCCTTGTCTTAACTTTCTTATAATCATTCAATTATTCCAAAAGTCATGTCTTGAAATCCTTAAAAATGCTATGCCTTAAAATTGGGGTCTGTGTACCATAGCCATTAATTTCATTAATTGTTTATATTTTTTATTTAGTTAAGGAAAGTAGAACCCACCTTAATTATATATATTAAAAAAAAAAACTTCAAACAAACAAACAACAAAAAAAAAATGTTTCTAACAAAACTATCTTCTAACATTTCTAGCTAGTATTTCTTATTATGAGATGAGTATATACAGACCATGTAATCCTATGAGTTCTTAATTGTCTTATTTTATTGGCAGATATTTTGCTTCTCTATACAATTAAATGTTTCAAATTAAAATAAAACATAACCATCAACAGAAAAAAGATTGTTTCAAGAAAAAAACATTAATTAGAATATATTAATTTTATTATGCTATAATTGGAAATACTGAATTGTTTTGACTACATTTGCAGGAAAATGCTTGTGAACCATTACAAGAGTTTTTACATTGATTACTCATAATACTGAATGTGGTTAGATCTTCATCTACAGTATATTCGTCACACTTCCACAGAAACAAGACTTATCAAGTCTCTATTGAGAAGATTGAGTAATTATTCACAGTGTAGGCTCTAAAACATAAGTGAACCATTGCAATAATAATGTAAATGATACATAAGCTATTTTGGAGAATTGAAAAACATTGGACTTTGTCATGACAGTTCACCTTCATAATTACAAGTGACTTTTATCTGACTCTAGGATGAATGCGTCTGTCCTCTGGAATGGCATGCATGCCCACATCAAAACATATTTACTCACAATATCTGGGTTAAACCACATCATAATTGTGCAACAGTTTATTAATGTCAAACAATGAATGCATTTATAGCAAAAATATTCTCAGGGTTGTGTACTGGAGGATGACAAGCAGTTAGTTTGGCTGCTGTGGCCCAGAAGAAGGAACAAAGCCAAAAACCTCGCATTAGCTGTCTTAGCAATTATTGCTAGTACTGCTATGACATCTTTGAACTGCCAGTGGTGTTCCTGTTATACCACAATAATTATATTTATAATTTATTAATGAATAAATGGAATGAAGTTCTGTTCATAGTTACACATTTATAGTGTTGTGAAACATCCCAAAAAACAAGTACATTTCTGTTATCATTTACATTTTTATAGCAGCTTCAAACCATTGTTCCTTCACTGGCCTTTTTCTATATAAAATAGTTGTTGTTAATAATAATAATATCATCATCATCAGCATCATCATCAGCATCATCATCATCATCATTACTACTTTTCTGTATTGTAAAACAGAACCTTTCCCCTTGAGTCTTACAATGTTCTGTCACTGGAGATTCCTATAAATGCAACATGATTCATTCGTTCAACATAGAAATTAGTTTAGGTGAAGCATCCACCATATGAAAACCCTGTCAATGGGGTCTTACTATAGGAAGAACATCAGATCAAACAAATTGGAACTATAGTTTCTGTCTGAGCTGTTTACATATAGAAAATAAATCAACAATTTCTATGAAGTCAGCTTAAGAATCCAATACATTTTTCAAGTCAAGTCAAGTCAAGTCAAGTCAAGTCGGCTTTTATTGTCATTCCAACCATATACAGTTAGTACACAGTGAAACGAAACAACGTTCCTCCAGGACCAGGGTGCTACATACATGCAACAACATAAATTTACAACATACATTTTACATTTTTTTAAGTTACTCTAAAAGAAGAACTATCAATATCTATACAAAAATATATTTTTGTACAATATAAATCCTTTTTGAATTTTGTCAACATTTATGAGCTCAAAATCTTTAAACTTTTGGCCAGGATACTAAAAGAAAATGAGCCTTGACCATTCACTTAATCATTTCACAACTAGAACAGCTGGTCCTCATGCATACTTTACAGTGTGAATCCTTCATAATGCTTCAGAGAGTTCGACCTTTTGTCAGTTCCATTTTCCAGGAAAGTTTGCTTACTGCAAGCAAATATTTCTCGCCATATGGCTTCATTTGAATGGGAGCACTCATCCTGCCTTTGCACTATTGTTTCCTTGAGAAAACAACTACAAGTGCGTGTTTGTTTTGCTCTGTGTGTGTGTGTGTGTGTGTGTGTGTGTGTGTGTGTGTGTGTGTGTGTGTGTGTGTGTGTGTGTGTGTGTCTAGAATTTTTTTCTCTAACACTGACCCATGGTTTTTATATACTTGAATGTTAATTTAGTATTTAGAGTGCTGCAGTTCCTATGTATCTAACTTTGTGAATGGTATATATACAAGTTTACAAAAAAACATAATTTCACCATCTCATGTTTTTCAGTACACCACCTGAGATCTATCAAATCTTGTATACAAAGTTTGCTGTTATGTGCAGTAAGGAATAAAACACATCTGGGCCTGCTGTTTTGGTAACAATCAAAGATGTGTTAGTGTGTTGTGGTCTGTGATGCAATGTGGAGTTGCTTCTACTACCTACCCCAGGGTTTATATTATTATTATTATTATTATTATTATTATTATTATTATATTATTAACTAATAATAACAATAATAATTATAATTATTATTAGTATTATTAGTATTAGTATTATTATTATTATTAACAACAACAACAACAACAACAACAACAACAACAACAATAACAGCTCATGCTATAATTAAGTAACCCAAGTTAATCTTTAAAAAAAAAAAAAAAAAAAAAAATATTCTATAAATATATAAATATTTATATATAATATTAAAATAAAGAGAGGTTTTAAAATTTATATATATATATATATATAATTTTAAAACCTTCTCTTTATTTTAATTTTCCCTTCATTGTGTATTATGGAACATTCTGAAACCCTCTCTTTATTTTCTCTTCATTGTGTGTTATGACCTGATAGTCACCTATGCAGATATTTGTGTTCTTCATATCCACAAGCATAAAAAACATCTTTATATCACTGAGAAGACCCCTCCAGATTAAATATTTATATTAAACTATGTCTCCCCATATGTCTCAGAGAGGTAGTTTTCTCTCCATGCAATTTACGATCATGCAGCAACTCCAGCATGCAACCCGACCGCCCTCTGCCCAATTTTTCCCAAGCATATTAGATGATATTACCTCTCAAGGATGTCCTCGATTCAGCTCTTTTCACCACAGGGACTGTAATCGGGGGAGATAATGAGACCTGATTTATATTTCAAAGGCTCTCCAGTGAGAGCTGAAGCTGATAAGGAGCCTCAATATAGAAGGCTGTTGGAATGGAAGGATCATAGGACAAAAGAGGGTGGTAAGATAAAGTAAAGATTATTTATGACTTTGTAAAGCATTTTTATATAGGGTTTACTTTTGAAACTGTCAACCATGTCAGGGACAACAATAATGAAGAGATGTTCCAGTGAGGTAGATGATCCTCCATAACAAATGATGTATTGCTGATTAGAGTAATGGTTTGCACATAAGAAATATATGTGCTATTTTTACTTACTGTAGGAAACAGGAATACAGAACAGTATAGATCATCACTAAGCTGAAGCTTATTGGTTTCACTCGCTTTCACATTACATAAACAGAAAATTATTCCCAGAGCTTATTTAAATCTAATTAGTTATGTAGGGATGGAAGAAATATGACACTTATTAACCCCAAGAGCATTACAAATGAGCTCCTCAGGAATGCTTATGTGTATTCATATTGGAGTATATGTAATTAGTCTAAGTGTTTTTTTTATTATTATTATTTTTATGATGTGCTTTATTTTAAATTATATATATATATATATATATATATATATATATATATATATATATATATATATATATATTTTATTTTATTAATTTTTTTTTTGTAAATACGCATACAATTTTATATTTTTATCAGATACATAGAAACACATTTGCTAAATACAATTTCATGCCATACAGTGTATTGTCCATAACTTGGACATAAATCTGAATAGGTGTATAATGCTGAAAATAGCCATTATAATACTAAAAAAAGCCATTTTTGGCCCATACAGTATATACAGTAATATCATCTCTCCAAAATGGCTGAAGTTAGCAGCTTAAAATTTTTAAGGAAGCAAGATTGGTTTCATGTTGCATAAACTTTAGAAGTAGCTTCTTTGGCATACCCATGTTCTATATTATATGCATAATAAAAAAATAAATAAAAAGAATAAAAATCTGCACCAATGGTGTATTTTGGCCGATAGTATATTTTATGTGATTTTTATACAAAATGCAACTCCCACCATTTAAGTTAAGGTGCATAATCCTATCTTTCAGTTTGAATATTTACATATAATCATTAATAAACAAGCTACTTTGTATTTCATTTAACTGTGCTCATGCTGTCCGAAAAGATATGTCATAGGCTATGGTCAGATGGATCTCTTTTCAACATTTAGATGAGCAATAATACAAATGTACAGTAACTACTATATTGTCTCTAAGCAATTTTTAAATGAATGGATTTTCTTTTACCATTTTTTTTTACCACAACGATACACTTTTGATAAGTGTGAATAAGGGTATCTCTATGTACTGTAAAGATACATGAAGACATGTAAATATACATGAAATATACATCATGTTGGAAATGATTTGTCAGTTACAAATTGGGGGGAAGTTCAGTCTGTGTAACAGGTCCAAACTGAACTCATACTGTCATCACACTGCATGGCTATCTACCATCTGGGACGCTTATGTCACCTACACAGTTCACTTTGGCAACAAAGGATCTACATTTTAATATTCGTTAACCATGATCTGCTCCTTTATCTAAAGCAAATCTATTTACAAAAATGCTTGGCTAAATAAATAGGTTTTTAAATAAATAGGGAATAAAAAAATATATTTTTTCTGCATAGTTTAGTGACAATATACAGTATTACTTATCTTGGCAATATTTCTGAGATGAAAGAGTATGCTTCAAATGAAAGACTGGGCTCTATAATCACACCAAGGGTTTTATTGTTGCACTTGAAGGAACAGAAAGGCCGTCTAAAGTTACAGTGCGAAAAGTACAGCACAAAGCTTACTTCCAGCTGCATGTGGTCCTATGACTAGCTGCATGTGGTTTTAGCTGCATGCGGTCCTCTTTTCTTTCTTTCTTTAATTCTGTAAATCTATTTAGATATTTGATTTGCATAAAAAATATACAAAGATTGCTAAAATACTCAAACCAGGCCATCTGTCCCAACAAAAAACAAACAAAAAAAGTTTTGATAGAGAGTGCTCATTGGACTGACCATCACACAGCTCAGTGGGAAAGTCAGTGGGATTAGGGCAAATCTGAGAAATTTAACGGTAAATTTACACAAGTCAGAAATGTCTTTTTGGGCCATTTCTAAGTAACTGCAGATTTCAAGATCAGTTGAAATGGTTGCTTGGGAGTTGCATCCACTTTGCCATGGTTTGGAAAAAAAAAAAAAAAAAAACACAAACTGTCTCCCAGAACAAAGAGTAAATGGGTGTTAATGGGCAACTCAGGAACCACCAAGGCAAGGCCTGCTACTGGAACACCAGTCTCACTGCCTACAATCAAATTAATTTAAGATCGCTTGACTAAAGGTTGTGAGGCTAGAAAGTTTAAAGTTAAAAATTTGCAGTTGACCACATGATGGATGGATGGATAGATAGATAGATAAAAAAAATCTGGAAGAAAGTATTGAACAGATTTAACTTGAAACATGTGAATGAAATCCTTAAGATATACAATCATGCTGCCCCCTCCCCTCCAAACAAACAAAAAAAAACATGTGAAATACCTTTTTCTTTTTTTCTTTCTTTAATTATGTAAATCTATTTAGATATTTGATTTGCATAAAAATAAAAAATTGCTAAAATTCTCAAACCAGCCCTTCCGTACCAACAATCATGCCAAGGGCAATGAGATCACATTTTTCCTCATTGTGATGTTTAATGTAAACAATAACTGAATCGTTTGATTGGTATGTTCATAATTTTATGCACATTGTTGCCACATGATTGACTGATTAGAAAATTGCATGAATGAGCAGTGGTACAGGATTTCCTACTAAGGTGGGTGGTGAGTGTATGTACAGTTAATATATTTCCCTTATTTTCACAAAATTCAGCTGCAGAACAGTCAGTTTGGTGGTTAAAATTGGCTCTAGCTAGAAAAGTGTGATTTCATGCCCTGCTTTTAACAAGTTGTTGGTTCCAAGCCAAAGTTAGATGTGCATACAATTTAATAAATTCAATTTGTAAACTATACTATAACTAGCTGTCAAACTGTTTACAAATGCACTTTTTGAGACAACAATGAACAAAGTTAAAGAGTGACAATCACTGTTTTTATGTAAAAACTTAAATGTTTGAGTGCTAATAGAAGTAAGAATCAGTGATCAGTTCAATCTAGAGCATTGTTAGGTCTCTAGAATCTTAAAATGCAGTATTCTCTCTCTCTTTTTTTTTTTTTTTTTTGGTGGAACTGTATAACCAGATTTTAAAAGTGATAATATAAAAATTTAAAGAGGTTTCCTATGTTGTATCACAAGGGCAACCTCATACAATACACAAGAGGAGTTTGAAATTAGCAACAATCAATTAAAACATTTTCCAATTGTTCAATTTGGCTGAGGTAGAATCATTAGACTGATAGATGAAAGAAAGTTCTAAAGACTGGCTAAACACAATGTGACTGCATGATTGACAAATCACAATGAGATGATGCCTTTGGCATGAAGAGGTCCCATGCCACTAATAACACAGGGTCTGGTAACAGCAGCTGTCTCCAGTGCCCACCAATTTGGCAGATGATTTACACGATAGAGAATCCTAAAAGGCTTAAATGTGGAATACATACAGTACCTGTGTAGATATATCAGTCCAAATAGAACTTTTTTTTTCTTTACTGCATTCTTGCAGGTAAAAGAGGAAATAGTCTCACAGCATGGAACCTTTCAAGTTGAAAACACACACACAAAAAAAAAGAGTTTTCCTACAGAATCCAATATCAACCTATCCTAACAATACCGTATGTACAATATCTGCCTATAGCACATTTTAGGTGGATCATGGACTATTATACTAGACTATAAAATTATTTTCATACTTGTATAGTATAGTATAGTATAGTACAGAACACTAGTACACTATTGAATGATGACACACTGTTGTAATACACTGTTGAATTCCTTAATTTGATCAGTAAAAGATTGTTGCTTAATGTTCCATAGTCCTAACAATAATGTTCTCTAACAGCAATAATAATAAGTCAATAAACTCTTTATATCTGATACAATAGTAATGTAAGTGATAATCTAATTTAACTTGCAGATGAGGTTAAAGCTAACAATTAGGAATTGTTATAATATGACATTTACTGTAGTTAAATAGCAAACAAAGAAATACAATTGGCAAATGTCTGATGTACTAGCATAATAAACACTTTGAGATGTAATATATAACGATTATTTGTTAGAAATGACATATGATGTACTGTATGATACAAAAAACAAAACCGAACTGAAATCTGTGCATTTTAAGAGTTTTGAGTCTTATCTTAATTCTAAAATCCTAACCCATATATAGGAGAAGACATACTTTTTGAATTTGTACTTTAAATCATCAAGACAACTAAGAATGAAATTCCTTTTAAGACTGTCAATTTAATTATATTAATACTAATATGAAAATTATTTTTATAAATAGCTGTTAGTACTATTAGTACTGTTATGTCTCAACTTTTCAATTGAGGAATAAAACATGACAAGCCGTGATGTCACAGGACAATATTTAACAACAACAATGTTTTTTAACAAGAGCATTATTGTTAACTTATAGATAGATACCTGTTGTAATTTATATGTTCATAAGTAACTGAAAAATATACAAATGTCAGGACATGTCAAAACTTCTTCAGGGCCCCAAAACACCCTCAGACCCCTAAGGGTTAATACCATCTTGACCACTCAGACTGAATTTGTTTGTAACTGGTTTTGTTTCTATTAGACTGATAATAAAAAAAAAATAAAAAAAGGACCAACAACAACCAAACAAAATCATTTATTTTGATATGCTGCAATAGAAAAAAAAAAAAAAAAAGATTTGCATTTACAGTTATGGTATTTGGCAGACACCTTTATCCAGAGCAACTTACATGAGTACTTTGAAGAGGTAGGCCTTCATGCGCTGTTTGAACACTGCTAGTGACTCAGCTTTTGGAACATCTAGGGATATTTCATCTAGAAGCAGACATGCCTGAAGTGAATTGTCCTAGTCCAGGCACAAAATGACATGTGACTGAAAATGAGTGCCCGGTGTGGAAATTAATACATTTTGCTGGTGATACATGAAAATGTGATGACTAGCAATGTAAAAGAAAACAAAATATTAGTGATTGTCCATACTTACCCTAAGGATGCATGCAGTGAACAAAAGCGAACGCATAGAGCTGTCTAGGGAAATTACAACATCCTGACATAGGAATTACTCACTTTTAGAACAGCACTTCAGTTTTGCTAAGATTAAGTTGAAGCAGATGAACTACTATCTACTATATGATGAGATGTCTGCCAGACTGATTTCTGAGTGGAAACATGAGTGTCTGATGGAGGGCAGGAGAGGATGAGTTGAGTGTCTTCCATACAGCAGTTGTGTGAAAACACATGTAAGAGTATGATCATGAGTAAAAAATCATACCTAATAAAAATCAGATGTATTAGTGAGAGTATGAAGAGAGGAAAGATCAGAGCCAAATCCTGAACCTTGTGGGACACCTTTGGAGGATCCACTCTATGTGGAAGCAACACTGGACATTTTCATGCTGCACTCTTGATGAATTGTATTTAATATCTTATGTTTGTCTTAACATTATCAATATTTTTAATGTCTGATCATTTCAATGCTCACTCACTCACTCACTCACTCATTCATCGTCTATAACGCTTTATCCTGTATTCAGCAGCCTATACCAGGAGGCTTAGGGCACGAGGCAGGGTACACCCTGGACAGGGTGCCAATCCATCGCAGGGCACACATATATACACTCTCTCAAACATTCATTCATTCACACACTACGGGCAATTTGGAAATGCCAATCAGCCTAATCTGCATGTCTGCGGGAGGAAACTGGAGTACCCGGAGGAAACTCAACAAGCATGGGGAGAACATACAAACTTCATGCACACAGAGACGGGAATCGAGCCCTGGAGATGCAACGCGACAGTGCTAACCACTACACCACTGTGCCGCCCATTTCAATGCTGAAACATGGAATTAAAAGCAATATTTAATACTGAATTAATTATATTTATTTTTTAAGGATGACTGTAATGTCTTGGTTAACAATCCCTGAGGTACTTTGTTAAAGAGAAAGTCAGACATTGTGAACTATTTGCAGTTTTTGCAAATCCATTTAAGAGATCCAATAAACAACAAAATTATAAATAAAATAATATACTGTAGGACCTGTTTTATGACTGTTACCAGGGAACACTGTCAGGTCATTGCTTAGTGATTGCCGAGTTATCTAGAAATTTGCACGTGAGCCATTAGCCAACTACAGGGGACACGAGGATCAACTCTGGAATCACTTTCTTGGGTCTGACAGCTTTGCAGGTTACACAACAATTGTTCAAAGTGGATTCAACTAAGTGATCGATAACCTCAAATGAAAAACCACAAAAAAGGTACATCACTATAAATTCTGTTTAAGTTAAATAAAATATAAACAAATACACTAAAATTATTTAACTAAACTTAACACATACTATTCCATGAACCATTTAGCAAACGTGTAATACACAATATTATATTACATTTTTTTGTGTGAATACATGGAAATCACACTCAAACAACAATCATAGCATAATATAAATTGCTGTTTCTCTCTTGTATTGAGCAGAATAGTAATTAAGTCAAATATCAAATAACTCAGATTTAAGTGATAATCAGCACTGTGGTGGTTGGCACCAGAATGTTGGCAGCAGATGCTTGGTGTTATACGTTGTAGGTAGGCCCTCCATCCATCGCCCTTGTTTGTCTGGTGCATCAATTTAACTGGGATCTGGGGAGTTTGTCTGTGGCCATGAGCTCTTTGTCTGCTGGGCTGGGCTTGTGGGCTACTGTGCTCTAGATGTCGTGGTGCATTTCTATCATGGCCAATCTTAACTTTTTCAGCGATTTGTGCTGTGTTAGCTTTCCTGTGGGATCGGATCGGATGGGTTGGGCTCTGGTTCCAGCGGGCAGGGGCAAGACTTTGGTGAACATGATCCTGCCACCAGTTTACTGGTATATAATTGATAATCAGTATTAATGTATTAATGTTATGGCTGAATGGTATACGTCTACTGTATGTAATAAATTATATAATATTCAAGTTCTTTTTTTTTTTATTCTAAAAATGGTAGCATGCACTGTATTGGATTGTTCTCTATTTAACTCTCTAACTCTGAAATACTGAAATACAATCCATTGACATTTCTAAACCTTAATCCATGATAAACATTACCACAGGATGTGTAAAACACTTGCATCTCTGACATAACGTTAAAAGTGATTCACAAGAGCATATCATTGATTTGTATAACAGAGGGGCCTCAAAAACATTTGACACCTCTGTTGCAAATCACAAAGACGTGCGTGGTTCATGCCAGTCTCACAAGTGTGTCACGACAGCGCAACTAATGTGTCATAGTGGAAGCCTAGCAGAAGCCTGCATGGTTAGTGCCAGAAGAAAATGTTTGATGAAGTGATAGCTATGAACATTTAAGTGTCTGCATACCAAAGGAATTGCTATAGGCAATTTGCTAGTAATTTTGAATATATATTTTCAATACAATTATATCACATCAAAGTATAAGTCATTAAGTGAGTGAGGTCCATATACAGATCCAGCACATATACAGTAGCAAAAATAGTGGTGGGAGTGGTGTTTCATTAATTCCAGTCTAGAAGGCTATTCAACCAAAATGGATACAAAAAAGAACCTTTTCAAATTTTAAAGACAAGAAATAATCCCTAATAGCCATATCTTAAAATGTAACAGTGCTTAAAAAGGTAAATGCACTTAGTCACTACTAACAGATGATGTGGAGGTAGTGAGCACATAATGTATAAATACCTGGGCATGCATTTAGACGTCAGACTGGAAGGTTCAAATTAATTTCTATGTTTTAAAGAGATTATGGTCCTTCGGTATGTTCTGGGAAAATGCCATCAGTTGAAAGGACACAAAGAAACTTAAACTGATTACAAAGGCCAGCTTTGTTATATGAGTCCAGCTGGATCCTTTGGAATTCATGAACAAAGGACATTCAGCAACCTGTCAGACATAATAAACAATAATGCACATTCACTACATCACACACTGGTATAGATTCATGTTTAGCAAAGGACTGATAGACCTGTGCTGAACTATTGTGCTGCAACAGTATTAATAATAATAATATAAATTAATTAATAATAATTAATAATTAATAATAATAAATATAGTTGCAAGCAACGATGACGGGCCCAAGCACCCTGTGCCATCGCCACCCCGGGCGCACCACACAACCTGTGTTATTTGAGTGTTTTAAGACCTCGAAAAAGCCATCGTCACTCGGTTGCACCGCAAAACCTGCACACGTCACACACTATACAGGGCTAATATCAGTTTGGGCCCTAAATATTTGTTGAGTGTGTTTGTGTGTGTGCGCGCATGTGTGTGTGTGTGTGTGTGTGTGTGCGCATGTATGTGTTAACATTTGTGATGTTTGTCTGTACAATAGGCCACAGATGCTGGAAAATAAGCCTCACACTATGATGTTCTTCAATGTGATGTCGCTGAACGTGATGTCACAGAAGGCGTCACTGAATATAATGTCGCTCAATATAATGCCACACAGAAAGTTATTAATCATTTTTCATGTGTAAGTTTAAGACATTATCACGGCTGCAAAAATCCCTCCGCAATTTTGTATCCTCAATGTCTTTAGATCACATTGGCCCGGTTTGGTAGCGATTGTATAATTTCCCTATGAGAAGTATATCAAACGACCCAATAACTGGCCTCCTGTTAAGTTGAGCCCAGGACATGCAGCATGAAAGTTGTTCGGCTCGATGAGCTCTAAATGTGTACCGAGTTTTGTGTGCCTACGTGAAAGTGTATATGAGCTAGGCAGCAAAATCTCATGTGGGGGCCCCGCGACTCTCCGGCATCCTGATGGCAGCAGATTCCAACCTGTTTGCCAAGTTTCATGAGTGTTTGAGCATGTTAAGACCCCGAAAAGTCCAAAAGGAAAAGGAAAAAAATAATCCATAGGAAAACAAGAGGGTCCTGCGCACCTTATAGTGCTTGGGCCCTAAAATAATAATAATAATTATTATTATTATTATGCAATGGTGGCTCAGTAATTGATGTCTCATCTGCCATGAGGAATTTTCAGCCATTCTCAGCCAAAACCCCAGGCACTGGATACGGTAAAGATCTCAAGCCCGGATAAAAGGGGAGTTGCATTAGGAAGGGCATCCGACGTAAAACCTGTGCTATGTTGTGTGCTGATCAGATGGTCTGCTGTGATGACCCCTTGACGGGAGCAGCCAAAACACCAAAATATATTATTATTATTATTATTATTATTATTATTATTATTATTATTATTATTATTATTATCTGACAAGTTTCCTTAGTTCCTGTCATGGCTGCTGCGTGTGGGCTGAAGGTGAGACATAATGGCAGAGGTGATGGCGTTTGAAAGTCTTTAATAACAACAATAGAAACAGAACAGAACAGTACTTTTACTAAACCAGGAGTTAAACAGAACAGAAACTAAACCGAATAGGATCACAACAGAAAACACAGGAAATCCACAATAACTTAAATTAGACAGGAGCTGGACAGGATAAACCAGGACTGGAGAGAACAAGGGTTAAGGAAATCAACATGACAAAGAAAGCAGAGAATATTAGCAACCACTTAACTTAACTGAACAGCAAACAAAACGGTACAGATGCAAGACAATGTAACTTAACTTAGGCAGGCTTTTTATAACAGAAACTAATGAGCTACCTCAGTTCAGGTAAGTGTTCTCATCACCTGAGCAAGGTGCATTCTGGGACCTGGAGTTCAACAAACATAAAACACAAACGAGAAGGAGTCTCTGGGCGCCTGGCGCCCTCTAGACTTATTCCCTGACTTCCCATATCTTCTCATAGATTTACATTACATTATCCCTTTTCACTCTGTTGCCTTAATGTATATTCTTTGTGATTTACCAATATTGTAATGCTGAAGTTCTATCTATCTATCTATCTATCTATCTATCTATCTATCTATCTATCTATCTATCTATCTATCTATCTATCTGTCTATCTCTCTATCTATCTATCTGTCTATCTATCTATCTATCTGTCAATCTATCTATCTATCTATCTATCTATCTATCTATCTATCTATCTATCTATCTATCTATCTGTCTATCTATCTGTCTATCTATCTATCTATCTATCTATCTATCTATCAATCTATCTGTCTATCTATCTGTCTATCTATCTGTCTATCTATCTATCTATCTATCTATCTATCTATCTATCAATCTATCTGTCTATCTATCTGTCTATCTATCTATCTGTCAATCTATCTATCTATCTATCTATCTATCTATCTATCTATCTATCTATCTGTCTATCTATCTATCTATCTGTCTATCTGTCTATCTATCTATCTATCTATCTATCTATCTATCTATCTATCTGTCTATCTGTCTATCTATCTATCTATCTATCTATCTATCTATCTATCTATCTATCTGTCTATCTATCTATCTATCTATCTATCTATCTATCTATCTGTCTATCTATCTATCTATCTGTCTATCTATCTGTCTATCTATCTATCTATCTATCTATCTGTCTATCTATCTATCTATCTATCTATCTATCTATCTATCTATCTATCTGTCTATCTATCTGTCTATCTATCTGTCTATCTGTCTATCTATCTGTCTATCTATCTATCTGTCTATCTATCTGTCTATCTATCTGTCTATCTGTCTATCTATCTGTCTATCTATCTATCTATCTATCTATCTGTCTATCTATCTATCTATCTATCTCTCTATCTATCTGTCTATCTATCTGTCTATCTGTCTATCTATCTATCTATCTATCTATCTATCTATCTGTCTATCTATCTATCTATCTGTCTATCTATCTATCTATCTATCTATCTATCTATCTAATCGATGAAATTTTTGTAACTGGACCTTTAAACATTTCCATTCAACTTGAATAATTAAACAATGAGGCTTCATAGATATACCTATTAAAGACAGATCAAATGCCCCAAAATAGCTAGGAATAAAACATTTTAAAAAGTTTCTACTTTGTCAAGGACACAGAACTACTTATTTAAATTGCTGACTTCATAAAAAAAAAAAAAATCCTAGTTAGGATTTTGTTTGTTTTTCTCAACTTTTGACGAAGAATTATCACAGCTGCCAAAGTTGGTTTAACTCTGCACACGTCAGGCAAAGAACCTTACTGCTGCTATTTGCCTTTTTCCACTCTCTGCCAAATACTGAAGGTCACTTACCCAGAAACTAGTTTTGACAGTTGTTTGACAGCCAATGTGTGCAATTTTCTTCTGTTCCTTGAGTGTGTAGATTTTAAGAGTGTACTATATATATCCAACATATACCGATTAACAATCATTATGTTTTAGATACAAGTCATGCATAAAATTTAGTGCGCCCTCTTTTAATTATATACATATTTTTTTCTCAGATCACATTATTTTTATAAGGTGTTTTTACATACACACACACACACACACACACACACACACACACACACACACACACTCGCACACACTCGCACACACTCGCACACACTCGCACACACTCGCACACACACACACACACACTCGTACACTGTTCACTATGGTTTCTTGGAGTCACAATGGTGTTAAAAAACAAAAATGTCAAAACATGTTTGTCAATTTATTTTTGTTATATTAGTGTGAATTTTGTGTGGTTTTACCACACCACCTTCTTCCATAGCTTTATAACAATGGATAAATTAGCCTGCAGTAATGTTTTCTGCCATGCATGTGTGCAATATTGTTGTTTAAAGTTTTTTTTTTTTTTTTAAATATAGTAACCAATTTTTTTTTTTTTTTTTTTTTTTTTTTTTAGAAGTGTTGGCATGTATTTGTGAAGTCAATAGAATGTATTTGACACATACAGAATCTTTACCCCAATAGACTTCTGAGTGCCTCCTGATTACTCCACCCCTGATTTTTCTGTTGCTATGACTGGTTGTGCTTTTCCTGAACATGGTATCAAGATGCTGGAGAGGTGTCAGTAGTTTCTGGATCTTAAAGTAACATCCATATCATTTTCACGTGAAGCTGTTCTTTGCCACTATCTGAACTAGGCTCCTAATTCCATTGCGTCTGTATAATAACAATACAGGCTTCTTCGTCAATACCCTCCTAAACATTTTGCTGCTGAGCATGATGATACTTGGATGAAAATCGAATCAAAATCAACTGCAAATTTATGATCATGGTTCTGTCCCAGAAAAAAAAAAAAAAAAAAGTGGATTCAATCATTCAGGTGACACCTTGTCCTTGACAGAATAGTTTAAGTACTGTATCTTGCATATTATTCATTAGTAACAGAAAATGGGATGCAATATTTGACTTTTAGTCTCTGTACCAGTCTGTGATGGTAAAAAAAAAACAAGAAGTCAATTTATGGACAAAGATCTCAGTTTGCCAGACAGGCTACACTATATGGCCAGAAGTTTGTAGATACCTGACCAGCGCACCCAACATCACAAAAAGGTGAAAAATACTGCTGTTTAGGATATCCTTGCATGCGGTACAATTTCCTATCACTGGAACTAAGGAATTCTCTTGTGACAATGTCCCTATGCACAAAGCAATGTCCATAAGATTGATCTCAACCCATTTGAACACCTTTGGGATTAACTGGAATGCCGACTGTGCTCAAGGCCTTCTACTTTTGATATCACTCAAATACTCTTGAGACTGAAAGTGTAAATGCCCACAAAGAACAATTTCCCAAAGGTTGCCCTTCGTTAAACCTCACTGTCTGTGTTCAGACTTCTTACACTCTCCACTCACCACAAACTATTGTGCATTCATTGGATTCTCTGTCCTAGCTGACTGACTGCATGCTGTTTGGAGAAAAATATGTTTTCATCTGGATAATGTAATCACATGCCTAGTAGAATGCATCAGTATTAGTGACAGTAAATAACTTTTTTTCTTACTTTTATACTTTTTGTAAGTCGCTCTGGATAAAAGCGTCTGCCAAATGCCTAAACGTAAATGTAAAATCTATGCAGTTATTTCTAATAAGGAAAAAGAGAGAGCTCAAAATAATTCTCAATGCGTCAGTGGAAAAGAACCCACTGATCTTCTTTTAATATTTTAGAGCACCCGGTCATACTAAAAAAACTACTTTAACTTTGAATCTATTAATGCTAATAATAATGTTTAAATCAAAGGCATTAGCATGAGCGATACATTTTAATTTTATTTTTAGGCAAAATATGTATTAAAATTTTTGAAAAAAAAAAAAAAAAACTTTGAAGAATTCATAGAAACCTATGTTGACACCGGTGTACAATGAGATCATTTTTTCTACTCATTGGAAAACCTCATGTTCAATTATTGTTGTTTTTAAACCAACTGAAACATAAACAATGTTATGAAATGAACTAAGGCTTGATTCTGTATTGACTCATGATGTGGACTGTTATAATGATTTGTTCAGTTTAAAACAATAAAAAAAAGAAAAAACACTTTACACTTGCTTCACCTGTTTTGTAGTGTCTCGTGGCAAGATAAACTATGATGATTCTATTTGACTGGTTAGTTAAGATAAGGCACATCACACAGCTATTGGCTTAACACCTTCATATTCACTTTAATTGGACATCCCCCTAATTATTTATAATTTTATGGTTTCATATATTTTTAACTAATAAATGAAATAGTGTGGGATGGGGGTTTACTCACGTTTGGCATTAGCTCCCAGTGGACTTTTGACTTCTGTATGTTTTCCCACTTGTACAAATTATATCTAAGACTACTTACAGTAATAGTTACTAAGAGATAAGAGTAACTATGATACTCCTGCATGCAAACGTATGATGGGTTTCACTTGTAAATTTAATAACACAGCCACATAAATCACAGATCCTTAGTAATTAATCATCATTCTTTGTACATTGATTGCCCTCTTTAAGAGATCAGTTCTGCATCTGGAAAACCAAAAAAAAAAAAAAAAAAAAGTATTATTTTTGTGAATAATAATACCTTCATACCATCAGACTGAACAATTAATTTTTTCAGTAATGTTATACTTTAATAGCAATGGAGTCATGCACTCCTAAATTATACAAGTGCAAAGCTTTTGTCTTATTGCCCAGAAATCACAAGCATGAATTCTGATGATGCCACAGCTATTATAATATATATATATATATATTTTTTTTACCCCTTGAAGTATTGTCACATTATAACCACAAATGTAAATGTATTTTATGGGTTTTCATGTAATAGACCAACACAAAGCGGCACATACGGTAATTATAAAGTGCAAAGAAAATAATAAATGTTTTTTTTTTTTTTTTTTTTTTTACAAAACTTTACAAATAAAAATCTGAAAAGTGTGCCATGCATTTGTATTTAGCCCATTTCTTTCTCTGATACCCCTTACTAAAATCCAGTGGAACCAATTACCTTCAGAATTCACCTACTTAGTAAATAGAGTCCACCTGCGTGTACTTTAATCTCATTATAAATACAGCTGTTCAATAAAGCCCTCAGAGGTTTGTTAGTGAACATTTGTGAATGAAGACCACACCAGACATGTCAGGGATAAAGTTGTGGAGAGGTTTAAAAGAGGGTTAAGTTATAAAACATACCACAAGCTTTAAACATGTCACAAAGAACATTTCAATCAATCATCCATAAATGGAAAGAGTATGACACAACTGCAAACCTACCAACACATGGCCTTCCACCTAAACTGACAGATGAGGCAAAAAGATCATTAATCAGAGAAGCAGGCAAGAGACCCATTGTAACTCTGGAACAACTGCAGAGATCTTTTCTTCAGCAGGGACAGGGAAGCTGGTCAGATGGGAAGAGAAATGGAGCCATATGCAGGATATCCTTCTTAGGAGAAGACCTGTTGGACTCTGCAAAATACTTGAGACTGGGGGGAATGTTCACCTTCCAACAACCCTCAGCCAGAGTTACAATGAAATGTAATCAACAAATGCACAACACATTTGTTTATTTAATATTTATTTGTAAATATTTTAACTCTATTTATCATTTTCTTAAAATTTTACAATTATGTGCCACATAATCACTTAACATAACATCCTAAACAGCATGCATGTTTGTAGTTGTAACATAAAATGTGGAAAAGTTCAAGGTGTATAAATACTTTTGCAAGGCACTTTAGAAAAAGTGGCTATGCTCCCTCAGTAGGAGGAGTATCAAGCAAAAGCAAAGTAGGGAGGTTTGAAACTACTGGGTCAAAAACTGTCCAGTGTGTTACTGAATCTTATATACATCTATATCTATATACAGTGGATAGTGGTGACCAGCCAGCTTTGCAGACAAAATATGAACCATGTATGATTCTGGAGATCCCTCAACATTTTGATTAACAGTTAACAAGAAAAATACAAACTCCCAGCAGTCTTTATATTAGTCCACTTACATACCAACTTACATACACTCTGAAAGTAACCAACCCTGGGGATTTTACTATGCATGTTTAATAGTAAAAGTAAAAAAGAAATTCTACACATACAATGTGATAAGAACTCTAAAGATTGGAAACAAATAGCTGTCTGGACATTGTAATGGGTTCGACCCTTTGTGCACCGGCGGCGCCATCAAGCACAGACACGAGGCGAGGTCTTAAAGGGAAAGGGATGATTTATTTAGGAAAAATGGGGAAGGAAAAGGTTAAAGGAGCCCGACTCTTTACATTCTTCCCGGGGTCCAGGATACATATAAAATTTTATAAATATTTAAGATATATATATAAGTTATATATAGATGTGTATAGAAGATATATAATATAAGATATATTTAAAACTTTGTTATTCTGTTAGTATTTGCCTGAAATTAAATTTTGGGCATGAATGAAATCAAAATGTTGAGTAGAAGGACGTTATGAGCAGCCGTTTGCCAGAATACCTCACAGCAGCCATCCTTTTTTTTTTTTTTTTTTTTTTTGGATAAATATAGCACTTTTGCTCTAGTGGGCGTGGCTATACACTCCACTCAAACATATTACATGTATCACATATTACATAGAGTACACAGAATACACAGAGTATGCGGAAGACACAGAAATTACCACAATGCTTCTACAAAGTGCCCAAATCCGCAGCAAACACAATCAAATGCACAACACAGCATTGCTTACTCCAAAAAAAGGTATGTAACTTTTGAAAACTGAACTTTCAGAGATTTATGGACAGATCATTATATGTTTATTCTTCCAGCGGTAAGTTTAAAACCAGTTTGTCTCATATGTTTCAAAACCATAGTGCTAATTAAAGCCGTAATGTGAAGTGCCACTATGAGATAAAACGGCCAGTCTAAGATAAGAGCTTGCAAAATATAAGAACTGACAGTGTTATGCACTCAAATCAAAATGTTAAGTAAAAGTGTTGTAAAAGTATAAGGGACTGTATGTGCCAGATGTAATAATCTACTTAACAAGGAGTATATCTCGCTGATGAGGAAAGAAGTACAACTTACTGTAGCTTAAACAAGGAGTAAGATACTCAGCCTTAAAAAATATATTTCTTGTATTAATAAGTTAATAAGCAGAGGGTTCTGCCATACAGAAAGACAAGCAGACATGTATGTGGGCTTCAACCTGAAATTATATCACTGAGTACATTATCAGCTTATTTTTGGCTTTAACCATTTAACTATTTCTAAAAACTCTTTACCTGTCAATGATGGGTACTAACGCTAGTATACACACTGATTTTTATATTTGTCATAATTAAATGATTCATATTACCATACAGATTGTATTACTTATAGATAACCTGAGTAAATTATATATATATATATTAATGATTTCAATTATAAATTAAAAAAGCTATTGAAACCTACATTGCCCTATGTGAAAAATTATTTACCCTAATCCTAATAACTAGTTGTAACAACAACTGCAATTTGTGATAACTGGTAATAAGTCTTTCCCATCACTGTGGTGGAATTTTGGCCCGTTCTCCTTGTCAGATTTGGTTGAATTTAGCCACATTGGAGGGTTTTCAAGCACGACCAGCCTGTTTAAGGTGATGCCATAGGATTTAAGTTTGGACCTTTGTCTAGGCAATTTCAAAACCCTTTTTATTTATGAGCCCTTCACAGGTGGACTTGCTTGCTTGTTTCAAATCATTGTACTTCTGTATAACAAGGATGGCAATTACTGTACTTTTTCACATAGGACATTTTTTTTTATGTTAATACAGTAAATAAAATCATTATTTAAAACCATTTTGTATTTACTCAGTTAATTTTTGTGTTATGTTAAAATATGTTTTATGATCTCAGCATTTGAGTGTGACAAATATGATAAAAAAAATCAGGAAGGGGTAAATAGCATTGTATAATGTTTAGGCTGACATTAAAAATAGAATATTTGTAGACATATGTTTGGTTTGCAGAAAATTGACGCAGGTGTATCAGATGAGCCAATTTACCTTAGGCAATATTAAAAAAGAACAGGAAAATGTTTCTTGCCTTTTTTTTTTTCTGCGCAGGCATCCTCTTTATAATGACAGTGGGATGGAGTCAAATGGCCTTCAAGGCTAAACAAAAATCTTTATCGCCTAACGATGCAGGCCACATTCACATGCAGATGGACCCAAAGTCAATGACTTCTTATTTACAAAGGGAAAATTACTCTCCAGTGTCTGGCTGTCATTTATATGCAATAGGGAGGACCCATTTCTTCCAGATGATAAGTGGAAATTGGGCATGGGAAAGATTGGTTAAACTCTTGGTTTATTCTACTTATGATGCAAAACAAAAGGAAGGCCAAAGATGACTCTCTCTCTCTCTCTCTCTCTCTCTCTCTCACTCTCTCTCTCTCTCTCTCTCTCGTACTCTATCTTGAGCTCAACTCTGTGCACATAACATGGCATTATTTAGTAATGAAAAATGCATAATGGGTGTCAAGCATACTGCAAGGAGATGTTTATTTAACATTGATGAAAGCAGTCTTAGGTGCTGGTGCCATTAACGGTGAGTAAATTTCCAGAAACAGGAAAATCGTCAGGATAGATCGTGTTCTTGTTTCTTAGTAAAATGGCAAGCTGTGTTTTTGTCCTAATAACTTGAAAGAGGGAACAAATTTATAACATCAGTCATGTACGTGATAATAGACACGTATTTATCTTGCAGAGATTCCATAACAAGAAATGCAATGATAAATTGTTAAAATATAAAGTGTCATCAATAAATTTATAAAACAAAAAGATATATATATATATATATATATATATATAGGATTTAAAATTTTTTGAGCCTCTGTTTTATGAAAAATAATCTGCTTATGTGCAAAATTTCTACTTAATATGTTTGTAGAATAAACCAAACATTATACAATGTTTTCATCTCATGTGTGAAACAGAGTTAGTAATGTGAGTAGACAATTTTTACACATGACTTACAGAATAAGTCTAATTTCTGGGTTTCTCTTGTTAAGCAAATTGAGATCAGTTATTTTCTAGAATTGCTAACAAAATGCATTGAATTGACAAATTGCTATTTTGATACAGAGGCTCGTGTAACATGATGGATGTCAGAAAATAATTAGCCTGTAGCACTGCTTTCTACAGTATTATTGCAGACATGTCAATAAAAATAGGCAATTACAGTTCCTTAGTTGCATAATGTGAACCAGTGAAAGTTCATATTATTCATTCAGATACCTTTGCTAATATGCCTGGATATGTCCTGAGCCCAAGAAGGACTAATGCCTCAAAGTTTATTGATTCAAAAACATTTAGCTGTTTCAATTAACTTTCAGGATAATAAAGATGCTGTAGAACGACATGCATCAAGAAACAGACGTACAAAAAAATATGGGGGGGGGGAGGGGCAATACTATAAATTCAAGCTCATTGATCTTTTCAGAAAACAATTAATTGTTGGTTTGTATGCATTGTTTTATTAGTATGTACATCATTTGCATATTTTGAGTACATATGCATTTATTTATGTGATTTATGTTGTTATTTCTTTATTTTTGTATTTATTATTAATTAGGGATTCCTCACTAATCCATCGCAGGGCACACACTACGGGCAATTTAGGAACGCTAATTAGCCTAACCTGCAGGTCTTTGGACTGTGTAAAGAAACCAGAGTACCCAGAGGAAACCCACTAAGCACGGGGAGAACATGAAAACTTCACGCACACACAGATGAGAATCTAACCCGGACACTGGAGGTGCAAGGCAACAGTGCTAACCACTACACCACCATGCTGCCTTATAAATTAATTAAGCTTGGCATAAGATATAAGACTTTTTATAGTCAAAGAATAATTTTGTTTATGTGCTGGTTTTACAGCCCACAGTCTCAGAAGCATTTTGCTTGCAAAGCTGGTAAAATTTATTAGTCAACATTTTGCAAGAGCTATCGCAAAAGATAGATGGTAAAATTCAGCTATGAATAAAAATTGAACAGACAACTTTGTAAGTAAGTAAGTAAATAAATAATCAATCAACTGGTTCAAAGCTTCCAGTAACATCCATCTCAGGTGACCCAATTAAAAGTGGACTGTTAAGGGCAGAAGAGCCTCATGGGTATTTGATCATTTCATCATGTTTCTCTCTAGGGATCTTAGAACAAAGTCCAGTTTCTTAATTATAACACAGTTCCTTGTGTTATAATTGTGTACAGAACAAACTACAATTCCAATCCCAGTTGTCAGTTGAATTATATGTATAAGTTTAATGCAAACATAAAAAAGTAATGTGTTCTCTTAATGTAATATTTCTTTTCTTTTCTAATAACCAAGTGTGTGTGCATGTTTTTGTAACTGTATTTTTTTTTTTTTTTTTTTGGTATTTATTTATTTATTTTTAATAGCATTTAATTACAAAAAGACCTCGCTTCCTTGCCTTTTACCTAAAATCAGTAGTAATTTCAGCTATTCATAAAATGTTCCTTAATATTAATAAATGTAATATTTCATTAGAAATACACTATTGTGGGAACAATTTACTAAAACCATAAATTCATAAACACCAAAATTCCTACCTGATCATGTTAATATATGTCTGATGGTGTTGACATCTATATATAAAACAGAAATTCTGTATGTTTGTTTGGGCAGTGGGCAGTGGTCGGCGGGCGGTGTGTGGCCGGAGGGTGGTGGTGTTTGCTCAGTCACCTTATGTACATGGGCAGAGCCACGAGTTACGTCTAGTAAGTTATAAGAAAAGAGATCTTTAAAAGATATCAGAGGTTTTACAGATACGAAACTATTACATGTTATTGTAAGCATTTATGCAGTGTTGAGTATTTTGGAATCAATTTTCACATCTTCAAAGCATTTTTATGTACGAAACATTTTAAGCATCAAAAAGAGTATCAGACTCTTTTCGATTGCCAGCTTTAATAGTTTTAAAACCCCTGAATTGTGATTTAGGCGGCACAATGTCTTAGTGGTTAGCACTGTCACCTTGCACCTCCATGGTCCATGCTCTATTTCTTCCTCGGGTCTGTGTGCATGGAGTTGGCATGTTTTCCCTGTGCTTGGTGGGATCCTCTGGGTACTCCTGTTTCCTCCCTGTTTAAAGACATGCAGATTAGGCTAATTGTTATCCCCAAATTGCCTATAGTGTGTGAATAACTTCTGTGTATGTGTGTTTACTTGAATGAACATTGAAGCATGAATTTCAATGTTTACATTGAATCATGCTTTAAGCAAAACAATAAATACATTTTAACGAGAAATTAACATGTGGCTGGTGGCTTAGTGGTTAGCACTGTCTCCTTTAGGGACCTCCAGTCTAAAGACAAGCAAATTACACACAAACACACACACACACACACACACAAAAATGAATCATGGCATAGTTTATCATTAAGTATTTGCATCCCTTTGATTTAATTTAAACATATATTTTTTTAAATTATGTAATCAGATTACTTACAATTAATTAAAATTTGTCAATTATTTAAAAAAAAGATTTTATTTAATCAGTTAAAAAAGTATGAAATTAGTTAAAATGTCTGCAGAACAAGATCAAATTAATTAAATTGCATGAGACTGATTTACATACAAATCTTGCAAATGGAATCGTTTAGAAGCAGAAATGAAGCTATTCCACACTCCAATCGGTAGAGGCCGATAGCAACAGCAGGTGAAGCAACACTTTCATCAAGATTTTGCACTGGAACAAGCTGGATTGTGACCTCGTTTTAAGATAAGTTCTACATCTGTAGGCATCCTTCATAATTTCTTGGTTTCTGCATATGTAAATATATTTTAGTGTTGTAGATATCGTATTACACTAATATCAATGTGATGACTGCATTTTTTTGTTTTTACTCCACTAGCTACAGTAGCTAGCTTGCACATGACCCTAATAAATATAAGCCAACTTTTTTGCATTTTTTTTTCATTGGCCAGATTAGATTTATTACTAATTAAAATATATAGATGTTTATTTTCCATATTTATATTTGCATCCCTATTTTCTGACTTAAATGTCTAGTAGCTGTGTTCAAGAGACCCTTAATAGCTTAGCCGGGGGTTAAAATTAATATGTGTATGTGTGTGTGCGCGCAAATATATGAATATCATTGTGGCTGATATTGACAACTCATTATTTTTATTTATCCTCCAGGACTGTGAAAATTCAAAGGCTGAGTCTGGAACTGCACAGACGACCACGGGCATCTATGTCATTCGGGCAGTGGATGCTGGACCTGAAGTTTAACCTACAGATGTTGGTGAGATACTTGAGGGTTTGGAGTTCTACAAAACCTTCACACATGGATGTGATGCGCTTTGGACTAATGCATGCATTTAACCTGCACTTCCCTATGGAACTGGTGCACATTTGAAGTGTTTCAGAAAATCCTGCTGGAAAAAGAAAATACCAAACGGTCACCAAATGTCCAAGCACTGAAATTTAAAATGCTATTGTGATTAATTAACAGACATTTCCTTTTTTCAATGAAATTGGGTTGACTTGTTCTGTGCTTAGTAAGTTAACTTTTAAACTTTAATTCTTGAAAGTTGAATTTAGTTATCGGTCATTTTAGCTATTCAATATTTGCTGTGGAATGATCATTCTATACCAAAATCTCGCAATTAAACACAGACACCACTGAGCCTTATGGCTCTGAATGTTATTGTAATGTACTGTAAGCAATGCTGTTAGCAGGTTTACATGTTTTATCTGTCTACCTTAAATTACACATTTTTAATGAGGAACTGTATATCTCTAGCACTAGCTAGTATGTTTTCCTACCATTTTTTTGGTTGTTATTATTAAAATATGCCTTGACACATGAAATGTATGAAGTAAATAAAATATGAAACAAGATGGTCTGTTGTTTTTTATTGCCACTTGTATATTGGGATTTAGAAGGAAAAAAAAAAAAAAATATATATATATATATATATATAAATGCAATTAAATTAGGTTGGGTTTATTATGTAATAATATATAATTCTCTTCATTATGAATTTAAAACAATTTGGATTTATTGGTCCGATATACAGTGGAACCTTGGATTGCGAGTAACGTGGTTTACGAGTGTTCCGAGCAAAACCGAGCAAAGATTTTTAATAAATTTTTAATCAGAAACCGAGCAAGTATTAGTTTACAAGTGCTGAGTATCATGTATGACGCATGCGACTCTTATTTTGACACCGAGCGTCACTCTCTCACCTTTTGACCCCACCACCTTTTCTTTTTTTCCTGTTAAAACGGTGTTTTCGTTGTGTGTGTGTGTTTGTTGTGAAACTTAAAAAGCGAGGTGGGGAGAGGGAGGAGGAGTGTTACTGTGTAAAACGAGGCGAGGGGAGGGGCTAATTCCACACACACACACACACACACACACACACGCACACACAATGCGCCTGCGTGCAACAACGGAAACACTTATCTGTCGGGATTTATTTGTACTTTTTTTTTAAAGGTAAAGTGCAGATTAATTTGTTTTATTTTCATTTTATATATTGTATTAATTATTTTTATGTATTTATTTTTTGGGGCTGTGGAACGAATAATTAGAATTTTTATTATTTCTTATGGAAAATTATGATTTGGTTTATGAGTGTTTTGGAACACAAGCCCATTTCTGGAATGAATTATGCTCGTAATCCAAGGTTCCACTGTACATAAATCTCATTTTTGCTCATTTCATTTACGTACATATACACACATGGACAAAATTGTTGGTACCCTTCGGTCAATTAAAGAAAAACTCACAAGGGTCACAGAAATAACTTTAATCTGACAAAAGTAATAATAAATAAGAATTCTATGAATATTAACCAATGAAAGTCAGACATTGTTTTTCAACCATGCTTCAACGGAATTATAAAAAAAAAAATGAACTCATGGAACAGGCCTGGACAAAAATGATGGTACCCCTAACAATAGTTTGTTGCACAACCTTTTGAGGCAATCACTGCAATCAAACGATTCCTGTAACTGTCAATGAGACTTCTGCACCTCTCTGCAGGTATTTTGGCCCACTCCTCATGAGCAAACTGCTCCAGTTGTTTCCGGTTTGAAGGGTGCCTTTTCCAGACAGCATGTTTCAGCTCCTTCCAAAGATGCTCAATAGGATTGAGGTCAGGGCTCATAGAAGGCCACTTTAGAATAGTCCAATGTTTTCCTCTTAGCCATTCTTGGGTGTTTTTAGCTGTGTGTTTTGAGTCATTGTCCTGTTGCAAGACCCATGACCTGCGACTGAGACCCAGCTTTCTGACACTGGCCAGCACATTTCTCTCTAGAATCCCTTGATGGTATTGAGATTTCATTGTACCCTGCACAGATTCAAGACACCCTGTGCCAGATGCAGCAAAGCAGCCCCAAAACATAAAAGAGCCTCCTCCATGTTTCACAGTAAAGACAGTGTTCTTTTCTTGATATGCTTAATTTTTCCGCCTGTGAACATAGAGCTGATGTGCCTTGGCAAAAAGTTCCATTTTTGTCTCATCTGTCCATAGGACATTCTCCCAGAAGTCAACATGTAGTTTGGCATATTCCAGTCTGGCTTTTTTCATGATTTGTTTTCAACAATGGTGTCCTCCTTGGTCGTCTCCCATGTAGTCCACTTTGGCTCAAACAACGACGCATGGTGCGATCTGACACTGATGTTCCTTGAGCATGAAGTTCACCTTGGATCTCTTTAGAAGTTTTTCTGGGCTCTTTTGTTACCATTCATATTATCCGTCTCTTTGATTTGTCATCAAGCCAATGGGTGGCTACAGTCCAATGGATCTTAAATTTCTGAATAATATGTGCAACTGTAGTCACAGGAACATCTAGCTGCTTGGAAATGGTCTTATAGCCTTTACCTTTAACATGCTTGTCTATAATTTTCTTTCGAATCTCCTGAGACAACTCTTTCCTTCGCTTCCTCTGGTCCATGTTGAGTGTGGTACATACCATGTCACCAAACAACACAGTGACTACCTGGAGCCCTATATATAGGCCCACTGACTGATTACAAGATTGTAGACACCTGTGATGCCAATTAGTGGACACACCTTGAATTAACATGTCCCTTTGGTCACATTATTTTCAGTATTTTCTAGGGGTACCATCATTTGTGTCCAGGCCTGTTCCATGAGTTTTTAAATAATTCTGTTGAAGCATGGTTGAAAAGCAATGTCTGACTTTCATTGGTTAACATTCATAGAATTTTTAAAAAATTATTACTTTTGTCAGATTAAAGTTATTTATGTGACCATTGTGAGTTTTTCTTTCATTGACCGAAGGGTACCAACAATTTTGTCCACGTGTGTAACTTGCAAATAAGAATCACATAAAGTATGTTAGTTTGGTTATGCTAGAAATATGTAATCCAAATGGATGGAAATTTTATATGCAATCAAAATGCATGAATCTAAATTGTTAGGCCTGTCACGGTTCTGGGTGTGAGGCATAAACGCAGAGGATCCAGGTGGTTCAGGGAAACGATGTTTATTGATCATAAACATAAAAACATGGAAATGAACAAACAAACAGATATACTTTAAATAAAACGAAACCAAAAACACGAATAACCACGAGACATACACTTTAAACTCATTGTAACAAATGCAAGACACAAACTAGAACTCAAACACACCTTTTATAATGAACTTAATGATCAACTCGGATCAGGTGCGCGCCCACGTGACCTGACCAAGTTGAGAACTGGGAAATGAAGTAAATAAAATGAAACTTAAAAGAACTACACAAAAATGTCTTAGGGCGCTTTGCCGCCCTCTAGGGGTTATCCCTGACATAACCCCCCCTCAAAGGGCGCAACTCCGGGGCGCCACAGGAGGTCCAGGGCATCCCCCCCAGGGTCCAATGTCCGCCCCTCTCACCCAGAGGCTGGCACCTAAGTCCTGTGGGCCAGGTGTCTTCATGCCCCCGTTGAAGCAGGGCGGGGGAGACGGAGGAAGCCCGCCATCCTCGTTGACACAGGGCAGCGGAAAGAGAGGAAGCTCGATGTCCTCGGCGGTGCATGATGGCGGCGGAGGAGGAAGAGGCAGCTCGCTGACCTCAGCGGCGCATGCAGGCGGCGGCGGAGGAAGAGGATGGAGCTCGTGATCCTCAGCGGCGCGTGAAGGCGGCGGCGGAGGAAGAGGAAGCTCGCTGTCCTCGGCGGCGCATGAAGGCGACGGCAGAGGAAGAGGATGGAGCTCGTGATCCTCAACGTCGCATGAAGTTGGCGGCGGAGGAAGAGGAAGCTCGCTGACCTCGGCGGCGCATGAAGGCGGCGGCGGAGGAAGAGGATGGAGCTCGCTGACCTCGGCAGCGCATGAAGGCGGCGGCGGAGGAAGAGGATGGAGCTCGTGATCCTCAGCGGCGCATGACGGCGGAGGAAAAAGAGGAAGCTCGCTGACCTCGGCGGCGCATGAAGGCGGCGGCGGAGGAAGAGGAAGCCCGCTGTCCTCGGCGGCGCATGAAGGCGACGGCAGAGGAAGAGGAGGAAGCTCGCTATCCTCGGCGGCACATGAAGGCGGCGGCGGAGGAAGAGGATGGAGCTCGCTGACCTCGGCTGCGCATGAAGGCGGCAGCGGAGGAAGAAGAGGCAGCTCGCTGTCCTCGGCGGTGCATGAAGGCGACGGCAGAGGAAGAGGAGGAAGCTCGCTATCCTCGGCGGCGCATGAAGGCGGCGGCGGAGGAAGAGGAAGCTTGCTGTCCTCGGCGGCGCATGAAGGCAACGGCAGAGGAAGAGGATGGAGCTCATGATCCTCAGCGACGCATGAAGGCGGCGGCGGAGGAAGAGGAGGAAGCTCGCTGTCCTCATTGGCGTGTGACGGCGGCGGCGGAGGAGGAAGAGGCAGCTCGCTGACCTCAGCGGCGCATGAAGGCGGCGGCGGAGGAAGAGGAAGCTCGCGATCCTCGAAGGCGCTGTGCAGCAGCGGCGGCTCGCAGTCCTCGAAGGCGCTGTGCAGCGGCGGCGGCTCGCTGTCCTTGAAGGCGCTGTGCAGCGGCGGCGGCTCGCTGTCCTCGAAGGCGCTGTGCAGCGGCGACGGCTCGCTGTTCTCGAAGGCGCTGTGCAGCGGCGACGGCTCGCTGTCCTCGGCGGCGCATGAAGGCGACGGCAGAGGAAGAGGATGGAGCTCGCTGTCCTCGGCGGCGCATGAAGGCGGCGGCGGAGGAAGAGGAAGCTCGCTGTCCTCGAAGGCGCTGTGCAGCAGTGGCGGCTCGCTGTCCTCGAAGGCGCTGTGCAGCGGCGGCGGCTCGCTGTCCTCGAAGGCGCTGTGCAGCGGCGGCGGCTCGCTGTCCTCGAAGGCGCTGTGCAGCGGCGGCGGCTCGCTCTCCTCGAAGGCGCATGAAGGGGACGGCAGAGGAAGAGGATGGAGCTCGCTGTCCTCGGCGGCGCATGAAGGCGGCGGCAGAGGAAGAGGAAGCTCGCTGTCCTCAGCGGCGCATGAAGGCGACGGCGGAGGAAGAGGAGGAAGCTCGCTGTCCTCAGCGGCGCATGAAGGCGACGGCGGAGGAAGAGGAAGCTCGCTGTCCTCAGCGGCGCATGACGGCGACGGCGGAGGAGGAAGAGGCAGCTCGCTGACCTCAGCGGCGCATGAAGGCGGCGGCGGAGGAAGAGGAAGCTCGCTGTCCTCGAAGGCACTGTGCTGCGTCGGAAGCTCGCCGTCCACAAAGGCACTGTGCAGCGACGGAAGCTCGCCGTCCACGAAGGCACTGTGCAGCGACGGAAGCTCGCCGTCCACGAAGGCACAGTGCAGCGACGGAAGCTCGCCGTCCACGAAGGCACAGTGCAGCGACGGAAGCTCGCCGTCCACGAAGGCACTGTGCAGCGACGGAAGCTCGCCGTCCACGAAGGCACTGTGCAGCGACGGAAGCTCGCCGTCCACAAAGGCACAGTGCAGCGACGGAAGCTCGCCGTCCACGAGGGCACAGTGCAGTGACGGAAGCTCGCCCTCCTCTTCACCGCGGTGCAGCGGCGGCAGCTCGCTGTGTTCAGTGGCACGGTGCAGCTGTGCTAGTAGCCCTTGGAGCTCGGACACCTGCTCCCGCAGATCACGAATGCGCTCTTCGTTACTCAGAGCGCACCGCCGAAAGCTGCTCCAAACCCTCTGGGACGCTGTTCCCAGCTGCACGTCCCACTCACACTGCGCTCTTCTGCCGCTACGCCGTTTGGTTCTCCTCCTGCTCTCCGCGTCGGTTCCCCAAACTCCAAACATCGTTGCCCCCCCCAAAAGAATCTCCCGGGGGAAGGGCTCCTCTGCTATGCCTCTTGTTAGGTCTTGCATTCTGTCACGGTTCTGGGTGTGAGGCATAAACGCAGAGGATCCAGGTGGTTCAGGGAAAGAATGTTTATTTATTATCAACATAAAAACATGGAAATGAACAAACAAACAGATATACTTTAAATAAAACGAAACCAAAAACACGAATAACCACGAGACATACACTTTAAACTCATTGTAACAAATGCAAGACAAACTAGAACTCAAACACACCTTTTATAATGAACTTAATGATCAACTCGGATCAGGTGCGCGCCCACGTGACCTGACCGAGTTGAGAACTGGGAAATGAAGTAAATAAAATGAAACTTAAAAGAACTACACAAAAATGTCTTAGGGCGCTTTGGCGCACTCTAGGGGTTATCCCTGACAAGGCCTAAATATTTTTTTGAGTGTAGGCTGATTGGTGTTCCCAAATTACCCATAGCGTGTGAATAAGCATATGAGTATATGTGTGTGCCCTGTGATAGATTGGCAGATGAATTTCCTGATGGTGTTGATGTCTGATGATGTTGACAAAATTTCTTATGTTAGATAACTTCTAAAATGTATGTGGGAGCCAGTTTGTTTTTAGCATGATTTGCTATAAGCATATTTTATGTGCTTTTAAATTTTTTAATTAAACTCAATATTGTGGACATGTATTGTGCCGGTTCTCATGACTAACTGTTATTCATTTATTTATTTGAAACCACATGCACTGTTGGTGGTCTGTGTCCTGATCCATCAGAAGAATGCACAATGCCATATTTTGTAGCTATTATTTGGTTATGACAAACCATAAATAAAGCACTCTTTATAGAAATGGTGAACAACGAAAAAAACTAAACTGCTTAAACCCTTGGGGTGGTTGATCTACCACAGCAGAAGGCCACATCAGGTTCTGCTGAGGTCAATGACTTGCAAATGATAGAATCAAAAACTGGCATCAACTCAAACTGCTTTGTGGCAACAGTTGTGACTACTGGTAGTGGCAGTATTAGATGTGTGGATTACACTGTGTGCTTTAATTTCTCTTTAAGTACTTTTTTGAATGCTGTTTAATTTAACTTAGTCTTTTCAGCATGAATGCTTGCTTAACAAAAAAGCAGCAATTATGTGATGAAATCACATGAACATGGAATCTGTGTGATTGGGGAAATTAAGGATGTCTGGCACTTCTTATGATTGGCCGAACCATCTCCTCCCAGCTCTTATGGCAGGCAGGTATCTCTCAGCCACTCTTGGGGGACCAGAAGTCTTGTCATGGAATACACAGTAATCTTTTCTTCTTTGATGGCAGGGTCACAAAAGCAGGCTCTGTTTATACTGTATATATATGCTGTGCTGGTAGTGCATGCTCAGATATAGACCAATAAAATCCCGTACATCAGCTGTGGTAGCAACAATCCTGTCAGCCAAATAATTTTTCATTAATGTCCCTTTAAGGGCTCTGTACAAAACAAAGCAATACTTATTATAATACTTTTTTTTGTTTTGTTTTGTTTTACTTAATTGTCTAAGGCAAGATATGCAAATGCACATTTATATAATGTTTATGTAAATTATCCCTGCACATTGCTTAAGATGGGGAAAAGGTTTTTGCTTAACTTGCTTATTATATTCCTATAAGGAAACAGAATGTGATATTTTAGCCAAGGAGAGGCAGAGAACTAAGCTGAAGCAGATTGACAAAGCTTAAATGGCACATCTGATAGAGGCTGGTGAACAAGATGAAAGTGAAAGATGTGAGTTGTTTAAGTTTTGTAAGGGAAAATGAATATTGATGGCCTTGGCTTTTAACTCACAACCGGCATAGACTTTGCAAGAGAAAATCTCACTCTGAAATCTATAGCCTTTGTATGCATATACAGTAACATACAGTCAGGTCTTTAAACTTTCCAACAGTAACACAATTTTGAAAAAATGTGACCTCTGTGTTTTTGTAAAACCCATTGATGTCACGAGCTATCGTAGGGTAAGCACAGAAGCCTTAGCAGTTAGCCCGTGTAGCGTGGATGGTAAACCCAAACGCGGAAGCAACGCGAGTAGGCAGGATAACCACGCAACTCTCTTACACAAAGAGCTAGGATCTACACAAATAAATCCGCGTTCTAGCAACACACACTCAATCAAAGAAGCAACCCAAATAGATGAGTACTCACAGAATAGTCGGCGAAGCGTCAGGCAAGGCATGGGCGAACTCAATGACTGAGCAATGTGAAGCGCCATTTTGTCTCCTTTTATGCTTCCTGAAAACCCGACCGTATTACTTCTGGGTCCTAGTGCCGGTCATGTTACGAGTGTGCATGACAGTACCCACCTGTCCAGGACCGACTCTCGATGGTCCTGGGGTGGAGGATACCCAACGACGGTAGTCCCGGATGAGTTCGGGGTTTAGGACGAACCGAGCCGGAATCCAAGATCGCTCCTCAGGACCATAACCTTCCCAATCTACCAGGTACTGGAGTCCTCTGCCCCGAGGACGTGAGTCAAGGATCCGGCGAACGGTGTAGGCGGGACCACCCTCAATGATACGGGGAGGAGGAGCAGGGTGGGTGGGGGTAACCATTGGTGAAGTGATGAATGGTTTGAGCTGGGAGGTGTGAAATACCGGATGGATCCGGAGCGCCGCAGGCAGCTGGAGCCGGTAGGTGACAGGATTGATACGGAGGGTGATGCGGTATGGACCGATGAACCTGGGTGATAGCTTTTTGGATTCCGTGTGAAGGTGAAGGTTTCTGGTTGAAAGCCATACTTTGTCACCTACATTGTACAATCGTCCCGACGGGTGTCGACGGCGATGTTGAGTGGCGTAGCGGTTGTTGGCCTGTTGGATGGTGGCGTTTGCTTGGTTCCACAGCCATCGACACCGGCGAACCAACTGTTGGGCTGACGGCACCTCAACCTCCGGTTCCTGATGATCGAACATCGAAGGTTGGAAACCGTGGCATACCTCAAATGGACTGAGATTGGTGGCTGAAGAGACATGGAGATTGTGAGATAACTCAGCCCATAGGAGGTAGCGGGCCCAGGAGCGCTGGCGATCGGCAACAAAGCATCTCAGGTAGCGCTCCAGTTGTTGATGGTCCGCTCCGTCTGACCGTTAGTCTGGGGATGATAACCAGAGGATAGACTACAAGTGGAATTGATCAGACGGCAGGAGGCCTTCCAGAACCGGGCGGTGAACTGGTGGAAGTTGTAATGTTCGAAAAATAGTGCCCACCGCGCCTGTCTCGGGTTGAGCTGTTTTAAGTTGCGGATGGTGATCAGGTTCTGATGGTCGGTCCAGACGATGAACGGCTCTCTGGCGCCCTGGAGCCAGTGTCGCCATTCTTCCAAAGCCCACTTTATGGCCAGCAGCTCGCGGTCCCGTACCCCGTATCGCTGCTGAGTGGGGTCAAATTTTTTGGAAAAGAAACTACAGCGATGTAGCTTCTGGTCTGGACGTCATGCCCCGGCGCCCACATCCGAAGCGTCCACCTCCACAACGAATGGTTTACTTGCGTCTGGGTGCAGTAGAATTGGGGCGTTGGTGAACCGGTGGCATAGGTCATGAAAGGCGGTGATGGCGGCAGGGTTGAGGCTGAAGTGATGAGAAGAGGGTCGAGTCAGAGTGGTTAAAGGGGCGGCAACCGTACTGTAGTCTCGGATAAAGCGACAATAGAAGTTCGCAAACCCGAGAAACCATTGAAGTTGCTTGAGGGTCTTGGGTAGGGGCAAGTGACGCACAACTTCCAGTTTCTGCGGGTCCATGGCCACACCCTGGGGCGAGATGACAAAACCCAGGAACGTGGTGGAGCGCTCGTGAAAGGCGCATTTTTCCAACTTACAGTACAGTTGGTGGGCGAGTAATCTCTTAAGGACCGCTCTGACATGCTGGGTGTGTTCCTCGGCGGTGCGTGAATAAATAAGTATGTTGTCTAGGTAAACGAACACCCACCGCCCTAGCATGTCCCTAAGGACATCATTGATGAACTGTTGGAAGGCGGCAGGTGCGTTGCAGAGTCCGAATGGGATGACCAAGCTCTCGTAGTGTCCAGTAGGGGTGGTGAAAGCCGTCTTCCACTCATCGCACTCTCTGATGCGCACCAAGTTGTAGGCGCTCCGGAGGTCCAACTTTGTGAAAATGGTGGCACCAGAGAGGGCGTCCAGGGCTGAGTTGGTAAGAGGAAAAGTGTGTCTGTTCTTAATGGTGATGTTATTAAGCCCCCGATAATCGACACAGGGACGTACGTCGCCCCCTTTCTTCTTCACAAGGAAGAACCCCGCTTTGGCAGGCGAGGAGGAGGGCCGGGTGGTGCCGTGGCGAAGGGCGTCAGAAACATATCTCTCCATCGCCTGCGTCTCATCGGCGGAGAGGGAGTAAAGATGGCCGCGGGGGTGAGACCGAGCCCGGCTAAAGTTCAATTGTCAGGTCATAGGGGCGATGAGGATGAAGGTGTGTGGCTCGTCTCTTGCAGAATACTTCAGCCAGGTCTCGGTAGATGACGGGGATGGCATTGGTGTCGACATCGGGTGCCTCAGACTCCCTAGAACACGTCCCAGCCGGAGCCCCACAAGCAGAGTTCGGTGCAGGTCGGCCCCCACTGCAGGATCCGGTTCTGCGTCCAGGAGATGAGGGGGTTATGTTGGAGCAGCCAGGGGTGTCCGAGGATGATGGGTGGCGATGAAATGGAGGTGAGGTGGAACTGGATCCGTTCGTGATGTTGGCCGATGGCAAGGGTGAGAGGCTGAGTCTGAGTGGTGATGGGGCTGGAGGAAAGGGGCCGACCGTCAACAGATGTGATACGAACGGGCTGGGATAACGCCTCAAGTTCCACTCCTAGTTCTTTGGCAAACGAAGAGTCAATAAAGTTACCTGCGGCACCGGAATCGATGAACGCAGTACTTCCGACCCGTTTGTGGCCAAACCAGAGGTGTACTTGGACCGTGAGATGGGAATTATTGGGTGTCGTGACCGAGAGGTGGAGGGGGCCCGGTGAACTGCCTCGTTTGCTCACCGGGCCTGAGCGTTTCCCGGGCGAAGTGGACAGAGGGCCCTGTGGTGCGCCGCTGACCCACAGTAGGCGCACAGCCCGTTTCTGAAGCGTCGTTCCCGTTCTGCAGCGGTCAAGGAGGCGTGTCCTAGTTGCATGGGTTCCCCAGCTCCGGTGTTAACCGCGGCGGTAGGTGGAGGTCCGACGGGTGCCATGGCGGTGGTGGTGAAGGAGGGACGAATCTAAGGAACCGGGGCGTGAGGGTATGAAGGTGATGTAGTGGGTGGCAGGGTCCGGGGGGCTGGCCTCGGACGAGAGAACAGGCGCTGGTCAATGCGAAGGGCGAGCTGAATCAGTCCTTCCAGCGTGGCGGGAATCTCTCGTCCGGCGAGTTCATCTTTAATCCGTGAGGCCAGTCCCTCGTAGTAGGCTGTCCGGAGGGCGGCGTCTCCCCAGGTGGTCTGCACGGCTAGAGTACAAAAGTCCGCTGTATAGCGACTCACGGACGACCCTCCCTGCCGCAGATGATATAATTTGGTGTCGGTCTCCACCTCAGCAGCAGGATGTTCAAATGTTAGTTTCAGTTGATGGGTGAACTCTTCGTATGCGTAGGCCGTGTCTGAATCTGATCTGAGGACCGCCGTGGCCCACTCAGCTGCCTGCCCGGGTAGCAACAAAACGAGAAGCGCAACGTGCAGTCGGTCTGTGGAGTAATTGGTGGGAATAAACTCATACACAAGATCCAATGCGGTTAGAAAGACACTGCACCTCCCATCTGTGCCATCCCACTTATCCGGTAGAGCTATGAAAACATCAGAAGGGGGGTGGGGTGGCGGTGCCACAGCCACTGCGATGGGCGTGGCAACAACCGAGTGAGCAGCCGCCCCACGGAGGGTCGCGTTCTCCTGCCGTAGCTCCGCCACCTCGTGGCGCAAAGCCGCGACGTCTTGGAGGTCCTTTTGGAGAGACACGACTTCTCCACGGAGCTTATTGATCAGCTCGGCATGCTGGTCAACCACATCACAGAAGCGAGCAAACTCTGCTGGGTATACTGCTTTAGGCTCAGTCATTCAGTCACGAGCTATCGTAGGGTAAGCACAGAAGCCTTAGCAGTTAGCCCGTGTAGCGTGGATGGTAAACCCAAACGCGGAAGCAACGCGAGTAGGCAGGATAACCACGCAATTTATCTAAGAACTCTCTTACACGAAGAGCTAGGATCTACACAAATAAATCCGCGTGCTAGCAACACACACTCAATCAAAGAAGCAACCCAAATAGGTGAGTACTCACAGAATAGTCGGCGAAGCGTCAGGCAAGGCATGGGCGAACTCAATGACTGAGCAATGTGAAGCGCCATTTTGTCTCCTTTTATGCTTCCTGAAAACCCGACCGTATTACTTCAGGGTCCTAGTGCCGGTCGAGTTACGAGTGTGCATGACAGTTGAATTAAATATGAAAATCTACTCTCTTCACACCCATTTTGGTTGTTTCATTTTAAATCCATTGTAGTTGTGTAGAGAGTCAAAATTATATATATATATATAAATGGGATCAAATGCTAATACCCAACTGTATTTACCTACAACAAATCTAAGAGATGAGATTGCATTCTTCTTCATTTTTCCTTCTTCTGCTTAATGCAATCTCTAAAAACACAGTTACTGTGTACAAAGGCTTGTTTTTGATTGATTTTATGCCTATAACTACTCTGAAAATGCATAAAAAATATTTTGTTGAAGTGTGCTCACAGACTCTCATCTTTTCTATCCATTAATCTCCAGTAATGCCCCCTGATTAAAGTCAAATGGTCCTTAGTATATCTGAAATAAATCTCTAGACATGAAGCTCCTGTCTTTTAGATATGTTCTACAGATATTATATGCACAGCTTTGGTAATGGAAGACTGCTATTAATATGTCTTCATTAGTTTGAAAATAGACAGAAAAAAAAACAGAAAAAGAACACAAAGTACTTCAATAACATTATGATAACATTAAATAACTTAACAACATTAAAAAGTCTTTATAATGGTGTTATTTTGGGTTTTCCATTGGTTGGAAGCATGTTCTCGTAGTGTCATTAGCAGAGCAGAAGTAAACTCCCTAATTGGGGTGCTATTTAGCCTTTTTAGCTCTTAAAATGTTTCTTTCTTTCTTTCTTTCTTTCTTTCTTTCTTTCTTTCTTTCTTTCTTTCTTTCTTTCTTCTTTTGTTCCTTCTTTCTTTCCTCACTCCCTCACTTCCCTTCTTCCTTTCTAGGACAACAGGATGCAGTGGAATGTGACTCAGTGTGAAGGCTCCCTAACCTAGCCTAGAAGTCCAGGAGAGCAAAATTAGCCATGTTCACTAGGTAACAGTGTGACATAACCCCACCATATCAGTCAAAGTGACACCAGCAAATAATTGCCGCCTGAGAGCTCATGCATTTGAAGGGAGTGGGGGGGGGGGAGTAGTGTGTTCCCTTGTTCCCTTGAGTGTGTGATGCAGCATGTTCAGCAGTTCAAGAAGATGTAGTTGGCTGGCTCTATTCATCTCAGTGGAAGCATGCGAGCGCCTTCACCTTCCTAAGCTGGTAGCTGAAGAATCATGGGAAAGCTGACTGGATTATTATTATTATTATTATTATTATTATTATTATTATTATTATTATTATTATTATTATTAAGATGGAGACTTTGATTAAATATGATTTGTAATTAAGTTACCCCAGAAAATAAAGGGAAGAATAATAAAAACAAAGAATAATAAAAACAAAGTTATGGAAGGAACTACATTAATTTCTCCGTATAATTCCCTGCTACAGTAATGCATTTCACTGGTGTTTGGATATTCTTAAGGTACAAAGTTTTCTTAGTGCGTCGGAGGCTTGATTGAACTATCTGCTTCACACCTGAAAAGCTGGCCTCCCAGGAACTCCTTTAGTGGACCAAACATGTGTAAATGCCCTGGAACAAAATTAGGACTATACAATAACACCCCGCTGAGTTCCTGTAATGTAAAAATGGTGTTCATGAAGATTGTGCACAGTTTCCACCGATTGATTTCGCCAACAGGTGTCCATTAATTAAATCCATTAATTTTCAAGGATCAGATGTTTAACTTTCTGAATGTTCAATGAAATGACCTCAGTGGGCAATGAGCCATCTTGGGCAGGATTGTTATTCACAGATATACAGCCTTCTTTAAAATATTTTCACCATCCAAATGTTTTACTGAAACAACTGAAAGTATCTCCTTAAATGTTTGGTGACATTGTCTTGGCATTGGTGACACATTTGCTTTTTGCCCCCATGCACAGTGAGGAAAGAATACCACCTGATACACTCAGCAAAATGCGATGGGACGTTTGAGCTGTTTTTCTATCAGTGGCCCAGTAGTATTTGTAAAGGACAGTTGCATAACGATTTTTCTTCAATACCTAAACACCTAAATGCCTGCCAGAAGGCTGAAACTGTAATAAGGACAATGAACATGTCATAGTTGTCAAAAAAATGGTTGCAGTAAGACAAAATCAAGTTTTGTCAAGTTTCTGTCATTCTCCAGACTTGAACTTAATTGAAAATTGGTGGTCTCAATTGAAGAGGGCAGTTCACAAAAAAAAAAAAAAAAAAAAACCCTTACAATCTCAATGATTCAATGAGTCAGAAATGTTTTGCATATAAGAGTGGTTCCTGATCCCTCCCCAAGGCTCCTCCAGCCTTTTTAGATTCTAGACTCTAAGACATGACTAATGGCTGTTATTCTTACCAAGGGAGCCACAACAAAATATATAAATTTGGAGAAAGGGTAGTTGTAGTGAGCAAGGATAGAGGTTTAATTAATGATGTATTATTATTATTATTATTATTATTATTATTATTAGTAGTAGTACTAGTAGTAGTAGTAGTAGAAAAAGTAGTAGTCTTTATTTGAAACATGCAAATATGTTGCTCTGGGGAAATTATGGTTATTTATTTATTTATTTATTTATTTAAATTTCCTGCGATAGGCCAGAGGCTTTCTGTGACCCTATATACTGTAGGACATGCAGTATAGAAGGTGAGTGAATGAAAGGGTGTTTTTTTTTTTTTTTTTTTACTTTTATTTGTTTTGTTTTTATTTTTCCAATGACAATGTCTGTCATTCGGAACAGCAAGACAATGAAAAACATAAAGTTTGTTCCTGCTGTTGGAGTTAGGTAATGTCATAAACAACTGGCATCAACTATTGAAAAGGTATTGGTGCTGATGACGCATATCCTTAAAATTCTTAAAAGGTATTTCTAATTGTACACTTTGCTATAGTCTAATACCACTTATAC